>QEWY01000864.1:83289-138509 GCA_006503575.1 Baylisascaris schroederi | reverse complement strand
TACCATGATCTATGATGCACAATATATAATATAATTAAAGATGTGAAACGCATTCAAGCATAGAAACGAAACCTATTCAAGCATAGAAAAACGAAGGGGGGAAAGAGGGGAGTTATTATTCGATGTAACCAATGAAGTCAAATTAACGATTTTTGGTAGAGTTTCGAAACGAACGGCAACGGATATAACACTGATTGCTTCAAAGAAACTATTTTCTATCCCAAGGGGATCTCAATAAAAAAAGACCTCCTAACTTCTCCAGTAGTAGAGATATGTAAGCGAGCAAAAAATATTCACATATACCGTAACGACAATAATAAAACTACTATGGGTTAATCTAGAAAACGCGTTTCACATATTATTCAAGTGAAATACGCAATTTACTATTGCGAAACAGAACACATGGCCTGATAAGAAATAATCAAAAAAAGAAGTACCTATGTCTATGAACGGATAGTGCAATTAGAAGGCCAAATGATTATTACACAGCAGCAACCTATGCTGCATAAATCAACACTAAATCCAGGTCATTACGTTGGACCATTTATTAACTTGGCCATTTACTGCTTGAAGATAATAGGCTAACAGGATATTCCAAGAAGAAAATACTGCCACAAATGGAGGAAATAAAATAGGCTTCTAGTATTTTCAAGCGGAAAAAGAGATAAAACTATATAAAGAAGTCCGGAGATGTTTTAAAATATTGCTCTTATCCGGATCCGGAACGACAAAGGAAAATATTGTGAGTTGAAAGCAAACATCCCTTCAGGATATACCAATAGAATCACTGCAAAAAATGTGGTGTTCAGCAATAAACGTAATTCTGCATTGTAACGACGATACAATTGATTCATTAATCCACCTCGACAGAACATTGCATATGCCCCCATTAAACATACGGATCCCTCAAGCATATTTCAACGATAATTTAACGCCTCGACTAGAACCGCAGCGTTTACGATATAGAGTATCGTAATGTATTCAAATTACTGATAGGCGATATCGTATAACGTTGAATATAACCCCAAGGGGTTATAACTTTGCAACATTTCCGACGAAATACCATTTCCTAAAGAAGAATAAAAAATCGTAAAGGTAGTAGATTTAATGAAGACTTGTCCTGCTACTCTTAAACTTTTAGAATTCCACTAATAAAGAATTTCTACGACACACCTTATTGTATTCTTAATCGTCGCCGAATTTCGCAATATGAGGGCTCCCATGAATGCACATACTGTCTTGAGTTGTACCTCGAAAAAAGTTTGTCCCGCTCCGACTATTGCAGCATTAATCACCTTCAGGACCCCCTACATGCCCATCTCCCCTCCCCCTCCCCAGATAAACCCTATTCATCCTAATATTTCACCAAATACGGTAAGAAATGAAAAATTTTAAGCTTTCAAATAATGAAAATGGATATAGTTCTCGAAGAAGTCAATTAATTCATCGAGAATAATGGTGCATATTCAAGAAATAATATATAGAGGACTGAGTGAAAAAGAGGAAGAAAACTGACGATAGTATAAGGGATAATTTTCAATTGTCAACTATTCGAAAGCACATAAATAAATCAAATCGTTTTGCTTTTTAAAACCTATTAATTCGATGAGAAATATCTATGATTTTCGCATCCTACCTGATTTAGGATTTAGTAAGATTAAACCCCCTCCCATCTCTCCCCCCCCCTCCCAACCCCCAACTCACTGTATTTAATTCGAACATTTCCTAATTTCGCGCACTAGGCCTCTGCTTTGTTACTCTCTCATGCATATCAATGCTAGCAATCAAGCAATGTCCGTTCCACTTCCCGTACCATCAACGAGGTCGTTTTACACTTTCTACGATGAATTCAATATACCAATTCAAAGGTACCGACACGATTGCCCATATGGACGATAAAAATCTACAACCCCTCCCCTCATCCACCTCCCCAAATCAAACTTTTCTAGAAACAATTTCACCATATTTCTATCACCTGAAAGTTGGATTATTTTTTAACCGATATCGATAAATTTAGAGCTATATTTATATGAATTACTATAATGAAAAATACAATAATTCGAGGCGAATAAGTTGAGAATGAAAAATATTTTCACAAACAAAACGAATAAATAAATCAATCGAATTAATTGTAAGATTTGCAAACCTTTGCTATCAGTGACACAATTATAACCCATCTCCCAATTATTGAGGTGACAAATAACCCCTCTTCAACAAACATTCCCTTCCCATCATCAAATCCCTAAAGTTCAGGAATTCCGCTCTCAACCGAAGTTCTAGGGGGAAATCACCTGATCCACCCTCTTTTCTCTCTCTCTAAACCCCCCTTTTGAACAGTTCTTTTTAAACATTCGAAAACGCATAACCTCGGAAAGGCACGCTATTCGTGTTGAATAAAACAGCACAATTGAAATTCCCGAAAATGCACCGCCAAATATAATTACAGAACCACCAAAGTAACCAATATAGGTATATAAAAAGTGTTTGTTAGGAAGGATAAAACGACCCACCCACAAAGTCTCAAAGCATTGAGGAGTCAACGTATCGAGTCGACAACAGGTAACTTCCGCCCCATACCCTGTATTATTTTGAAGACCGTTCGATTACTTCATTATTTTACATAGAAAGTTTAACATGCCTATCGCCAGAATCCTTTTACACTTAAGCTAGTGCTGAATTAATAGGCGGAACGAACGTATCATAAAAAGTAATGAAGATTAAGTTACTAAATAAAGAAAACCTGAAACAAATACCGTATTTCCAACAATACAAACTCATCGCTCATGAAGTTAAGAATTTTCTGCAACTTATAATGACGAAAAGATTTGTGGTAATTTTCGTTTTGCAAAACGAAATGTGGAATTATTGGTTATTTTTGCTTGCACTTCCTGTTTCTTCCTAACATCCATCCATGGTGGGAATGTAAATCAGTATGCCACAGGTAAATTTCAATAACCTCGACGTGTTATATCATCATAGCATAGACTGGTAGCAAAATGGCGTCACAGCTTTCCTTATTGTGTATGGAAAGGAAATATTCGACGAAATACAGCACCTGATTACTACAGAAATGCTTTTCATTACTTTATAGTCAAGCATCAGGTATTATAGATTTATTGCTTCTCGTTTTCCTCGTCAACCGAGGCCAAACCGTACTCAACATTCAGCGCCAACCGCTATGCAATAACATAAACTCCAGTTTCAGGATGTCCCACTAGAACTGCACCTTCCAAGCCCTTCATCCTCACCTTCCCAGATTCCCGTCATCATTGCTCCGCACTTCTGAGAATTTCCTAAGATCTCAAGCTACAAAAGTGTGATCACGTTTCCTATAAAAGTTATACCAAAACTAGTTTCAGTTTGAGAATATAGTTACTGTAAGCGTGTGTCCAAGTTACTGTACGATCACATAGATAAGTAGATCAAAAATTCGGCTCCCTAATGCCAAATGGTATCGTTTGAATATGAACAAACATTTGTAATTGCGCATTAAAACGTCTGAATGAGCCTAGGAATTTCCCTGAGAGGGGAAGGAGTAGGGAGGGAATGGGTGCAAGGGGGGGGGGGGAATGCAATCCCCCCCAAATATGTGGATAAATAAGCACGCTGCGAGTATCAGCAATTTTCTCAATTCTTTTAGCACGAGTCCATTGATTTGATTCGTCGTGAAATGCACAAAATAGGCACTCGATTGCGGTGAATTTGATGTGTTCGTTTCAAAAGTGGGAACGTGCAATGCACCACAAAATGCACTCTCCAGATTGCATTCACAACTCAACAACTCCCTATCCCATAGCACTCAATGTTTCTATTGCCATTGCCCAACTCAAACTTGCAACTCAACCAAACACCACCACCTATCAAACTTATGCAGTAATTTAATTGTGCATTGTGAACCCTCGAATTGAAACCTCTCAAAAAAATAAACAGGTGAGTCTCTACAAAAACGACATGGCTGTGAGTTGTGCAAACAGGAGCAATGATGAGTGCGTTGCCCAAGACATTCACATAGAACCACCAAATGATAAGAGGACAAGTGAAGCACAATGGTCATGTCCAGAAATGCAGCACTGATCCAAGATGTTGAGATGGCCTCAACGAGAACAACAGCCATACCATAATTGCCTAGGGCAAGATCGAGCTCAAGTTCGGAGCATAGACCCTGTACTCTTCACATCCACCTACCAACATCGAAGTGCCTCGTCTCAGCCACAGCTCACTGCCTGCACCTCGCAGCACACCGCTATGCGCACCCAACGCGACTGCCGCTTCGCACGCATACAACATGGGCAAAAAAACAACCCACCACACAACAACACCGACATGTTACCCCACTGGGCATCATAGACAAAAGCATTTAAGAGCTGCAGACACGACCGCTAACGCAGCCGTCTTGCAAACAAAATGAGATGCCCATTGCAGTCTCGAGAACAAAAGCGAGGAGCCGCCTCTATCGATTAGTGAGAAAGCAGTGAAGCGAGATGACTCCACTATGGAGCCACTCGTCCTTTCATCCTGATAGCAGGCACTGTACCGTTCTTTGAAAGGAACAACCAATGTACCTGAATAAGCCCTAACGATTCGCTGGATCGAGACGCTTCGTCGATGGAAGAGCGCCGCTTCGATTCAGCAGCCGGATCGACGTATGCTCTGCGTTGCGGGCCGAGTGGCCGTGCCCAGAGATGGTGCACACTAATTTAGTTGACGTGATGTAAGCACAGGTAGTGCACGATGATAGGGTAGTGTGTGCGCAACAATTGACTCTCGAGAGTGAACGATGCCTTCAAGAGTATAGAAGCAGCAACAGCACACGAAACGCCTCACCCAGTGACCCTGAGAGAGGCCGTGCACACAGACGATGGCACACCGCAACGGACGTCTGCTGGTGGGGTGCGGCGATGGGTGCTCAGCGGCACGAATCAATGCCACGATGGGCCTCTCTCTGCTTCTCTCGCATTGACGCTCAACGCTCTTTCCACTCGACGCGTTCGCACACGATGCACCACCGGTCGACCATTCCTCTTGAATGATGCCCCAACAATGCTGATTTTTTATGTTTTACCTTTTATTTTTATGTTTATCGATGTTGGGTGATGCCCTTAGATAGTGTATCATTGTTGAATGAGGGGGGTAGATAGTATTTGCAGTGATGCATCGATATGAAGTGAGCATTTTGGGCTTTTCGTAGGGAATTGCGACAAACGCAACGCAACGGTTCGTAGTAACTGCCACGTTGTTTTGCTCGATTCTTAGACTTCTATTTGAGATGCACATTGAGTTTACGTTGAACAGTGACGGGATTTGTGGTAGACACAGCGATCTTCAGCTTGCACCCTCCCCTTTGCATGTGCCCACCCCTGTGAGTTAAACTACCCGATAACCGGGATAATATTTCAACTTCCTGTCTCTGTAATCACGTGAATTTCATTTGTGAATCTAAGTAACAAGCAAGTCACCCAGTGATGATCTAATAACGCCTCATAGGATGCATATGTGTATGACGCATGTATACGTACTAATTCATCTGAACGTCAACTGTCTCATCCACATATTACATATATATATATATATATATATATATATATTATATATACATATATATGTATATATATGTATATATACATGTATATGTATATATAAAGTTCATCACAATGATATTCTATAATATTTGATCACCTTTCTATGTTGAATGTTTCCATTCAACAAAAAAGATGTTCGTTAGACTATAAGAGTTAGTAATCAATAATAGGTAGATAGCTGCTAAATGTCTCCATTTTCAAACGGATACCGTAATCAGCTGAATGAAATACTGCATTTACGAAACAGTACAACTCATAGTATCTCACTGTGGTACTGGAATCAGATCACAATCAGCCTTAACAATGAATCTAGAGTAGATGCGAAAACACTCTCTGCTATTCAGTACATAAAGTTCCTAGGTTAACCTCCTCTCCCCTTATGCGCTCCTCCATTTTTCAGAGGTGGAGGGATTAAAACAGTATTATTAGATAGCAGCTGATTGCAAGCTCACGACCTCACCTACTTACTGCACCACTAAGAATATGTTTTCGAGTTTTATTTTGCACTTGGCTCTTCAGTATGTCTACACCGGTTTCAAATTAAAATCTGTAAAAACTGCGCTTAGGGCAATGAGTTAATTAATTCAGAACTCGCAGCGAGAGGCATTCCCTCAAAATATCTCTATGGTGGCTGTCTGTAATTCTCCTATTAAAACAAGATCAAATAACAAATGGAAAAGCGCGCCCTTTACACAGACACATCTACATTCATATGAACGGATAAGATTGCGTCGTAATGCATTTTTGCTGAATAAATTAAAAACGCTCTCTTAATAACTTCAATGTTTTTTAAAATCCATCCGTTAAAAAAAGTCGTCTGCTTGTCGGCACATGTCTGTGAGGTAGTCGTTTGCACATTAAATTCACAGTCATTTAATCCTTCGCTGATTCAGTTGACACGGCGCTATTCTATAAGATTCGATGCCCACACGCATAGTTCACCGTCCGGTATGATGAATACAATTTTCAATAGGAGAACACTGCGTCAATGGGACGCTCAGCTATCGGGATTACCGACGCAGGGAAAATTTGAATGAGTAATCAATCGATTCGACGCCTTATTAACGCTTGCCGCCTTTTACTCAAAAATCGATGAGGCTTGACCCACGAATCTTTTCAGCCAATTAATTTCTACAATTTTCTATTTATTTACGCTCACGATTTATGATCCTTCACCCACAATCGATCTCATATTCAACGCGAATCTATAAAGTTACAATATTCGTGAATATTTCTTTTCTTCTGCGTTAAATGGACTAACGAAATATTTCTGCATTTTGTTATAAAATGAAGTAAACATTTATAGGTAATCAATTAGACGTTATTATGAGCAGTGGTGGATTTGGGTATGGTGCGCATAATTACAATAATGGCTATCAATATGTGAACGACACTCAAGGAGTTCAAAACTGGAGTGGGGGAGAGGCACTCAACCCGCAACTCCCCCCTCCGGCTACGAGACCGAACGATATTCAACCACAACACGGTGAGTAGTATCCATATCCCTCTCTTTCAATCCCTTTCTCTAATTTGCATCATTTACTTCTGTTTTCATCAATCGCCGCAAGGAAATGTTTATGTTGGTTTTTATTATTGTGCATAGTTGTTTATAGGGAAGAAAGCATTGAATATATTGAACTGTAATAGAGATGCAAGTGTGGCGTGAGTGAAGGGAAGCAAAAAATTGTGTGAAAATTGCCATGCAACAAAAAGAAAAGTGCAATTTCAAAAGGGGTGACGCATCGCTGAGAAACCAAAATGCTTTTGAGTTTGCCAACATGAGCACATTTCGAGTGGTAAAATTCGGCAAAATCAATGTCTATCACTTTTCAACGATCATTCGATACTAACAATCACTACCGTGATAGTGTATTGAAAATCATGTTGAAATAAAAATAAATTCCGAGGCAATTACTTGGCCAACCTGAGCAACGAAAGGTTAGATAAGCTGAATACACATCTCGACGGGTTGAGTAGATGGATCATTGGAGGATGAATACCTCTGACGACGACAATTTGCTGATTGATAGATTATTAGCGAAATTAATTGTTTGATTGTCTGATCAACATTCAGTCGGCAGGCTTGATCACTTATTGCGATACTGGGTAAATTTGCATATTTGCTAAGATGATTGCTTAACGAAATTTGCATATTTCGCATCCGATTATCGCTGACATTATTGTTGAGCCAGGCAAATATAATCATTAGTTTGCACATCTTTGAGGAAGAAAACCACTTAAAATAATCGGTTGGATGGTTAAATAGAGTTCAGATTGAGAAGTAGATGATGAGCGAATGAACAAATTATTGGAATGAAAATGGCAAGTAAAAAATATAAAAGCATCAGTTCACAACGCTAAAAGCGGAAATGTGGGAATAGGTACATTTCTATATCACTTCTTTAGACAATAGGGCCAACTCCTATGTGGCCTACTGGACACAAACTCTTACAGCACAATGATTATGGAGGACAGAACTGGAGCAGCGGTGGCCAAGGATACGACTATCAACCAGGAGTTGGTGGACAACCAGGACGTGGAAGAGCTGGTTTCGGTCCCCCGACCGCCACCTTTAGGGGCGGATACTCGCGAGGTCGAGGATCAAATCGTGATGGCGGTGAATATGGTAGTGGTCGCGGAATGAGTGGCGCACGCCCAAATTACACTGGTCGATACTCCTACGACAGACGGCAAGTGTTTTTGACGTTTTTGCAACTAGCAGTGGAAATTGACGGTGTTATTAATAGATCATACCAGACTGCTCCGTGGATGTTTGTCTGGATTGTAAGATGCCAATTTATTCATCGCGCGGACATTTGCGCTTCAAAATATTTATGCCGTGGAATACAAGACCATCACAATGAGGGATCTTCTCGGTGCAAGCATTCTGTTACCGACCACTCATCGAGTGCTTTGGTAGGTTTACGACTAAATAGGCGCACGTCTGCGCGACGTAAGCTCAATAAAAAATGGGTTAAAGATGCACGTTGCAATATTCTGTGGTATCGCTTTGCCGTCGACTGTAACACAGGCATGAACCGTTAAACATACTGAAGGATGTGAAGGTCGTTGAGACATCCCGAGAGGGGTAAAGAAATGTGGGTGAAGCATGTTGGGTACATGGATGCGGCAATAAAACTGTTGAAAGGGGCACTGCAAAAGTGATTCAAAAATACGACATATCTTTGTGCTGCAATATGCTCGAGGCTAGTAGAATGGAATGCGTGATGTTTGCGGTAACTAAACGTCACCTGTGTTTTGTGAGAGTGGCGACCAGTATTCTTCTGAAGAGGAGAGGGGAGGGAGGGAAGCAAAGAAAGGAAACTATTTCGAGAAGAAAGAAATGAAATCAAAAAGTCTGAGGTCAAGCTTCAAAGTTGGACAGGTTGTTTACAAATTAAAAAGTGGGAAACGTTAATCCATGGTTACTGACCCTTAATTGAAAGCGCAGATTAAATGGAAGGTCTTGAGCAAATTAAATTAATTAAGTTTCAGATGGATTCACTCGTAGACTATTAAAAATTGTAACATTAAAGTATAACAGGTGTGATGCGTTACCTGTGGGCCACTTGAGGAATGTTAATGAACGTGCCACTATGACTAATTTGCCTATAATCAGAGGTGTTTGAGGAGAGGCGAAATTAGAAGTTTTTATTAGGAATCATTTTCCATGGATACGTCTCTGATGCAGAGTTGAAATACGACATTCCTTCAATTAAGTTTTACCACTTTTTAGAATATGACGAGGGATATTTAATCATGAATGCGTAGTGCTGTTGTTTGTTAAAGATACTAAGTTGGATAGGTGCCATAGAATTCGAGGAGGAACACGTTGGCATTCGTATATCCAACGTTATGAACTGGGTTATGCGGTTTTTCTTATTCATATTGAAGTTGCATCCTTTAAAGCAAATATTTTAACGGAGCAACGGAATCACTTCACAGAGGGATTTGCTTTNGTTCTGAAACACTCATTAAAGCATTATTGAAAAACACTCATTAGTGTTGTTCACATCTTGAGATGGTTTATTTAAAGGATAATCGATGGGAAAGGGGTGTTATGTGTGCATTTTTCACGATTCAAATCATAGCGGCAAAAAGTCTTTCAAAGCTCTAATTTATTGGCACATTGCCGAGTTATGCATCTGGCAGGAAGCCAAATGAAAGATCGTCGAAATGGACATGATGACTGCAGTGGTAGTTATTGTTTTGTACGCTTGCGTGCAGGACGGTGCATAGTTGTGGGTGGTTAATCGTGGTTGAGTCGATGGGAAGTGGTCGTAATGATGAGGTTGGAAATACGAATCCAAAAGAAAAGGAGCGTTACGTACCTCCTCATTTGCGAAGACATGTGGGGTCTCAACCTTCGTTGCCTCCTTCGCATCTCGTCGCCGATAGGGGAAGATCGAATGCGTTCCCTCGTACTCGAGGAGGGGTGCGTACTCCATATGCGGGTCGTGGATCCGATAGTGGATTTGCGAATGCCTACCATCAGCAACGCTCTTCAACGCCATATCGTGGAAGATTTTCCTACGATCGACGGTGTGCACTCTTTGAACTCTTTTATTCCCGGTTGCGATGTTTGAGGGCAATACTGGAGTTGTTTTCTGAGCGATAGAGAGCATGATGTAAATCAGTGTTACTTCGAATCGTTTGCTGATTGGTGCTATTGGCATCGGGAATGTGGTATAACAAACAGCCCTAACTCACGATTTCATGCATTGTATAGCTTCAGATGAACGTTCTATGAACACCTGGAGGTGCTAGATGAGGGTGGTTCCCACTGTGTGAGAGTCGGTTACATCAGTCACCTACAAAATGCCGTCCGTGATAACCTCTACTGGCATTGCTCTCGGAAACCTATCAATCCCGTGGGATGCATACTGTGTTGATATCCGGATTATATCTGACGAGCTATAATGGTTTGCTCGTAAAGAGCTGTAATATGTGAGGAACTATCAAGAATTGTTGATATTGCAGTCTTTAGTGGTAATTCTGACCGTTGAAGTTGAACGATGTGAAATTTCAGTACGATGCACGACGAACAACAGTGGGGTTCGCAGCACCAAGGAGGATATCGACGGCAAGACAATGATATCCCAGAGTAAGTTCATCCATGATCACCTGCAGCCATCTGTCGATGCGGTAGTGGCCATTAAGCCACTATACTGTAGCTTATTGAACACTTATTTTCCATGACATTATTGGGTTCCACTCCCTAAAAAAAGCTTTCTAAGTGGTTTAAAGGTTTCCACGTTCGAAATTCCTTTAATTAGAAATTTCGGATGCGTACGTTGCGCTCGAATATATATCTTTAGTTATGAATATTCGTTTTTTTGTCGAGAGACTCTTTATATGTTAAACAATTCAAGGAACCAATTAGATTGCAGAATATGTTTGACAAGTAAAGAAAATAGTGAATGTGATTTAATTATGGTGAATGCTTGTGGCGTTAATGATGAAATCATCAACGTTTGCGGTGTCGTATGGGGAGAAACTAACTGCGATAGAAGGAAGAGGAGTTTGAAGCGTAAATTTATATTTAAAATACCCTCAGTTTTAGCATTTTTGTGTTGGTCATGGCAGAAAGTTGTCGAAACGATCCGATGAATAAGTTCATGTGGTACTCAACTGCTTTGCAAATGGCTTTTAATGTGATGATTGTATCGGCCATTCATTTCATTCGCCTTTGATGGAATTAAATGTTGAATTTCCTATGCAATGATAGAATTGCATTTCTGCATATTTTTCATTTTGTTGCCTTTGCTCCGCTTTGTCAAATATATAATCAGGCACACTTTACAGTTTGCGGATCTGAAACTGCATCCGTGGATTGAGGAGAACATCAAACTCTCTGGATATGGTCGTCCAACACCGGTGCAGAAATATTCGATCCCAACTCTGATGAATAATCGCGACCTAATGTCGTGTGCGCAGACAGGATCCGGCAAGACGGCTGCCTTCCTTGTGCCACTCATTAATAACGTTCTCCAGAACGGACCTGAAGCGCTTTATCGTGTACGCTTACGTTTATATTCATTGTAGTTTCGCATTATTTGTCCGCCATTCGTGAATGCGAAAAGGAAATATTGAGTTACAGTCTCGAATTGTGGGGGAAGGAGGGGTGGGAAGATATCACTCCCTCTTTGTCAGAGAGGGGGTTTATTTTATTCCACGTTTGGGCTATTTCTATAAGCTAATGCCATGTCTTCATATTTTCAATTTACCTGTGCACTTGGAGTGTCCAGTTTGGAAATGGGAATTCATATTAACCTTTTTTGCAGTTTATATTACTTCAATGAAAGAAGCACATCTGTCTTCAATCTTGCTGTAGCCCATCTTCCTTTCCTCGCCTTTTTGCATTAACTCAATCTATTACTTCTTTCTTTCCTGTTTCATAATATTCTATTACTTAATACATAATCTTCATTAATAGCCCATACCTTCCGGTAAAGGAAATGGCGTCTTTATGCATTATTGTTCCCAACAAATTTTTGAAAACAAAACTCGATCCCGAAAACGAAATGTACGAGCGTTGTTTACACAGCTGCAACCTCGATTATCAGTTTCTTTTATCACTTATATCGATGATATGTCCACTGTAGTACGATGTCAATTTATTTTGTGAATTGGCCCACTTCTTGAAAGTTTCCTCGAATTCGAAAGCGAAACATTTGGAGAGTCTGTTAGGATTGATAATATCGAAGCAAAACGCATTCACCTTTAATCCATAATTCGATATTTTCCTCTTTCTTACTTTTTTGTTTTATGGCATAGGTGGACAGCGACTTGATTCTTTTTTAGCTTTTATAAAGCCGATTTTTATCAGCTCGTTCCTCATGAAACAATCATCGAAAAAATTACTCGTCGCCAATTTATCGATTCTCTCATTCCCCCTCTGACTTTCCATCCTCGCCTTCCTTGCACTCCACTCTTCCATACATTTTTTGTAGTGATAGGAGGAAGAAATTCAAAGAAAGCAAAGCACTTCAATATCTTCAGAATTCTGTGGTGCTGATATTCACGATCCAGCCATATATATAACGGTTCAACAGTGATCGTTTGTGATATTAATGTATCAAATTTGCAGTCAACAACACAACAGAACGGTCGTCGAAAGCAGTATCCAGCAGCATTGATCCTCTCACCGACTCGCGAACTCTCGCTACAGATTTACAATGAATCACGTAAATTCGCTTATCGCACACCCATCACCTCGGCACTTCTTTATGGTGGCCGTGAAAACTACCGCGAACAGATCAATAAACTTCGTGTTCGTCTCTTTTTTTTTGCTGCAGAGTGCATCTCTCTAGTCTATCGTTCCATAATTTGTTCGGTAGATCTGTCGTAAAAAGAGCTGAGTTATTTGGGAGTTTGTGGTGGATGAAAGAGAGGACGGTCAGTTTTAATTTCAGTCTATCAGAAAAATGCAGTCATCGAGAAAATTGTACTGCATTTTAGGAATAACTTAATCGCTTGAACTGATAGACAACAAAAACTTCGGTTTAGGATTCGTGAAGGATCCTTGCGAGGCTTCCAAGCAAAGCAAAACTCATCCTGCTGGGATAATGCTTTGAATCGTTCTCTATAAAAGAACATATTAAAGAGAAGATTATATGGCCCAGTGACACTTAAAGACGTATATGCGGCCATCTGTGCAGTGTGTGTCTTTGTGTGTGGGCCAAGAGTGTAATAGTAAGTGATAAGAGAGGAACGCATTTTGCTTTCCTCTCAGATATTTTACTAACAGAATGAATTTGCACGACATTCATAATCTCAGCTGAGAGTGCTTGCAAGATTTGAGTATCAAAAAACGAAATATTTTGGGCATTAAATATTTGTTCTGAGTCGTTGCAGTTTATTGTTGTTGGGCGACTTCAATGAATTTTATCGTAAATCGCACTAAACTGATATATTCTTAATTGATCTTAATAAGTGGGCAAGCCATTTTTCAAATAGGAGCATTCATTTACCCTTTTCAATTAAGTTTCGATATAAGCAATTGTGACTGTTAAGGATACAGTTAGAACACTAAGTAGTTAACTGCTGCACAGTAGCTTATAAATCTTGTCTAATTCATCGCATTTTTTGACGATCTCATACTCCACTGAACGATGAAAGGTTGTTAGGTGATCGTAATTGTTGATAATAGGTGCTCATGTTGTTTTCAGTTGGGAGTGCATATTCTCATTGCTACACCAGGTCGTCTGATCGACGTAATGGAGCAAGGCTATATCGGACTTGACGGATGTCGATTTCTGGTGTTGGATGAAGCGGACAGGATGCTTGACATGGGCTTTGAGCCACAAATCAGACAGGTTATTATACGTTTGCGCTGTGCATGAACTGCTATGCGATTTTAACTTTGATACGGATCGCTGAGATACTCTGTCTTCTCTTGGAAGGAGGCTATCTCACTGCGTTTAGCCAGAAGGTGGAGCAATGTAGTGCAGCCAAAAATCGCAAAATCTGCTTCCGACATGACGCCAATTTGAAAATATTTTTAGTCAATAGTTTAAGACTAATTGTTTTCTGCGTAAATAACTTTTAATTCATCGTTCTCCGTCCTTTTTGTTGTTTCATAAACAGTCTCTAATGGCTCACTCATGTCGTTAGCCAGCTGAGTTGTTTTAACATATCATCACATATCAGCACGTTTTGGCAGTGTGATTGACCACTTCGTTAGGTTATTACAGCGCTGTGAAAAAACACGAATGTTTTATTAGTTTATGAGAGGAATGAAAGTTTATTTGTTGTTTTCGGCGATGTGTTCATTTAGAAGGATCGAAGTGGTCTAAATTCAGTTGCAGTAGGAAAAATGCCTCTATCCTACCTTTTTTCTTTTCCTTTAGCACTTATTGCTTCGGTATTCTTGCTTCTGCAAATAATGCAAACATTTTTATAGATAGTGGATTTATCGGAGATGCCTCCGAAAGGGAAGCGTGTCACGGCAATGTTCTCGGCGACGTTCCCGAAGGAGATTCAGGTGTTAGCGCAGGACTTTCTCATGCCGAACTATGTGTTTCTTGCGGTGGGTCGTGTTGGTTCCACATCCGAGAACATTATGCAGAAGATCGTTTGGGTGGAAGAACATGAAAAGAAGAGCTTTCTTATGGATCTTCTCGATGCAGGAGGTTGTTTCATCGAGAATATTTCACATTATCTCTTATTCAAATTCACTAAGTTTTAAAAGCGATTATTCGATGAAAGACATATTATTATTTCGGAAAAGACTCCGTGCGGTGCAGATTGCTTATACATTTATATTACCTGAAGGACGGAGGGTAGAGAGGAGTAATTCCGAGAATAGTGAGGGATTGAACTTAATAATGTAACGAGACTCGAGCTTAAGCGACCGGTTTCGTTTGCTGCGAATTGTTCTCCCTGCTGCTGTTGGTCGGCAATTGCAATGAACGAAACTTAGGGGAGGGTTATACTTGGAGTTTTCGACATGATTTGATGTAGTATGCACTTCTTTATCCCTTCATGATATCTTTTATTGTTGATGATTCGTGCTCATTTCTTATTGTACATTGGCGAGGGAGATGGCTTTTCTTCTTTGAGGTTTTGCCGTGCTATCCCTCATCGATGTGCCATGTGTGCGATACATTTTTGCGTTGTAGTAAAAGTTGCTCATTCAGAGCCAACAGCGTTGACACTGGTTTTCGTTGAAACGAAACGCGGTGCAAGTGATCTAGCATATTACCTGCAGAAGGATGGATACAACGTGGTCGCAATCCACGGAGATCTGAAGCAGTTTGAACGCGAGAAGCACCTCGAGACATTCAGATCCGGAGTCGCACCTATTCTTGTTGCCACCGCGGTTTGATACTCTCCACTGTTGGATATGTCTAGAGTACATGGAGGTTTTGTCTGCAAGTTGCTAGTGATGATTTAAGGAGAAGATAGGGGAACGGGCATCATACTCAGCATCCAACGCGTGCAAGACATGCTGACTGCTGCATATGTTGACCACTTGGTAAACTCATTCAGATTCAGGATGTTCGATGAATAATGTTTCCTGAATAGAAAACGTGATAGGAATNGTGTGTGTGTGTGTGTGTGTGTATTCATGCTCTTCGAATAGAATATAATCAAACGCTATATATGATTTTTAAAAGTTGTTCGCCTATGAAAAATGAAATGGTTGATAGCGAACCATGTGGTAAATGTTGTTGATGATAGCTCCTCGTTTGGTTCGGCTTATCGATTGTGGTACTTAATTTGATGCGTGCTCGGTTTGCTCTTCACTTGTATCTCTTGTGTGAAAGCAAAACAAACAAATCCACACTGATACAACAAATCAGCAGGGCAACCAAAATGTGTGCGGATGTGGTTTATGCGGCAAGTGGTTCGTGTTTGTCAACGACATATAAGTTGTCGTCTCTCTATCGACGCTCGTAACTGTTTGTTGTGTTCTTTATTAATATTCTCTGTTCGGTTCCTTTTTATCGTTTTTCGTTGTTCACCTATTTTAAGCGTTTTGGAGGCAAATAAAATCATGTTTGGTATTGCAATGTTACAGTCATCCTTAACAAATTCAGTGTCTGAGTTTTATCTCACCTCACAGTACATCTATATAAATATCCTCATTTATTTGGTGATGACAGCTGGAGAGTACTCATAGTGAGTGTTAAGGGACTCGACAACCAAATATGGGGATCATTGCTTTGCTTCTTATTGCTCAGATCTTCATTGGCTGCCAATGAATTCGGCTCGTTTTCCATGTAGCAAGTGATCCGCACTAATAATCTCTGAAGTTTGTGCTATTTGTTTTGAAAATATGCGGGATGGGGCATTCATATTTAGCTGATAGGGATGCTTATCCTAATCTCTGCCATTGGAATAAATTGTTCTACCACCAGATTAGTGCAAAGTGCATTCTGAATGGTTAGATATTCGATGTGGTTGGGACCACCAGGTAACCGAACAGTTGCACTTATCTGATATGGCCATAATGCAATAGAATATGCTAATGCAAGTTTGCGAAAGTGCCGAAGGACCGTGTGAACAGATGTCAGTTGATTGCGATGCGGCAATTAATGCAGGTTGATGAGAGGACGACGATGTGGGATTATTATTAAATAAAATAAAATCTACGGAGCATGATATCTAAATAATTTTACTGGATATCTGAGAATGTAAAATTAGCGTGACTGAGGGATGAGGTATGCCGAAGGTACTCAAAGGTGGTGGGAGAAGTATACGTGACGCTTTATGCCATCTTAATTTATTTGGATGTTTGCTTCCCTTAATTAATTGCCACTGCTGTCGCATTGTATTGTAAGATTATCCGAAATTTTTATTCTTATTATGCGAATATAATCCCACTATAAAGCCGTAACGATTAAAACGCCGCAGAATTGATGTGATGTGAAATGCTTTACTGGGTTTTCTAGGTTATTTTTCATGCTTTTTATTGCACTATTGGAGTAACTGAAATATTTTTATTTTGGTGTTTTGATATCATTGAACCGGTATGGGTGAATGCATTAGCATGTTGTTTGCAGAATTAGAGAGGAGAGCACCGATACGAGGTTAGTGTGAATGCAGCTGGATGGAGCTGGAGGTTGAGGTGTGCACGGTGGATGGATGAGCAGACTGCGGGCACATTGCCCGTCTTCGTATTCCCAGGCTCGATTGACGTCATCTTCACACAGCCGCATACTCACAAACAGCTTGTTACTCTCTATAACCCATATGAATTCCCGATTTCATATAGAGGTTACTTTTCTATTATGTTATTAGAATGCATGACATTGGGGGTTGTGAATGGGGCATCATTTCACAACGATCAACCTGGAATTAACCTACTTCAGGTAACTGCTCTTCTAAGGAAGAGTAATAAGGGAGAATATATGGGATGTGACGATGAAGAAAGGTGTTCGCAGGGAAAGGGGAAGGAGGAGCATAGTTGGGATCTCTGCCCTTCATTTCCACAATCTGTACAGCTAGAATTGCATAGTATCATTCACCTTATTAAATTAGATTCTTTTGTTATCTTTTTATTTCAACTCTTAGCTGTTATGAGTACTGCTGAACGCTCTCGCATCTGCCATCTGTCTTGTGACGTTTCTTTCAATCCTATTTGATTTCCACTTCTGTTTCTTTGCATCGTTGAAACGTTTCTCTCTATAAATTCAATCATTTCTGATTACATAGAATTTTTAGAGGAAATAAAACAGAGGAATCTCGTATAGAGAACGAAAGTGAAGGAAATTAGTGAATGGAAGAGGAAGTGAATTTGTTATCTTATGGCAAAGATAGTTCATTTGCAGTGCTATGTACCGCACCAAAGAAATACTCGGTGATCGAACCACGAGGGACTCTCAAGGCGAAATGTTGTGTCGATATGTAATCTTTATTTTATATATCAGTTTTTCAAGTATTTATTTTATTTTATTTTATTTAAAAAGGTACTTTTGATTGAGCTCAATCTGTGTCAATTTAGCTTTCTAATAAGTTGCTTCTTTAAAATATAGCGTAGGCATTAATGTTCAAAATCCGGCTAGTTCGTTATCAGTAATTTTGTCCAATGTCCAATTCTATTTCGTGCTAATAATTTTGACCGAAGTCCAATTGTGTTTCATGTTAATAATTTTGTCCATGGTTCAATTTAATTTCATGGTAATAATTTTGTCCAATGTTCAATTTGGCTTCATTTTAATAATTTTGTCCAAAACCCAATTTAGTTTCGTGGTAATAATTTTGCTCAATACCCAATATTCTTCATTCTTTTCATGATCCATCACTGATGAATTTCCTGTATGCAGCATAATAAGCATATAGTCGTCGTCTGCTTTTTTTAAAAGACATAAGCAGTCTGTTAGTCGTTTATAGATAAAACAATTTACAATGAAGCTTGCATCATTTCGGTTTTTGTGGTGTACCCTTTTTGTCCTTTTTTTCAGGTTTATCTCACTTGTTAATCCCCTCCCTCTATGCAAATTGCTCTATAAATGTACTGAAGCATTGAGATAGTGTAGATGGAAGAATGAACTTTGTATGAGTTGGAAATCCGATCAATCGTGTAGGCGATAATCTGTGTGCAGTGCATGAAAAGCGAATGGAATGCTGAAAAATCCCCTCGGAGTGCTAATTTCTCAGAGTGTTCAACAGATTTTCCCTTGAAGCATGAGATGTTCTATATTCTTGAATAGTCCTATGGTCGAATCAGATATGTTGACGATGAAGAAAGGTGTTCGCAGGGAAAGGGGAAGGAGGAGC
Source organism: Baylisascaris schroederi (assembly GCA_006503575.1). Classification (NCBI taxonomy): domain Eukaryota; kingdom Metazoa; phylum Nematoda; class Chromadorea; order Rhabditida; family Ascarididae; genus Baylisascaris; species Baylisascaris schroederi. The sequence continues at coordinate 119,703 of QEWY01000864.1, read as the reverse complement.
ATAGTTGGGATCTCTGCCCTTCATTTCCACAATCTGTACAGCTAGAATTGCATAGTATCATTCACCTTATTAAATTAGATTCTTTTGTTATCTTTTTATTTCAACTCTTAGCTGTTATGAGTACTGCTGAACGCTCTCGCATCTGCCATCTGTCTTGTGACGTTTCTTTCAATCCTATTTGATTTCCACTTCTGTTTCTTTGCATCGTTGAAACGTTTCTCTCTATAAATTCAATCATTTCTGATTACATAGAATTTTTAGAGGAAATAAAACAGAGGAATCTCGTATAGAGAACGAAAGTGAAGGAAATTAGTGAATGGAAGAGGAAGTGAATTTGTTATCTTATGGCAAAGATAGTTCATTTGCAGTGCTATGTACCGCACCAAAGAAATACTCGGTGATCGAACCACGAGGGACTCTCAAGGCGAAATGTTGTGTCGATATGTAATCTTTATTTTATATATCAGTTTTTCAAGTATTTATTTTATTTTATTTTATTTAAAAAGGTACTTTTGATTGAGCTCAATCTGTGTCAATTTAGCTTTCTAATAAGTTGCTTCTTTAAAATATAGCGTAGGCATTAATGTTCAAAATCCGGCTAGTTCGTTATCAGTAATTTTGTCCAATGTCCAATTCTATTTCGTGCTAATAATTTTGACCGAAGTCCAATTGTGTTTCATGTTAATAATTTTGTCCATGGTTCAATTTAATTTCATGGTAATAATTTTGTCCAATGTTCAATTTGGCTTCATTTTAATAATTTTGTCCAAAACCCAATTTAGTTTCGTGGTAATAATTTTGCTCAATACCCAATATTCTTCATTCTTTTCATGATCCATCACTGATGAATTTCCTGTATGCAGCATAATAAGCATATAGTCGTCGTCTGCTTTTTTTAAAAGACATAAGCAGTCTGTTAGTCGTTTATAGATAAAACAATTTACAATGAAGCTTGCATCATTTCGGTTTTTGTGGTGTACCCTTTTTGTCCTTTTTTTCAGGTTTATCTCACTTGTTAATCCCCTCCCTCTATGCAAATTGCTCTATAAATGTACTGAAGCATTGAGATAGTGTAGATGGAAGAATGAACTTTGTATGAGTTGGAAATCCGATCAATCGTGTAGGCGATAATCTGTGTGCAGTGCATGAAAAGCGAATGGAATGCTGAAAAATCCCCTCGGAGTGCTAATTTCTCAGAGTGTTCAACAGATTTTCCCTTGAAGCATGAGATGTTCTATATTCTTGAATAGTCCTATGGTCGAATCAGATATGAGTGAATGTTGTTGGAAGTCCCATAATAGACTCATTTTTCCGCTGGTTCTGCGCCAGATTGCAAACGAATAACAAAGCGTCTGGCTGCTGTTTTCTCTGAGGCAGATCATGAGCTCACCGATGGTTGCTTACTTGATCAGTTGGTTGCCAGTTCGCTGGGTCGCTTCTCTGTTAAATAACTGTTATTAACTCAAACTTTTAGGTTGCAGTTTTCAGGTTGGAACTATCTTATGCAATTAATAAGTGACTATTAGCTGCTTCGATTAGCCTATCTGTGATCCTTGTCGCAGTCTATCAGCGCATGGTTTTTTAATTTCCGTCATGGAAACACTTCTGTTCATGCCAAAATACCTTCGAAGAAAATATCGAGCAAGAGTCTGCCGGTGATACTTCGCTGATCGGGATTTGCGTTCTCAGCCAAGATGGGGCTGTCCATCGCGTTTGCATCCTTTAGTCTCTTCTATATGTAAACTTTCGATGAGGTAAACACATAGGCCTTATCAATTTTGATCTGATTCGAAGGCCGTTATGTCACTCAGCTCGACTGTGACGGTTCACGGTATGAAATGTTCGTATGGAAGATTTGAAGAGTCTACTCGAGAAGGTTGGATGCGGATGCTACGAGCAACTGGACATAGACGCTTTCAGGCAGAACTCGGAGCAGATTATTCATCTTTGTAGAGATTCATCAACGGGATCCACAGAGAGCAGAAGCGAAGAGAAGCCTAGTTGGAACAGTTCATGTGATGGATAATCCACTGAAAAACCGATGAATCTGCAACATTCATGTATGCGAACGAAAGGAACTATCGAGGATTGTGACGATCGAGTAACTTCGGAAGATCTTCGAGGAATTGCGCACCATTTGTTCACATACCGACATTTTTATACTCAGGTTAAATGTATTCCAATATTTTAGGAAGCTTTTTCCTGTATTGATTAGCTGTGCATCCGATATTGTTTCATTCTACTATCGATCACGTATTGTTTGGCCGCCAACATTTAAATTTTTCCACGATGAAATTTTCCACTCCAAGTGATTTTCGGCAGAAATGACCTACATATGACATAACTTCTCTGGAAAGTACAATTAAAGAGTTCAAATTAACAGTTATTTAACATAGTAACGGCCTGGTGATTTGGCTTCCAATTGATGTTGCAACCGATCATGGCCGATCAACTATCGGCAACTGTACGATGCGGACTCGTATTTTGCAGTCGTTGATGAGCGGTGCTCTATATACCCTTTGCTGATCGTCACAGTGAATATCCTTCGTTTACCATTTGGCGGCGATTGCAGAGATGGTCTTATAATATGATATGAACCCCTTGTATATGCTTTGCTTATTTTGCGGTTATGGGAATTACTGCTTGCTGAAAATTTGCCACTGAAGATTTGCTGTGAATCGCTTCGTTCAATCGTTATTCATAGAGGGCTACGTTGACTGTTTTCAGTGTTATTCGACATTTGGGTGCACAAATACGTTCAAATATCGGCGTCTCGGATCGTTTCCGATTCGAGGTCTGCAAATACGGATATACTGAGGTGCGTCTTCAAAGTTTTTTCGTCGGAAATAGATTAATGAAAGAGGAGAAAAATAGCAACTTCCCGTGAAAAGGAAAACGAATTCTGCAATGATAACTTAGGGAAGAGGTATGTTGGCCTTTTCGAGCGTTAAAAAACTGATCAAATCAGTCTGTTTTCTGAAAATTTTTGAAGGGGAAATAGGGGAATCAGATTTTTGTAATATCCTGATTGGTTTGATTTCCAATCTCAGAAAATTGCCATCGAAGTGGTCAAACTGTGGATGGTGATCGGTAGTGCAAATGATCATTGATATAGTAGCACACGTTATTATGGACCGCATTTGCAGGTGACTGGTCGTAAGGACATAGCGGTAAGGTTAGTGGAGAATGTGTCTGATATTGTACGGCAAGCAAGTTTGGATCAAAGCAATTTCCATGCAAGTTTTCCACCGGATGGCTCATCACGACTCTCGCCTCCTCAATATGCGTTCCCTTCCAATCCGGTTAGCGCACTAAACATATCACCTCTCATTCTATGTCAATGCTCCGCTATCTATGTTCATTTAAAGTTGATTCTTTTTCGCTTAAGCACTTCCTTTTGAAGATCTCCACATTTTCTGTACCATTTCTTGCTTGGCCGCTCGAAATACTCCACCGAATTTGGCGCACTGAACAAAGCGATCAAGACTATTGATTTTTCGACTCCGAATTGTAGAACTCGACGGCCCTCCTCCAGATTTACAGATAGCGGTTAAAAGTGATGAATTAAGCATTTTCCTTCAAGATGGCCAATTTGAATTCATAGATCAAAAGTTGGATATATCCGACTAATTGAGTATCACAAGTTGCCGCATTTTCTGTCAATGTGACATTCTAATTTGAATGGCAACTTGAGTTTCTTCGGGTTTATTGACCCGCAAGGAATTAAATGTTAGAGAAAAATGAAAGTTTTTTGTTTCAGCCACTAAGCAACATTTACTCAGTTTACTTCTGATTCGTTGTGTTGCATAAATATGGTTGATTGTTATTGGGTCTGTGCAACTTCAATTCAGCGTACACAGTTATAGGGTGCGCCTTCATCGCAGTCTTCACCGTGGTTGGCCGTAGTGGCAGCATTGGCGTGTATAGGTGCACTAATGCTACCAACTCAGGGTGATACGATGCCGTCGTTGCTGCCTACCTACCTTCATCTTTCAGTGCCTCAAAAACTGGTCGCCGCCTATGTGCTCGGTATTGTCACTATGCTGATTATCAGGCCTACATAGCTATTCTATGTTTATCATAAAAAAGTGCCTATGAGGTTATTTCCCGAACTCGATGCTATCTATGGATTTATGATGGCATTGTGATAAGATCGTTTATTCACCATCTGATGTCGAACATTGCAATAATAATATTTCATTTCCCTCCTTTTGGGTTCATTTCGAATTGTAAGGGAATCCGGTGACATAGCTGGAAAATGAGGATTCTGTTTTGTGAGAGTGCTAAAGCAAACGAAAGAAAGGGTGAATCATCGTCCCGTAATTTTCCTATTCATCCTATATTTGAAGTGGAATTACGCAACTTATTTCAGTCACCATCTTCACGCAACATTTAATTCCAATTCAAGGAAACACATTTGATTGCTAAGAAACTCTATTCGATTATATGGTAGATGGTTTATAATATTATTCATTAATTATATGACATGCTTGTATTTGCATAGCTTTGTGTTCATATCACTAATTATGCAGTTTGTGCAGTTGGTCAGTTTTTGTTGGTCATCACACTATGTGTTTTGCTGATTTATTAATTTGATTCCGATTTATTTCCTGATCCATTCTGGTTTCTTTTTTTTGCTAATGATTTTTAATATTTTTGCGCCTATACTTCTTCATTTCTTGCTGTCTTTCTATTTTGCATTTTGGAGTGAAGTTCTTTTACCCTCGATTTAGAGCATTTTACACCGGAAGTGATTAATCATCGATTTGGAGCTGATATTCTTGCAGAAGTTGATCGCTTTGCTTATCTTGTGACGTTCTGCGGTGTTTGCTAGTCGAAAAGCCAGTGGATGACGTCATTTCCTGTGGAAAGGCCAAACTCATAACCCATGACTAAGGTTTCATAATAGGGCCACTTTTAATATGGTCTGGACTTGAGATGATTGTTTTTAGAGGGATGCAATGTTGCAACAAAATATCTACCTGAACTTGTGACCTACTGCTTATCGGGTGGATGTTTTGTTGATTGATGTGGCATTGTCACTCATTGTGATTTATTGCTAGTCTGGTGAGCATACAACACCAACAGACTATCGTCCTTAGAAGGCGATTTGCATCCAGACTGCTCCGTTCTCGTGGTGAGTTGATGGTCGATCGAGTGCGATAATGTCGATGATCACGTTATTCTTCAGATATCATTTCCAAGAGGGTTAACTCCAAGATGGGTTGTGTCCTCGCACATTAGCGATGACATTTCAGGAAGGAGGAGAGTGCACGAACGGCCGATCTTTGCATAAGCTTGCCCAATGTCAAATCTGCTATCTCGGCTGCTGCGGCAGCATGTGCATCTGAACTGCTACTAGGCTGACGAGGAGTTTGCCTTTCCGACGAAATCACTGTCACACGTTTACTATATGTCACCATCAAATCGAGAATTACACCGTTCGTCCAGCCGAAACCCGCCTTGAAAATATCTCAAATGAGTGAGGCACCTGACTGGGTGATGAAAAATCTTAGGGAATAGCATCCTATAAAGTGTTGAAGACTGCTTGGAGGGAACTGTTGATATTATACCTTTGAAGTGCGTGAGAGATTCTAGTGGACGACAATTGAAATGTTATACGTATTATGATTATGAGTTGTGAAATAAAACTCCAGCTATTTGATGTATTTAGCTGTTTACGCAATGGGATGCAATCGATTGGTGAGACTGCTATAGTTGTTATTCGGCTTTTAAGTTAGCATAGTTGAGTTTTAATAAAGATATGCAAATTTCGAAACAAGTTAAGCATACTTTAATCCGCACGGCAAAACTTCCCTCTCATGCGTGCTATCTAACCGTATATCTGTTGTGCTCAAATTTCCACACTTCTCTAGATCTGTCTCTGGCGCATAGTGAAGTATGACAGGTCATGACTACGGACTTTTGACCACCGTGACCATAGCAACCTTTTAGTAGTCCATGGTGGTGCCCAAGGAATGGATAGACTGCCAAAAGTTTCGACATTTTTTTTGTTTACATCTATGAGGTCTAAGAATACAACAGAATTTATAAAATTGTTCTGGATGATTTCATTGCAAATTAAATGCCTTCATGGAATGTAAGAATTTTTGACCTTTATTTCGTAGTTTTAAAGAGAGTCCAGTGATATGCAGTTCAAGAAAACGAAATATAAACAGCTAAGGTCGCCTTTGTTTGAGGGCCGTGGAGGGTGAGTAGGAAGATTTGAATGGATAAAAGTTTCGCTCCGTTTTCTTTTCAAATGTTTTGGTAAGGATAGATTAGGAATAAGCATAATATTGCAGATTTACTTGGTTCTCATATTCGCCACCTTTCGCCGCTCTCACATATCCCTTTGCAACGTCGTATTTCTCCCACATTTTTTTGTCTTTTTGATAGACCTGATAATTTCTGTTGATCCATTTACTCGCTATTTCGAATGCTTTTTGTTGCATTCTAAATAATAAATTGCACAATTTAAAAAGTAAACACTAAAATGATGAGTACCACAAATATCAGTATTTTAGATAGCTCATTTTACCGTCATTCGTTGAATGAAATCCATCAAATCCATCTAAATATAACAAATCGAATTCTCAATAAGCTTAATCCAGAATTGCGTCGTATTTTTCCAGAATTAACCGATATTAGCAACGTTGACTTACCGTAGAGTCGATTTTATTCATGCAAATTTAAGCGGTCATTGATTTATTACAATTTAATAGACCAGCTATGTGGAAAATGCACGGTAGAATAACGTGGCCGAAGAATGTACATAATCAAATTTACGAAAGTAAACGTATAGAAGAAATCGACTCACATTGGATGATTGGATTTGCGGAGTCCCTCGATAATCATGTGATTTATTGGTGCCCATCCATTAGGGTAATCCCACTGTTGATTCGTTCCCTTCATTAAGCTATAAATTAGCATCTTTAGAGATTATTTCTATTTTCTCCTATAGAGGTGAGAATCTCCTATTTTATTTCCATTAGTATTCGCAAAAACGACGAGATGGAACCCTTTAGTGGAACTGAAGAACATTAGAGCCAAAAATGGAGGTTTTTAAGAAGATAAACAATGAATGCACGAACAACGATAGTCTCAGCTGGCAATACCTCGTTGGCACACCACCAGGGAACTGCAGTAGGCCTTTCCTCTGCAGTGTTTCAAGCACATCGACCATCATATGATTGTTCAATGAACTGTAACATTCGGTGAATAGAGGCACCGCTAGTGATGGATACGCATCGTCGTCGCGTTCTCCCGTACGAATGTTCAGGTCGAACCACGCACCCTCACGGTCGTCGAAGAATACTGCCTCGAATGTGTCGACGAATCTGCTTCGCTCTCGATTCAGTTCATCACGACGTTCAACGTTCCCTGCGTGACGGTATTCAATAAATGCGTGCTTATCGCATTCAACTCCTACTCTACGCATGTTACCTTCGTTTCTCGCATTCAAGGTGGGGTTATTGCCTTTCAATAAGGGGTGATTACCTGCGAATGGAGCTACTAAATAAGGTAAGAACACTAGCAAAGTGTGTCGTCGAGTATGTTGCGATAATCGTGTTGATCAGTTACAATGCGCAGTGGTGCAGCAATGTGTGTCATCTGGAGACATCCTCGCTTTGCAACGTTCGTATTATCTTCCTTTCCCAAGGGAGTGCAAGCAAACTAAGAGTGCTACCACCACGAGTAGTTTGCATCAAAGGGCTTTTCCAAGTCAGGAGTGATGAGGAGTAAAGCTGTGCCTGGCTGGATGATAATGGTGGAATCCTCTTAAAATTAACCAACTCACCGCTCTCCTTTCAGCAATTTTAGGGTATTGGATAGTGGTTATTGGTCGTTGCAACACCCACATCTAGCTTTAAAGAACTCATGCGACATTGTTTGTATGCCATACGTAGGAATGTGAATGCTAAATAATGGACACTGCTATCGTTTACGTGCCCACGGCTATCATAATACAATTCTGCTCGTTCACATTTCTCACTTCTTATATTCATATGCAATATTTCCCTTCACTCACTATTCTAGATAGACCTGTCATTGATTAGCATCCTTTTTATTCAGTTCTTCCCCCTTACATTCGATTAAATATATTTTTGCATATTTGAGCTAGAAATCTATAAGCTTTCTCAGTCAGCACCTCATCTCCCTCAGATAAAACTTAAAGACAGATACCCAGTGCTCCATGCAGATGTGCGAGTATTTTCATATTCCAATACATGATTGCATTAAGATCAACAGGGGCGATGTCGGACGTCTCGATTGTGTCCATTGTTTTTCTGTTCGCGAACCATCGACTACTGAAGTCCCACCCGGATTCGGCTGCACTCGCAATATCTCTCCATAGTTTACGCTTTTTCTGGCGGTCGACCCGCTCGGCTGTTTGGTAATCCTCTCTGTACGACTCTGGGCTGCAAATGAAATATCCGCTTCACTGAATGCCGTCCATTTGGACGCCTTTAGCTTGTATGAAATGATTGGAGGGCACATATGACCCTACCATGATGAATAAATAGTTTAGTTCAATTCTATGTGAATAACATTTGATCGAATAAATTGACATAAACGAAGCGTGCAATTCTTCTTACCGTGATGTAAAAGTTTCCACTTTCCATACACCTGTTAGGTGAGTGGAATCTGCTCTTACACTTCCATTTGAGATTAAGCTCACAGCGACATAATACCTTCAGAATCATTGCGTATTAAAGTAATCGCTGGCAATATTCGCTATCCAGCCCATAAAAGAGTGCTTCGAATTATGGTTTCTTTGCTTTCAACAAGTCTCCTTTAGAAATATAGCCATTACTTAGTACGTTGCTTGAATGCACTTAAGTAACGAAACTCCCATCGAAACCAGTGAATATGTAATCGTCATCCAGTGAGATAGATATTCCATCTCTCCCCCTTCCCCTTCCTCCTCCCTCTCCTATCTCATCTCTCGGTACTGTCAATCGGCAAGCAAGAACAAACCAACCGTGGTACATTACTGTCGGCCCTGTATCGAAATACGGCATAACTCTTGCCGTTTTTTGTGACGTTAATCATTCTTTGATTCTTCCAGAAGCTGAATTCCTGTAAAAACGTTTGTTGGAAAGCTCGCTACTTGAGGTGCCCTTCGCCTGTTGGAGGAACACATTTAGTCTCTTCGACCTTTCGATGTCCCTTTGAACAGTTCACTTTTGAGCTTTTATCTCTCAAGAATTTTTGCATTATCATAAAGAAACGAGAGGCATCATAACAAACCAACCGTGGTACATTACTGTCGGCCCTGTATCGAAATACGGCATAACTCTTGCCGTTTTTTGTGACGTTAATCATTCTTTGATTCTTCCAGAAGCTGAATTCCTGTAAAAACGTTTGTTGGAAAGCTCGCTACTTGAGGTGCCCTTCGCCTGTTGGAGGAACACATTTAGTCTCTTCGACCTTTCGATGTCCCTTTGAACAGTTCACTTTTGAGCTTTTATCTCTCAAGAATTTTTGCATTATCATAAAGAAACGAGAGGCATCAGAAGCGATCTTGCAACGCACCAATCAGCTTTCGTTTATCATTTGACCCCAGTAGTTAGCTTAATGCAGGATGGGAACAGACAAGCTGTGCGGCTGTCAACAAGCAAACTCTTTACCGAAGCTGAAATGTGACAGTTGCACACTGAAACCAGCAATCGGAAAGAATCACGTTTGCACCTCATCTTCATAGTGTCACATATTCACAGACATTCGTTGATAACGCTTTTCCGCAGTCCCATTCGAAGAAAGAATCTATTTTTGTGAATTGTGAAGTGTCAATGAACTATGGCCGAAATTCTTCAGCAAACCTTTTCCATCGAATTAAGCATTGAAAGAAGGAATTCGTCATCCTCGGTGGCCATATGATATTCGTAGATCATTGGAATAAACATCGGTGGCTGAGAACGTCGAAGGTAGTAGACACGACCACCGTTCGGTATAAATCCGATTGTGTCGATAAGGTAATGAAAGTTCAGAATCATCTTCTTGCAGGTTTGGTGCATTCCTTTAAAGAAAGTAAATTTTCTGAAGATAGCGCCAACCTATGAACGATACATGCGTAAGTCTTCGATGACGAAATCTGGGTGGATATGGGGTTGATTAGTGAACGTATAAATGATCGAGGGCTTAAAGTGGTATACGATACAGGCTATGCATGATCATATAACACATACCTGAAGCGAGGAGTCCTTTGATCACCCAATATGTATCCCAATAGTAAAATTCTCTGAATCGACCTCCGGGAACGACGAACTCATTAGGCACGTAAATCAGCGAATGTTGCTTCGGATGCTCGACCACCTCGAAACAGATTTCAGAGGTTCATCTTGATTAAGGCCATGTCACGATATAAAGTAATTAGTACTCATGTTATTTGCAATGGAAATGCATTTGACGATTGAGCATTCACGTCATAGTTTTTTTTTTTACAAAGAAGCCTCGTATGGTTTGCAAAAAAAGGTGCTGAACTTGTGGAATTTACCCGAATGGACACCTGTATTCCTCCTCCTATCCCGCTCTTCCCTCATTTCCCTCCAAAAAGATGCTGTTGAATTGCTATCATCGGTAAAAGAGCCTCGTACTGTGGAATCCAATAAAACTGATTATATGGGTGACTGATAAGTGATAAATAATTGTTGATTAATGAACATTCAGTCACTGTACATTATCCCCTATTAGTTTTCTTCGGTGATGACGACGTGAAATGATAAGCCACGCGAAGCTATGCGAACTGACAAAATACTTATAACTCAATCTTTTCTACTCTCATTCATATAACAGTCCAAACATTTTCTTCAACTATCAGTCGTTATGATTCAAAAAACTAAAAGATCCATTTCAGGAAAATAACCTCTTTTTTTATTGTTCGGCATAGTTTTTTCCATATGAGATTGACCTGAAGCGCGAACTGACGTAGATCCGGATCCTCGATAGAAAGTAATTGCTCCGGCTCCTTTTGCCAATCCGCCAACTCGCATCTACACTTCACAGCATCACTCTATATGTTTCTTCACTTTTCTTATTGTTATGAAGTGAAATTTCCGACTTTTGAAAAGTAGAGGTAAACGATATATCTTCGAATTTATCATCCTAGAAACAATAAGTAAACAAATAATTGAAATAGTAAACGAAAAAGTTTATTAGCTGCAAAACGAATAAAAAATTCACAGAATATGCGCATCCTTACAAATGGCTACTCGATGTAGCGCGTTCGCCAACTTATCCCTTGTATGACAATTTATACGAAAAGCTATTTCCGGCAAATATTCGTTTATGGAATAAACTTCAACTAAAATTGATGTCAGACTAAGAGAAATAGATATAAGACGTTACTCTTCAAGTTCATGTCCTTCTTCATGGAAATTTGCGTTGACAAATTCGCGTACAGCCTCTCGATCGTTTGATGTGATTGTGCTCGGAAAATGAGCCTTAAACTCGGCTGCAACTACCTCAGGATCACGTTTAAGCGGCTTATCGACAAATGTTTTCGAATCCTTGAAGATATTTAACATCATGACCGCATGTAATAGATCTCCTTGACAATAGATCATATAATTGGGAGCGTTTGTTTCGTCGCAAGCAAACTGAGGCTTCTCGATTACTGAACTGAGCACGTCTTCTTGATCGGGAATCGTCATAACGTACTGTTCGCTTCGGTTGCGAGAGGTGATGCTTGGGATTGGTGCAGGTGCATGTGCAGATGCAGGTGCAGGTGCAGATGCAGGTGTAGATGCAGGTGCAGGTGCAGATGCAGGTGCAAGTGCAGGTGAAGGTGTAGGTGTGGACGGTGTAGATGTAGGTGTTTGATTGTGTTGAGGCTGTATCACAGATGCGGTACGTTGAGGTTGTTCATAGGCAGTTTGGAGCACACCCCCACTCGATGTAGTGTTATTTGAAGTACTCATGTAAGACTTTAGTGATGCCAATGGGGACGATGTCCATAAGAACACATTTGTGGGTAACGATTCGCGTAAGAAATATACTGTCACCACTAATGCTATAATGAATGCCGTCGATATTAGCAACACTTTCTCCTTGGACCTGAAAGCAGACATATGTTCTTATTTTGAATGAGCCATAAGATTTTCTTGTTTCTGGATTTACCTGCATTGCGACAGACTGCATCCCCCTAGCCGTTGATTCAACAACAAATAGTTCACACTGAGAAGAGCGCAGGATACGCTATGAGACAACCAGCTTAGTTGTGCTAATTGCTGCACTCAGATATCCCTTCCCCTCCCGCTTAATAGAATATCTGTCCTCGCACCCGTATCGAAAATTCAAGCTTCAGAAGCCTCCTCATAAGCGTTTCATCCGACGTCATAAGGCATCTTTTGCATCGCGACAGCCTTTCTCAGCACGTAACGCTATAGCACGATTCAGCAACATTCACTGAGACTGTCAAATTTCTGATGCCAATGAATCTGCCTTCAGCATATATAGTGCGCTTCAGATACAAATCTGGGCATTAGTCCACCCGAACGTCGGCAGCTTCCGAGCTAGAAGGTGACGTCATATCAGCTCGACGACTTTCGAAGTACCATCACCATCACTCTTTATGCTGCAACGAAGAAAAGCCCAAACGAGCAGACGAAGACATAGCACTCACATATGATATGGCGGAAATTGGCTACGAGATGCCTCGCAGGCAACCGCCTCACCTAAAAACTGATGCAAACACTAATTCTGGATGATGCGTAATGCTTTATATAGTTATTTTTCATGAATAAATTTTGGCGATATATGTAAATATACTTTCGAATTAGCATAAATAGAAGTTTTTTGATGCATGTAAAATGATTCCTCGGAATCATGGAAGTGTATTAGGTACTTTGACATGAAGTAGACTTTTCTGCATATTTGTTCATCTGTGACGAACCCACTATCTGGAAAGTTAGACTCTAATTACTGAGTTCCCGAGCTTGGAGTGGAGTTGATTTCAGAGTATTGTCGAAAGGACGAACATGATGTAGACGCAAAGTCAAACTTGGAGTCGAAAGGACATAACTGGGATAGATGAAGGACGATGCGATGAACGGTGGCCTTGTCAGAAGTTTGGCCCTATGCGAGTGAGTCCCTTCCTGCACCTCCGTCATTTCACCCTTATATTGGACATTCGTGTATTAACCCATTCGCAACAACCATAAATTCCCCTTAACATATTTTGTTCGAAAACAACAAAACAGAGCTGACAATATTGCAGTTCGAAATTCACACAGTATATAAGATATAACAATCTCCAACTCCATCACCGCCGAATGAATACTTCGACTTATGCAGTTGGGAACTGAAAGTATCACTGATGAACTGATAGAAGTATATTTAACAATATTTTTGGCAATAGGAGTGCTTTGAATTAAACCCTAGGAAATGAATAAATTGAAATAGCAGCGAGCCATTTGCATGTTTCTCGAGAATTTGCATACGAGCGGTCATCAGGCATGGTCATTGAATATTTCAAGCATGTGACAATGAACAGTTTAGTGTTTTGTAGTCGTTCAGTGTGGTCGTTTGGATAAGCAGACGATTCCACCGCTTCAATAACGGGTCGTTTCTTCGTTGGATATTATCGAACAGGTTCCACTAAAATTATGCATCATAATCTTTCATCCTTTTATTTCAAAGGTCTTTCATTGAGCATATTGTTTAATGTTGCAGCAGAGAACAAAGTAACTGNACATATATATATATATATATATATATATATATATATATATATATATATATATATATGCGATGAGAATGATACCGCAATGAAGTTTGAGCATTTTACGGTTTAATATTTATTTTATATATCGAATGAAACTTTTATCTCGTTTACATTTAAGCAGCAGTAAGCATTTTCAAAGGATTACGAATAGCGATGATATGGAAGTACAGGTGACATATATCAAGGTAGTCGGAACCAATTATGGGAATCAGTAGTGCAACACAAACAAAAACGAGGTAGGCGAAACAGTGAGACAGATGAATATGTATGATAGAAGCGAACATAAAAGAAAGATGTCTAGGAAGGAGGTGGGAGGATGGAGGATTTTAGTTCAGTGTTTGAGGGAGAAGCTATAGAAGCAGCGATTTTTTTACCTCATAGGAGAATTTTGGATAATTTGTCGAATATTTAGATTTCTTTTCAGAGCGATGAGTGGTGAAATTATTTGGGAATTGATAATTGCGATGGTTTTGCTGGGGAGGATAGCACAGGGGGGATCGTTTGCTGATGATGGGCAAACGAAACGAAACTCATGGAATACAACTCGAACGAACTTCACAACAACGACAGGTGTTGGCATACGAACAAACAGGACAGGCAATGAACGACACAACATCCCCACCGAGGATGATGTGCTCACTTGGTCGATAGAACCACCACGTTTTGCCTGTGACGAGAACAGTTCGATGAGCTATGCGATCTATTGTCAGGGCAAAGTGCTTCATACGGTTGCCATGTTGAACATCTTCAAGGACTCGAAAACTTTCGTTGATAAGCCGTTGAAGCATGATCCCGAGCAGATCAATGCCGATTTCAAAGCCCGCTTCTCCCATACGATCACCACTAATGATAGGGAAGCTGTTAGGTCGTTCATCGAAGAGAATTTCGGCACCGAAGGCGACGACCTAAGCGAGTATGGAAGCTTAATTTTTCCACACCAGGACAGATGTGGTCCATTACCGACTATCTGTAATATGCTAATCAGGTGTATTCGGGTAATTCAAATTTCGTAAAACTTCGAAAAGCCTCACTATGATGTGAAGGCTGAAAGTATGACAAACGATAATTTGCATTTAAATATGCTGCATTTCGAACGTTACAAGTCCGTTATGTGTGCACTGCCTGCAAACGTGAGGCTGCACTTCAATATGAATGTCTTAAAAGCAAACATCCTTAACCGAAAAGAGGTCTAAATTTTGAAAGAAAGCTACAGCTAGCGATGCCATTTAAAGGTTAGAAAGTATTCTGCAGTTGAGTATACGAAAAGTGGTTCTCAAAAAGAACTCAAATAATTGGCGAAGGAAGGAATGAGTTGGTCAACTTACACCTGGCAATTCTTTTAAAGCCTGTTTTCACGTCAACTCACTGAAATTGTCTGTTAATGAATGTGTATGATTGCTGTCTATCACTTGTATCTTCTCGTAGAAAAAGCGTACATGCTAAAAAAGTTAGTGAATGTAAAAAATCCACTGTACATACTAATAATGTACATATAAATGACATGAATACTGACCTATATAAAACTAATTAGTGAAGCTAGGCCGTTAACAAAGAATAGAGTTAGAGGAAGACAGAGAAAGCCGGAGGTGAACATATGGAGAAGAGTTGAATGGATCAGTACTTTGGCAATGAAGTACTCTATATCAACGTCATCAAAACTTAATGTGTTCCACTAATGAAAGCTCGAGTTATTTCGTGAACGTTGCAATGCAAATAGGTGTGTGAATGGAACAATGTCGGATTGGGTAGATGATCCAGAATATCTGATCTCGATCGATGACGATGAAATGCGTCGATTTGCGCTTGAGATTCACGCACTCTGGAAGAATATGTGCAGTATACTATTAATGAGCTCCATTCAATCATGCTTTTACGAGAAATGTTTTACTAGTATAGTTGTTGACTGATTCAAATGCAGTTAATTAGCCACATTATTGTAGCTGAACTCATATGAAGTTTCAGCTGTTTATATCTGTTCGGCCACATTAGTTTGTTCTCTTTTGTGCCGTTCTGTGCGACGAGAGTAGTATCTAGTTAATGAGTCCACATAGTAGATAAAATAGCTAGTATTGCCTAGCCACAAAGCGTATTTTCCACTTCTATTCATCGAGAGGGTGGAAAGGTAGATTTAACTTCTGAAATTCCGCACTTTTTGCAGCTGGAAATGGCTTGAAAAATACTCAGCAGTTCGAACAATGAGTCCGTCCCACTAAAACTAAGACATTTTCATTTCCCAGGATAAGTTCATAGTTACAGGAATGCATGAGACGGCGAAGCACGTTATTGACAATTTTCGGTATCTAATCCAGCAGTACGGGTATATACCAAGTGGGAATCGGAACTACTACCTTCGAAGAACACAACCACCATTGTTCATACCGATGGTATACGAATACCACACAATTACCGAAGATGATCAATTCTTGATTTCTACTTTGGATGCCATGGAAACGGTGAGATCAGCAAAAAACCTTAACCAAGCAATGCGTCTATAACCGATAATTAGAGCCGACTTGTTTGTGCTCGTTATCAGTATATGGGAGAAGTCAACACCTGCAATCTCAGATTTTCTTTCAGTTTCTGTTATATAAAATACGATAAGGTGGTGCATCTGTAGCAGAAAAAATTACAAAATTCTGACGGTTTCTGTGTACTCAACCAAAGTTTTGTTGGATTCTGATGGCGCCTTTATATAAAAGTGTTGTCGCTTGGAAAGTGGAGCGCTGAATAAAGATCAATACTGCGATAGAATATTGCGCCTTTTATTGCTAGTGAAACATTTTTGAGTAAATATGAGACTTTCTAGCATTTTATCAATAACCTGAGCCATTTCCCATAAAATAAAAATAATTTAGGAGCTTGCATTCTGGAAGAAGAAACGAACTAGGCAAGTAAGCAAGAATGGCAAAAATTACACAATTTTTCAATATAACGCCGATACAAATGTACCAAGGCAAGCTGCTAACTGAATACATTTCATGCAATTTATGTTAACTTAATGTGCATCAGCTTCAGCCTTTCACATAAGGTTGCTGTTGAGGCTCGGGATATAATCATATATTCTAAAGTTTTCCTTAATCTAAAATCTGATCTTCCGAGTTGAGAATTTAGACGTTATTTACAAACTAATAAGCAGTTCATTGATGGACACCGATTTTGGAATCGACTTCTGAGTAGACAATCGGTTAATGAATTGGCTTAAATAGCTCACCAATATATTTACTAAAGAAGAAATTTATGATCACGAAGTAGCTTTGGAATTGTAAAGAAAATGAGAAGATTATGATTAGCTGTAGTTCAAGGTCTCCTAAGCGTGCAAGTCGCCTTATGTCATAATAGTGCTGCTATAGTTAAAAAAATAATTTGGAGGTAAAGTATGTAGTGAGCAAGCTATATAGTGAGCAAGTTTTGAGTGAAATTTAAGGCCAGAGTCTTATCGCGAAGATTTCCTAACGGCTCAAGGATTGGATGCAAGCCGAAAACGGCTTCTGTGGAAAGAAATAGCGAATGCAGCCGAATCAGGTTGGGACTTCAGCAGCCGTTGGCTGGCGAATGGCAAGACAATGGACACCATCGAAACGTCGAATATTGCTCCTGTCGATTTGAATGCGATCATGTGCTGGAATATGGAAATTTTAGCACACCTCCATGGAGCACTTGGTAGCGCAATTTAAGTTTGATTGGAAATATCACAGTCAAATCAACTATTCCGAAATGGAACTTTGTTGTTTGTCGTAAAATTTTATGAAAAGGCTTAGAAGTTGAAAACGATGAATTCAAAAATATTTTGAGGCAAGCCCACAAGTCAGCGTTGCTAACGTTAACAACGGCAGTACCAGCGAAAATGCTCTTTAAAGTCAGCGAATGAAGAATTTTCTTTGCGCTTAATGAGGGGCATTATATACGTGGGGTATTGCAGTACTGTTTCACTCTGCAGTAAGAGTAGAGAAGATTGCCTGCGATTCATGAGTGTGAATTCACCTGTCCAGTATTTTCACTTCTTGGCCAGTTGACGTTTAATGGCCTGTTACTAAGGCTATACTGCACTTCGTTTTGGCCTTAACACCTAACTGTTTAATGAGAATTCAGGGAACGCAATTATCCCTCAATTGCGGCACCCCTCTTTACCGAGTGCTACAGCTCATTGGATAACCCAATGATGATCGAGGTACTTGAAACGCTCCACAGAAAGGGACTTCTACAATTTCCCGGAGGTGTGCCTACAAGGTAGATTGATTTTATCGTCGTGTGTTGGGTTGTTTTATAAGGCAGTTTCAAATTCTCTATTTAATCACTATAAGAAATAATCATCGAAGATATGAACAAAAATTTGAGCACGATTTCCATCGTGGCAATGTTCGTTAAGTAATTCTGGGGTCTCTGTTCATGTTGTAGAAACCTTGCAGAATCCTCACTTTTTTCAGTAAGGATCTAGGAAAAGAGTAGGGATAGAAGGAAAACACATTTGCATAGTGTAATATCTTTCATACGTCTCACGTTTCTAAGAAATAAATTAAATCGATGCACACCTCAGCAAAGATGCTCCTCACTTTCACGTTAATCTTCACAAGTACAGCCACTTCGATAGTGAATTAATAAACACCTTTTTTACTCGTTACCGCATAGCTTCAACAGATATAGAATTTTAGTCTTATTCGAGGAACTCATCAACAATGGGATTATCCGAATGGCTTTGCACCGATCAACCATATGGTCATCGAGGGACTTCGTAAATCTAATCATCCGATGTGAGTCATTGTCACCTTTTATATTGAACTTCACAGAGGAAATCTGAAAAATACCATGCTATTGTACTACTAAAAAGTTTACTTAGCTATAGACAGAGTCTGTGTTTATGCATTACTTCTAAGTTCAGGCATTGACCGTCGATTCGCTTACTGAATACTATGGAAAACTTAGGCAAGCCATCATTTATTTGGCTATAACGAAAGAAAACAAATGAATGCACAAATAAAAAACCGGAGATATCCCGCAGGGAGTAGCAGGCAGTGCGTGTTTTCGATAAATCGAGTTGATCGACGTCTATGTGAGCTGTTTTGATGAGAATGTTTGGATGTGCGTACTCAACGCATAACTTTCACTGAATATGAAGTGGAAAATCACAAATACATTGTGTTGCGCAACAGAAGGCAAACTATAAAAAAGTGATATCGATGAATATGGGTCCCATTCTTGCAAGCTAAATATTTGTTGCTAGAAAGACGTAATGACTTATTGGTGATTTCAGTATGCAGCAAAAAGCATTTGAAATTGCAAGCAAATGGATTAATAGAAATTATCGTGTCTATATGAATGAACATAAATTATGGCAGAAATACGATGTTGCAAAGGATTATCTCAGAGTGGCAAAAGGAGGCGAATATGATAACCAGGTCTCGACTCTTTGTTTAAAACAACTATTCAAGAGGACGGCATGTATCGCATTGGAAATCTATTGATCCACCATGCCTCTTCCTATACCGTATTTGCTCGTATAGAAGCCTCTTGCCCCGAATTTTGCGTTGTCCTCCAAAAACGGCTCAAACTGAACATGGGGCTTCTATTAGATGGGAAGGAGGTGATATTCAAGTGATTAAGGCAATTTATCATTTCTTCACAAGGATGTATCTGTGTACACTTAGCAGGGAATGAAGAAAATGACGAATACTTCAATCGTCTAGAAGTCGCTATATGAGACTAAGATTGTAGTTGTTCGCTATATGGTGTTCACCATCATGCTTTATGTTGTATCAATTAAATGCAGTCTTGTATCATAATATTGACTCATTACAATGAAATGATCTAATAACGACAGTGATCGAGGGTATTTCCGTGTGATTTATATTGTCGGCAAAAAAGAAACCGAATCTCGGTTATTTTATACCGACCGGGATTCGGTTTTGTTTTTTTTATCGTCTTCTTTCCGATCGATGTTTAAGATTCTGCAGTTGCAAAGTTATTGTTACTAGTTTGGCGTGATCTTCGAGTTCCGTAAAGAAGTCGCATGATAATTGGGAGTTCCCTTCATTGCATTGGTTTTATATATCCCTATTGCGTATAATAATCTTTTTGTCCCTATTATGCTGAGAGAGTTTTCATAACTCATTGAGAAATTGGCTCGGTTCATTTGAGATTGTCGATTCCACAAACAATATTGTAAATTTCTACAAATGTTGATTTATTTGCTTCGCATCATCCATGCTGCTTGCTGATATCTCCGATTTAATAAAACCTTAGCGATTTTGAATAACTCTGAGATGATGATTGATAACTTTTCGAACAAATTTAAGGTTTTTTTTGGCAATCGTCATTATGGGCAAAAAGTTTTTGTTTTGGAAACGATGGAGCTGTTAATTAGCATTTCTGTNTAATTCATCGGGCGCAGGACCATTCATATTTCTCTTTGCTAAGCGGTCGCTTGCCTTACTCATGATTCGGAAGTAACGCTTATGTGATTTCATTTAATAGGACGGATAGTTGCCATCGCCTATGAGATCACAGTGGTGGCCCATTCGTATGCAAATCATAGTTTGCATAATTTGAAAACATTCAAAACAAGTAGGCGAAGAGTTGGCTGTCTTTTCGTAATTTAAATAGGGAATCTGAAGCAATCCTGTAGCCTGAACTACTTCCGTCAGTCGCTTTCTAGAACCAATCAAAGCGAGCACTCGAAGCAACAACAATGAAACATTTCAGGCTGGATTTGGTTGGACGAACGGCGCATTGCTCGATTTGCTTGTTACCTACAGTAAAAGAATTCGTGTTGTGAGCGCGGATACACCTGCTAGTTATCAATCAGTATCCGGATCCGCCGATGCTGAAGCAGCATCTGTGCCACGAACGCCTATGTCGAGCATCACACTCTCAAAGATTATCGTCAAATCGTTCAAAAGATTTCTTGCTGCCATTCTCAGATGCAAATAAACCCTCCATAATTCATAACGAATAAAGCGTTGTCGCATATACTCAAAGAGAAGCAAAGATAAATATAATTAAATTCGAGTTTTTAGTTTGTAAAACAGAGCATTGTATAATAGATAAAAAATCGCAATGAATGATATTCACTTTTTGAGATCCTTGCTAGGTGCATTCCATCCAATGAAAATGATTCAGCGATTTCACAAATAATTCAAAATAGTGTAGAGGCTTTGATCCTCAATTATGTAAAGATTTGCTTCATCGCTTTTTGACCGCCTCTGATCACCATATAGTTTCATAATTCTTGGATTTTAGCGGGGCCAATTTTCGAAATTCCAGGAATTGGCACATCGGGCGGCGAGAATAAAATGTCTGCCCAAGCCATAAAACTTCGGCCAGTCTTCCAAGTTTCACATTTGGAGCGAATTCAATGACTCCGCGGCGAAATTACCGAATGAGATAGCTTGTGCAGTACTCGTGAGCAGATATACGCAATACAAGTGTACATACAGATTGGGTAATGGCAAAGAAATGTACAGAGCATATTGAATATATGAGAATTGCACACGTACGTTGAAAAGCATTTCCTTTTTCCTGGTGAAAATCAAGTATTTGAAAAACAGGAGTGGAAAAAGATACCCAATATTACACTGAAGGAAGCAAATGTGCGAGGTGCATCCTCTCAAAACACGTCCTTCGGTACCTAGAGAGAGCATCTATATAGCTACATCATTGCAAAGCTTCATGTGCTGTAGAGAATTCCATTATGAATTTGCTAGCAATACTGAATAACAAGAAATTTGTTCTCGAACGAGTGAAATGTTTCTATTTTAGTAGTCTTTGTCGACTCCAAATGTTGTGTCTGAGGAATCGTTAGAAATTCTGTGAGAAAAAAACGTGATTTGTTGATGAATGCGGCAATAATGAATGTGATTTTCACGCGAATAACTCATGCTGCTTTGCAGCGCATCTCAACAACCTTAACCTATCAGTAGATCTTTGATCGTTCAAATGAATGACATGATTTTTGCTCGAATCGTTTCGTTGTTCAAAGAGTTCGTTTTTTTTAATGCAGCAGTCATGACAACTGACATAACCGTATGGGCGGCGCCCAATCGAGCGGAACGATTATAAATGCACTCTGCAACGGCAACCCTATTGTCACTGCTTTGGGCATTTTCACGTGATTCCCATTTATTTGTTTCTCGTTGTTTAAAGTGTTTACTTGTGATTAAATGAAATAGTGTTTCGTTGCAAACAATAATAAATTCATAGGAAGTGGCAAAGAACGATAAGTTTGTCAACTACTTCAACGACCCCTCTCGATTCGGTTTACTGTATTCGAACGATTCGTATTTCCTTTCCTCTCTCGCCTTATTGCAAAGATATAATGTGATGTTTTTAAATGATTCCAATGCCTTCTTCTTTCCTTTCGACGGGAAGCACCATTCGATATTAGTGCGTAACTCTTATTTTAACGTTGCCTAGACTCGACACATAAATAAGGTTACAACTGTGTTTTTGATGCTCCTTCCATCCATTCCACTATAGCACTTTTGAGCGTTTTGACTGATTCTTTAAAAATTACGTTAAAGAGTATCATTTAGCACCAAGAGGTGAATTCAATATGCACTTGTTTATTATAACAGGCGCAAAGGTTTTCACGTTTATTCGGGCGATATGCATCAGTGCGCACACTTATTAGCTAATAAAATCTAGCATTAACTCTGCAAGCTAATTCGGATCATTTAATTTAAAAAAAGCCCTTTTATTACTGATGCTTCCAAAATTCGGTCATTTAATAAAAAAAAGCTCTTTTATCACTGATGCTTCAAAAATTCCTACATTCATTACAACGCAAAACCTCTCAACCATCAAGAGGTTTGTTATGAAGGATAAAAGGAATGAATGGGATGAAGAAAACGAAAGAAATTAGTCTTCGATCTGCAAATGAAAATGCAAATTGTGTCACGGTCTTCATATAGTTAAGAACACCCTTGGATTTATCGTAGTTTTTGACGACGTGGGGGTGCCAACATTTATGTGTCGGTCTGGGTGTCTTCTGTCTCTCTGTTCGGGCAGTTTCAGCTTGTAATATTAAATATTAAAGCCAGTCTAAGCGTGTATATGACTTCGAGTAAAAGGAATATGTGAAAAATGAATACCTATGATGTTTGGAATAATTCAAATGCAAATTTAATGTCTATTTGTTACATTATATTGTATATTACCACAACGTGAAATATGTTTTAATGCAATGATAATGAACTATAGCCTAGAGGGAAGAGTAGGTGAGCGATTTCTGAAGTGAGTGGAAAGTTTTTATTGAGACAACATTTGAACCTGCGGAGCCTTTCATCAAGCACACGCAAACTTATGCCATTGAACGCACTCACTAATAAAACATTTCAGAGATTTATGCATTAGCGTAGGGAAAAGATTAAATGCGTTGAAATGGTTTGTTTTTCTTTTTTTTTGTAGTTGTTGAAAACATGTGCATTCATTGCTTTCATTGAAAATGTCAAGTTACAGCCTTCTCAAATAGCCACACCTTATATGAAAGCGTTTTTGTAGGCGGCATGCCAGGGGTTTCGTTCAGAGTGAATCCGGATTATACGAGAATCTCGGAAATTGTTCCTGGTCTATTCATCTGCGGTGTCACAGAGCTGAATGCCGAGACTATTGCAAAGTACAACATCACGCACATTATCAACGCAACCACCGAGGTCATTTCTATAGCAGTTCCTTTTATCGAATTTACCTGCCTCCAAGGGAACGGTGTCACTGAGAGTGCATATCCAGTATACTTCTTACATTTCGAATAAACTTGAAATATTATATGCAGAGCTCCAGTGGAAAGAAAATATCACAGTCAGCGACTTCCCCCCGAGGCAGTTTTCCTACCAAGAAATCCCTTACCTGCTTTCGAAAATTTGTCTATTTTGCGAGACGAAACTTTTTGTGAATCATCTCTCACTTTTAGTGAATTCGTCTGAATCAGTCAGCGGGTAAGCAACCGGTATTGAGTACGCAGCCCATTAGTCAACGTCCTAGGCCCGTAGCCCAGAACACAGAACATCTGATCAATCTGCCCCGAAGCGGCTCAGCCCCCCTGCAAGGGTTTTGGGCCCTGTTTTGTTCCTCTACCAATGATCTGGCTCCGAAAAATTGGTAGATTCCCTCTCTTTGAGGCTCAACCAGATGCTGTGCAATCTGGCAACATGACGAGAGATTAAAGTTTTTGTATTAAGCCTCAATAGAATCAACAATAATAGGGCGCAGGGGATGGCACGGCAGCAGGGCGACGTCGCTCCGACAGATCCTTGGCACGAATAGTGTCACCTCCACATCAAGCAGCACCGGGCAGCCCTAACGCCTGAGACACTCGCGACTCGACTGTTTATCTCTACGGTCCGAACCGACCCTCGCAAACAACACCTCACGTGGAAGGCTAGAAGCACACTGATATCTTATAATGAAACGCGCTGTCCTTTTATAGGTATCCACCGTTGCGTCAAGGCATTTGTAGAGACCTTGCTCTATCACATGATCATCACTTCTCTGTTCTGTCTAAAAGATCTACGATTTATTGACCACCCCTTACAATTTATGAATTTGCTTGACATTTCGAATCGCCCTCGCTTATGAGTAAATATGCAAATTTTAGCGAAGAGTATTATCAATGCTCAGTCATTTACCCCATCTTCCCATTTTCAACATGAATCCGAATATCGTTTACTACACAGAAAACTTTTCTTGGCGCAACTGAGGTCAAAAAACTGTCAATCGAATCAAAAGCTTCATCGATGCGTTACCTTCGAATACTTAGCCGTTGTGTTATTCCTATAGAAATTCACATGACGTCATTTTGTGGCATGCTTGTGAGGGTATCAATCATGCATTCAAGGAGAACAAAAGCGTTTCGAAGGACATAAAAGCAATGTGATAGAATATGACATTCAATGGTTTATGGCGTCAACGTGTGCGTGCAAATACGAATGAGTGAAATATGGATTTGTTTTTATTTTCGTAACGTTGTTCTGTTTTATAAAAAAGGGAATCGACTTCCGGGATTGGCCATCAAAGTACATTACACCGTTCAACTGTTGCTAAGAAATATTGTCTTTTTTAAGGGATGGATTTTAATTTGTAGAGGTCTTCAGCTTCCGGAATATCGAAGTCAAACCTTTTGTTATAAAAGAAAACACCGGATTCTTTGGAATGGGGTGATTGGAGGGTTTTTTTTTCTTTTACTGGTTACTAAAAACGAAGTTTCACGAATACATAATATTGGTGATACATTTGAGGTGCCGAATCTGAAGTGCCTTGGCAATATCCAGCGTTGCAAATTATGGCTTGAGGATACTCCTCAAACATACATCTACCCGCATCTGGAATTACAAAGTGATCAGATTCAAGCCCTGCTGTCCGATGGCGGTAAAGTGTTGGTGCATTGCGTTGCGGGCGTTTCCAGATCAGCGTCCATTTGCCTTGCTTACCTTACAAAGTACAAATGTCGTTCGTTGAGAGATGCATACCATTTGATGGCCAAAACGAGGCCTATGGTCCGACCAAATCTTGGTTTCTGGAGGCAGCTTATCGCTTTCGAACAGGTACATAACGCTTATTGTTCTTACCTTATTATTATGCTCGCCCCTGATTAGAGAAATCGTTACCTCTTGCTGATAGAATAGTAGAGGCAATTGGCTAAAATCCTTCAATAATTACCCAAATAGTGAGAGAAGAGGATTAAGATCCCTGCCAACTTCATCATTTTTCTACTTGAACATTCCTGAAGGCGCCAATTTTTAAGGTTTATCTCTTATGTGATAAACAACACTTCGAAAACGTTACTTTCCAGTATTTAAGAGTAATTGGGGACTTGAAATGCACCTGAAAGTGGGAAGATTTTAGCAAATTTATGTGATTTGAAAACAATAGAGAGGGGAAGAACAATGTTGAACAATGAAATTTGGATTTTTCTTGTGCATAAATGCTGATATTTATAGGAAGTGAAAAAGTCATGTGGTTCGGTAAGACTTATTCGAGATGAAGCCCAAGAGGACAAACTTCTGCCCGATGTATACTTTCGAATGGCAATACCGGAACAGAAAGAGGTTTATCCTTATTTATATACAATCCGTTCTCATCAATTTTTAGCAAGGATTATGCACTAATTCAGTCTCTTCGTCGATATTTGAAGCCGCACGAAGAGAAATGACTGTCGTAAATTCAGAAGCCAATAAATTCGGCAAAATTGCCATCGAAAATATACACTTGAACTGTAAAAATCAGCGTGTAGTTTTCTGAAACGGACTATCAATTAGATATTCTTGAGGTGGCGCAAAAGTCCAAGAGAATAGTTGATGCTGTGTTGGAATGCTATAGAACAAGAGTTGCAAAATACTCTTGATCGATAACAAATCTTTGTTTGCCAATAAAACTAATAGTGTTTGAATAGGCGTGGAATCCGTCGTTGTCGTTCTTTGCGTTCGTTGCACTTCACTAACAATTGTGATCATTCACGAAACATTCACTAGAAAGCAGTAACATTTTCCGGCTTCTGAGAGGCACAACACCATTACCCCATTTTATGCGTGAACTTAACGTGTCAACCTCATAGAGCATAAGGCATTCTCTACAGTGATTCATTCATACCGTAGCGCGCCATGCAGGTTCTATATTTTTCTTGGCACCAGTGAACTTGGAATTTCGGGATGCTGATTCGAGAAGTCGGCGCGATATGTACTTTTTGCTTTTTGTTGACCTAATCAGTCATACAAATGTAGTCTTCTTATTCTGAGCTATTTAAACCCTGAAAAAGGAATCAATTTCAAGAAAGAGTCAGGGGAGTGATTCTTAAATCGAGTCCGACCATTTTGCAGTGCGTCGAGGATTGTAAAGAAAACTCGCCATATGCGACGTGCACTTCTACGTCGCCACCACGGAAACGAAGCTTCCAACCAATTCTGGAACCCTTGCCTGAGGTGGTCGAAGCTACGGCCTAAACGGATACGTTTCTGTGGCCTCAGTGGCTTGAGACGAAGGTAATAAGGTGCTTCGCACTCAGCTTCACTCTTGAAACACGGGCTGCTTCTCACTTTCCGACTCGATAGCACAACGAGCCCCACGATCCATTCACCGGTGGCTATAGAAGCCGCTGTCGGTGATGCAATAGAGAAAAATATTGTTCGTGATATTGCCGCATTCTTACTTTCAAAGGGAATATTTAAATTTTTACCTCTCTATTCCAACGCTCAACAACTTAAGGCGATAGCGCTACTTTATGACACTTTAACATATATTTGGATATATTGTCCAATTTGTTCGTATTTTTTCTCTTTCTGTAGCACTGAATGATAGACAGTAGTGCAGTCGTTTTTTAAGTCTTGCTAAATATTTTGTATTCAATAGAGTCTTTGTTGTATTTGAATGGTTGGCTTGTCTATATTGTTATTTTTGATTTACCTCATAGCACATTGAGTTAATAAGTACTAAAATAGTAGCCCTTTGTCATTGAAAGTTAATAAGTATTAAAATAGTAGCCCTTGTCATTGAAATCGTTTCTTCTACATATACAAACACAATGGGATTCGGATGCGTAATAATGCCACCGAAAAATTTGCATAAATAAACAAATTTGGCACTGTATCTAATTCCACTTTCCCACTCATCAGCACAAATGTATTCATTAATTGTGAAATAACTGGCATAAAGATTCTCCACTCTGTTTGTTCATATCGTTGAAGGAAAGTTGAAAGTTAGAAAAAAGCTCTACTACACTTTTGATCTACAATTTCACAGCAACACAAAAGGATAAGTTTCTATAACGGAATGGAACATCTGCAAGCTGCTCGTTGAATTTCGCCTTATAGGCTATTAGTTCGTCTTATTGCTATGCCAATCATCTTACCAAGCATATTAAGCAAACCTATTATTATCCAATTCCAATTACTTTTGCACTATTCCGGCATTCTAAAATAAGCTATCAGTCATAGTATTTCAGTAATACAAGCCAATTAACGAGGATACAACTGTAGCAATACTTTATATACTTAAACACTGCAAGTGTTGTATCGTTATTGAAACATGAAACATCACAAAAAATGCAATTTGTAGAGAACAAAATACGCTGCATGTGCAATGATCGACGCATACCATTTCACATCTTTTCTTCCGTTTTCGGTTTTTGATCTGCGATGATTTGGAGATGACTTTCCCATTTGCTTTTAAATTTTTTCTTTTTCATAAAAAGGCATTTCATCATTTCGCAAATAGACCTTAAAGAACATCAAACAAAATTCTTTATTCATTATATAGCACCCAAAAAATTGATCAGTAAAGCTGAATATTAGCCTACTGAACAATAAATTCGGAATTTTTAAATCAGAAAGGGCAACCAGAATTAAAATCAACAACTATTTGGTAGTAGAAATTTCCGTAAGGAAATATTACAACTAAGCGATTAATGATTTCCTATTTTTCTCGAAGCAATGTGTACTTTATGTATGAATTTAACTTCGTTTTGTATTAATTCCCGCAAATCAACGAAAGTATCAACAAATTTTGATTATGCGTCGATATGTTTTGTTGATTTTTTGAGACAATATGACACATGATCAAAGCACAATCACCTTTTCCCCTTCTTCCACTTCCCCTCCCCTATGAATATTTGTGTCGCTCATTTTCCTTATCCTTTTGCAGCTAGAATTCTTGTATTTCCATTAAAGTTAGCACACATTCGATGCTATCACTAAATTTGAATGACAACGTTGAATGTGGGCGACGATCAACTAGTGTGGCAAATATTCATGTGAAAAATTGATAAATTATAGCGTTATGCAAAGGACACGCTAACAGAGAGCACGTGAAATTGTTGAGCATTGTGGTGTGATTGTGCAGTTGCCGAAAAATAAGTTTGCAAGAGAAGAAAAGTCATTCAAAATGATTATAGCAGAGAAGTATACGTGCAGGATACACCTCCGCTCATCTGAAAATAGTGAGCATAGAAATGCACTCGTTAGAACTAAATGAACACAAATAGCTCCTCGTTCTTTTATCTGAGGGTGATTTTTGCAGTGTAGAATGAAAAAAATTTGAAAAATATTTTAGAATTTATTAAAATAACAGCATAGATTTCATTTAAGCTAGGATTCATTCTTAGCATAACACTGAGAAATGCAGAGGAAGCAATTGTGAGTAAATATTATGCGGACGGAAATGGAATATTGCAATTTAGGAATATCGCAATTTTGAGTGCATAAGCGATAAAATATTGCAAAAATCTTATGTATTTCAGTTATCGGCCAATTCACGGTAGATTAAAATGCATTTTGAGAATGATTTAAGAGGAAATAACGATCTTCTTCCAATCCATTCTCTCATGATAAGTAAATTATAGGAGAAAATATGCACAGAGAATAGAAAGCTCTTTAATCGGAAATTTTTGAGCAGCAATATTTCAGCCATATTATGCTGTTACATTCCCATACAAACAATTATATACTTCATCAGCAATGACCGAATAATTATGAGAAGAAAAATTATGGCAACAATATAATGGGAAAAATACAGTAAAACGTATAAACATGCGAAGGAAGAAAGGGGTGCAAAAAAAAACAAAAAAATAAGGAAAAGATGGATGAAAAAGACTGCTAGTGATGGAAATCGATGATTTTTTAGAGATACGAAAAAGTAGGTGATTAATGAAAACAATGGAGACGTTTTTGCCTCAACAACAAATTATGGCAATTTATTTGAGACATGAGCAATTCCCTAAGAAAGGGAATTGAAAACAGGATTTCCTGTACAGTTTTCAGGGAAGAGTTGAGAACCATTGAGATTTACTTCCGTGAGTGATTTGGGCAAGCGAAAGGAATTTATCGAACATAATATTTGGAGAAATCATTCGCTACCTTGTAGCACAATGGGAGGTCAAATGCGTTCATCGCTACTCCAGCAAAATTTTCAGATGCAATTTCTAATCATATGCTCCAATTTGGGCAATAACTTTCTGTAATACAAAACAAGTGCCTTACATTTAAATGCTATTCAATACTCAACAAGTGAATAACAGTTTTAAACGATTTGAGATCGTGCTCCAAATATTGGTATATGCAATTTGAGCAGATATACGGTGCAGTTATCCAGCCCTGTCCTGGGTTTGCTCTGAAAATCATCATTCCCCTAAAGCTCGATTCGCTGTTTCATCACCTTCAAATTCTAGTCCTTTGCATTTGGGTTCGAATCCCATAGAGGATGAAATTTTTTTGCATGAGGATGAGTTGGATATGCTCTGAATGTTTTACTCAGCATCTTATGTGACCTTATTTTCTATCTCTTACTTTGTGTCGACACCTCATAATTTTTATTTACTACCTGAAGTTATCTTCTTGATCGGTTGGAGAAGGGGTTAGGTCACTTGTAAAGTTTTGCTAAACACCTCAAATATGTTCAAATTATATAAGTAATTGGCCAACAATACTCTGCACTCGTCGGTTACTGCTTAAGCTTATAAGTAAACTTTTGTTTCTCATGTATACTTTTAAGACAGTGGATACTTCTCTCAGATAGTTTTGTCCAGTATATATGCGCTCAAGATGCGCAAGCCACTCTGTAGTGATCTCGTAAAATTTTTGAGTTTTTCGATGAAAATAAGGAGCAAACAAGCCTATTTGACGATTATTATAGATAGGTGGTATATTCCTTAAGATATCCTAGTGCTTCAAATAGGTTTATCTATAAATACAACCCCACAAATATATCTCATAATATTTACATAGTGTGTAAACATGAAGAGCAGACGTTTGCACTATGTCAATTGACGGAAATAAAGGGCAATTTTATTTGAACGTTCATTGCAAAATTGTTTTTCAATTATACGAACAAGTTGCATTGATAGTTCATGCCTTAATTCCAACTTGGAAAGGTTTTTTTAGGAGACAAACCTGTTTTTATCTCAAAAATGAAATTGTAATCATGTGGCACATAAATTTAACTTATATAACAGTGCTCATTCAAGAAAGCGCATCTTCACAAGAACAACACCTCAATCGGCGTAGAAGTATAGCTTCTACTCGATAACTTGTGATGCATAAATGACTCAACACTAATAGAATTATGGGTGGTCCAAACATATTGACTATCGCAATGATAATAAAATGGATTTTAGTGTACCGTAAAACATTACACCCACTAACCACAATTGTCTCACGTGCACTGCACGGGTTTAGTGCGAACTAAAACTGCTGCATTGACGAATCTCACAAATATCTTAACTTTGAATCTCTCGAAGTTGTTAGCATTATAAGCTGAATTCTATCTACTATTTCTGCATTTTTATCTGTGCATATCTGATCCCTTAAATATATTATTCGGATTTCGCGCAACGTATAATTTAAAAAAGTGGATTTGTGTTGATAAATGGTGCGCTTGATTAATATGCTTATTTATGTAAATAAATGCAATGAGAGGAAATAAGTCTGAAAATTTGATCCGACAATCGACTTGAGAGTGATTACATTGACAGAATCATAAATAAAGAGAAGTGAGACATATCGAAATAGAATAAACAACATGTGAGAAATAATGGCTTCAAAAGCAACAGAAAAAGTAGAGAGCACAGTTGCATCAGCCGTCAATTCGTAGACAGATTGATAAATGACGATAGATGAAGTGGATCTAAGTATTCACGAAATCCGATAAGGGTGAGAGTGGAAAGTAAGAGTTTCAATAGACTCGTTGAATGAAACAATAGCATGTTGAGAAGCACTCAACAAGCAACGGCATGGTGTTTGTTCATTTTTGCAGATGGGCAACAGAGAATGAGGAAAGAAGAGGGAATGAGAAACTCCTGCAAAACCGAAAGTCAAGACACGTTTCAAAAGAGAGGAATTTGAAAGGTGAGGTCGAGAGATATGAGAGAGAAAGTGATTCAAGAAACTCAAACTCGAAAATGTTTTCGGTACCTACAGCTGTCGCTCGGTGGAATGCAGTGAATCCCGATATTGAAGTACGCTGATGGACGAACATACAAATAAACAGAGCCCTCGTAACTTTAGAAACCTGCGAAGCGAAGAGTATGAAAATGATAAAGAAGGAAGGGCTGTCCTTGTAGACTTGGCGGGCATTGTTCAATAGTAAACAAGATGAAAGCTCAATAAATTATGGAGCAAAGAAGTGAAAAATGAGGGAGTGTATCAGGCTGTTGGAATGGCTGTTTTTTTTGGGGGGCAAATTCCTTTGTCTTTCTCAAATTGTCCTTTGCTAAATTGAATGTGAATTTTGGCGTTGCATAAAACGACACCCAGGAGGATTTTATAGCCGTAAACCAACTATTACGGATGGTTTAATAGCAGAAAGTTCGCCGAACCTCCAGAACTGCTGACTCGACACGGCACCAAATACTCTCGCAAATGAAATCTTTTCCAGTTGAGTAAAATCGAGCTGTCCATGGTTTCAATTCTTAAAACAGTTTCGCTTGCATTCAATCATAATGATACAAATTTGCCGAAGAAACAAATGAGATTTTTTGAGACATATTTGATTGTCATCTCACAATTCGCAATCTGTGCTCATTTAACTCAGCAACGGGAACGGTTTGGTAGAGTTAATTCGCAGGATTCATAAGACCAAATCGGGCGATCGCTCTGTATACAGTTTGAATAGCACTTAAACCTCTTGCTTTATGAAATGTTCGTTATTCTTTTTACAGTGGTATTCTGTGAACGAGAATAAAATAGCCAAATAAATTTTTCATTTCTAAAGGTTTTTCCTTTTAAAGTGCCTTTACTGTATTATGAATGCTGTTCAGAGTTTTCATTTCTTGACGCCTGTTCATTCATTTGTTGAAACAACGAAAGTTGTAGCCGATAGCCTTTAAATAAGAATGAATGGGAGAAGAGGAATTATCTCAGATATAGTTTGAATAGAATTGTTTCCTTGAGGGTTTTGCTGATATTTGAATCTTAATCCTGTTCTTGCAATCTAATTCTATCCTTAATTCCCATCGATGCAGTTTTACTATGTTTCAAGAAGTCTTTTGTACTAGCGAGATATCACATTCATGACCTATCCTCGAATTTTCGAAAATTGCTTTTTTCGCTATCCTGGTCAAAATTTATGGGTGACAATGTCTTATTGCATCCAGTGGAACTTCTCGTGTTAGTTTTTGCAAAGAATTCAAAATCAGAGTTGAAAAGTTCCCACAGTTAATTTATGGAATTGTGAGATTAAACGTGAGTTGTAAATTTACCGCAGACGGCCTTCGCTGTATTTGTTACATCGTTTTCGATAGGTCCCCCTATTTTCAGTAAATTAGATCTCATTGTATCTTGAAAATTATGGCAGTTGAGTGTTTATGATACAAGTCAGGCGGGTATAGCCTGTATTGATGATGCCCATACAGTGTGTTTCAACCAGCGAAATTCCCTTACCTTCCTTTGGGGGTCACCTCACCCTTCCCTTCGCGTCTTCCTCCCACAGCACTCTTTCGACGTTTATGCTTCCTTTCACTGCACTTTTCTATCATGCTCACATTGCGTTTTAACGTTGATAAAATGTATAAACTAGCAGGACTGATAAGATGTGAAAAATAGGAGAATTGGACATAATCGTGACTAAAACAGTGTTAGAGTTTTTGAGTCTCGTGGAGCATTTAGAATTCCCT
This sequence comes from Baylisascaris schroederi, assembly GCA_006503575.1. Classification (NCBI taxonomy): domain Eukaryota; kingdom Metazoa; phylum Nematoda; class Chromadorea; order Rhabditida; family Ascarididae; genus Baylisascaris; species Baylisascaris schroederi. The sequence goes on along the minus strand of QEWY01000864.1, from coordinate 86,389 downwards.
GGAAAAAAATATAACTTCTGTGCGAACGTTCGATTAGTTCTGGTCGCTAGATCCTATCTCGCTAGTGCAGGTGATAGTACTCGCTGTGTTCCCCTCAGGCGTTAAGGAGAATAAATGCGTATACTTCGCTTCGAGCAGCAACCCTTATTTTTTTCCTTAGCGCCCTCTATCAATCAGTTAAAGTTCCGCTCTTATACAAATCGCCACAGGGACTGGTGACCTCAGCTGGCATCACCACACCACCTTTCATAAACACTACATGAGAATACCGTGTAGAATTGCCCCCAAGGCAATGCTTTGAGCGAATCTGCAGTTGCTCACGTCGCTAAATGTTGTTATCTCGTTTTTGCCTCTTTTACTGCATATACGACGATGTTCTCATCCATATGTTTTTCCTATTCAATAACACCCGTTAATATGCAAATTAATAACGACATTCAATTTCGGTTTAATAGTATATAAAACTGCTACTAGTTCGTCGTTACCTCTAGTAGATATAAAATTGATAAACTGACAGTTACAGCTATAACGGCATAAAGTTTTTCTGCAGTGTTTTTCGCCTTTATGTACAGTAATACAGGATTAAAGCGCCAGCACACTGTATTCTTATGAAAAATTCTTCACAGATTAGCAACTGGGTGGCGCACTCATTAAGCATGGTGATTTAACCTTTTTTTTGCAGCTGAAATTAAAATATTTCATATTCCACATCTACGGGTTTCATAGCAACCTAAAGTCTTGAAAATTGAGATATTCCTCCTCAAGCGAAATTTCTCAATGCCTACATCGAGAAATGATTTCAACGAAGCATCTAACAAAAAATATTTGGGATTTAAGAAAAAATATAAAAACCGCAACACATTCTTTGTTATCCACTAAACGTAATATAACACATGGCAAAAAATGCGTTACAGTATCGCATCTTGTGGATTCAAGATAAGACCTATTGCTGACCCGGATGCATGAAGAAAAAACTCTGTTGGGATTTGCACTATGAATGTCATTATCAATTCGTAAATATGAGTGCAATCTTTGCTTTACTCACTAATCCCATTATTTACCTATTCAATAGCAAATCATCGCTAATGTTCAACGTGAAAATGTTGCTGAGGTAAATTTCATTTTTCTAACAACCTCTTATCCTTTGAATGTGTCCGGTGTTTATGAAGGCTATTCTTTTGCTCTTTCTGATTTTCTTCTGCTATTTTTTGTTCAATTTTTTGAGGCATGATCCTCATATGATGTTCATTTTCAATTAGATATTTCATTAATCGATCGTTGATAGTACCATTTCGATAGTGAAATGACACATGTATAGCTTACTTTGAAATGTGCACTGAGACAATTCATTCACATCTTCTGAAGGGATAGAAACACAATGATGCCATGAACACATAAAAAGATACTTTTTTTGGAATCATCTAGGAAAGATATGAAAAGGACGTCCGATTCATCGATTTACTTTGCGATTCTTTAAGGACGCATAAAAACTATATCATTCTCAAAAAGAAGAGCTTTAGTGCAACACTTCGCATGGCATCACTGCAGAAACATAGTGCAAAGCCACTATCATTATTCAGACATGTTCATCATAGAAAAATGTACATGAATCCATCAACAATATTTCTTGCTTCTCTGATTACGAAAAGAACTTCTTCAGTGGTGATGCTATTTGTTTAATCTTCACATTTTTTAAATGATCGTTCAAAGAAAAAGTATCTCTTGATAACAACATATCACTCAATCATAGTACAATTATAACAATCTTTTTAACAGCATTCTTCTCCGAGATTCAGTAACTAATAGAAAGAAGCTTCATAAATAGTTCAGTTGGTAAACTTCTATGTATCCTCTCCCAGCACCGTTTACTGCTGCACCACATGAATGTATTCAACTTCTACAGCCAATCTTTACACTTGAACTTGATTTAATTTTTGTCAATGCAATTTGTAAATTAATGATAGGCAATCGTGTTTTGCCGATTAAGAACATGGCGATGAAAGAGGTTCATTTGATCGAATAATAAAGTTTACCTCTTCAAAAGCAGAAAGATGCATCAGTGAAGGGAATACAATTAGGAGATATATGGCTCCAAAGCACGGCAATATTAATGTGATAATGTAGATGCATAAAGGTACCGTATAGGTGATGATTACCGTGCAGGCTTATTGTAGCAACGGGAGTTTTCATTGAAGATGAGTTTTACAATGTTTGTTTTCATAAGTGATGCACACAACAAGCTCATCAGTCGAGTCAGTACTATAAGCAAGAAGGATCGTCCAAATTGGAAGCTGTGATGGGGGAAGATGGAGGAACAGGAAGCGGAAGTATCCAGAGACAATTTGCCTACATCACAATATGCACGCAACTCATCGGATGGGTTCATAAATGCTACCTGAGGCCATTCTGCAGTTATTTGCTGAGCACTTTTGCATTGCAACTGCTAATTCATCACTCCTTCCGAATCAACGATCCTCTCATTTTTCAGATCCGACTAATGGCTATGATGGCAAGTTGTGGCATCTAATTAATTGCTATGCCGTTCTAGCACTGCTCTGATTACAAAACGCTTCTTGACTAATTGCAATAGATTTTGTTAAAATTCTGCGTTTTGTCAGTGAATTTCCTTGTTTAATGGTATTCCGAGCATTCCTTCCACACATGAATTTCCTTTCAAGATCTCTTCTTTACTGCAGGATTGTGAATAACATTTTGCGGTTACGAAAGGCAAAAAAGAACGAGGGATGAGGAAGAGTATGTGATGGATTCGGATGGCTCTGCGAGGATTGAAGAAGCACACTGCCTGTGATAGAATTCTGTGCAGTTGTTTACTGCTACGATGAGAGGCCTTCATAGAGAGACAGTGCGTGTACGATGGATGGATCCGCTTTGGCGCCTTCTTTGAATTCCTCCAAAGTTAATTGTGCGTCGTTGTTCTGTAAGACAAGAAAAGCCTTAGTTGATTGCCACCATTCGCCACACTATACCTCCTGCATCACTGTTCCATCTTCCCACATTTTTCTCATCTCCGATGTTGGAAATATGAATCGATTGACAATTACGAAACAAATAGTTGTCAACAGTTTCAAAAAAAAAAAAA
>QEWY01000864.1:0-82564 GCA_006503575.1 Baylisascaris schroederi | reverse complement strand
AGTATATCGATACAGTCATGTGCACCACAAGTAAAATATCCCAAAGAAGCTCGTATGAGGCTTTTTCTTGTTTAAAGTTTTCATTTAATTCAACGAAAAATACGCCTGGTGCACATATGCTGGCTGCAATTGCTAAGTGCTAAAAGAGTTTGTTTCCTGTTTTTTGTGCAGCTATGCGACATATGTTTCGAGTTCATAACACATGACATATGTTTTGAATTTATAATACACAACATATGTTATATAATAAAACGTACAGTGTAATTTCTCATCGAGATTGCCACGCGATGTTATTGAAAGCGCCCTGATGAATTCATGAAATTCAATAGCACCATCCTGAAATCGAATCTCACACTTGATAGCATTTCTTTTTGTTGATTCTATGCAAATTGCTTCCGGTTATTTGAAAAATTCCCACTCTAGAGTATGAAATAAAATTAGGTAAGCGTATGATGAAAATCGACTCAACTATTCGAAATTCGTTTCCTACTTTGAATATTTATTTTTTATTTCTTTTGCGAAAGTGTATTAGAGCAATGCCATGTCTGAGCGCATGTGTCCGCATATTAGAATGCTATCACATACCCAATTTGCAGCTATATTCATCACAGCTGCATGAGTTTTTCTTAGTTAAAACGATGTCATAGTTAAAGTTTAAAAAGATTTTGTGACTTAAATTTTATTTCTTCGATGACAGCTCAATTTTTTCGATCAGTTTTTAGCTTACAACCTATAAAAGTGATCCATTCTTTGTAGAAAATTTAACGTTGAGCGCTTCGTCTCTATTTTCTTTTAGTTAACGAGTCGATGCGGTATACTTAAAACACATATCATGCGAATCGTTTAAATGCATTTGCCAATTTATACTATGAATATTTGAAGAATCATCCGCAGTCATGTGGAAATTTTTGTGTTATCTATCGAGCATATGCAATTTGTTTGCAATGAGCAAATGTGAATGCATTAAATGAGGCAAATAATTCGATAATCAGTAACACTTCAATCGAATTGCAATGAATTTGCAAAAAATTGCAACTCTCCAGCAAGCTTCTAAAGCATTCAATCACTGAATTCATCACTAATTTCTTAAGGCAACTAAATGAAAAGCGTCTAATGTCTCACAATCGCTAATCAAAATCAAAGCTATCACCGTTGCATATCTATTTTTGAAGACCAACCACCGAATAACAATCCATGTACAGATTAACTTACTTTTCAATCAGAATTAACCCACTTGTTGCTCATTAGCTGTCTGGCCAACCCATAAACGTGAATGCAAAATTCGAGAATTTGTAAATAACAGTATTTCTGACTGATCCCAACCAACAATAACGACATTAAAAAGGTGTAGTTCTGAAGTTTGTGACGACTAATTTGTTGATGAATCAAGAATTCACAAGTGTACAAACAGGTTAGACAATATGTGTTCCTAGGATTACTGGACGGGTTCGTAGGGGGAGGGGCGAAGTGAATGAACACTTCAATAAAAAATTGTTGCCTTAACGAGTGAGAACAAATGATTGATTGCTGAGCCAAAAAAGTTAAGAATTTCCTTTAAAAATTTCCCAGAATAGGAATAGATGAAGAGTTCTTAAATTATATAGTTCATTCTGAATATTTTCATAAACAGCATCATGAGCTGAGATCAGATTGATGAGACAAACGTAAGAATCTTATCCTCCCAAAAATCTTTTGCACTTTTCAAAGAACATATAACATTTCTCGGATATTTTAAAACAATGCGGGTAGAAAATATTTGTTATAAGAATAGACTCGGAAACAATAAAATAGGAAGCATATTGAAAGAACCTTATTCTCGTCGAATACTTTGAAAACGAACGATGCAAAATCTGATGGATCGCCTTGTGGGAAAAACTGTTTATAGATTTTTTGGAATCCCTGCAATATATTTAAAGATTTTCATTAGCTGAATTTCTATAAAACTCGAATTTTACAGATGTACAACGAAGACTTTTGGTGAAATTAAAATGAAACGTAAGAATTATTTCATAAAAGTGCTGAACATCCATAATGAGAGCAAAATTTCGAGAAGCAGCCAGCGGCTTTGAAAAAAAATATTGGAAATGAAAAATATTTAAGGTGAAAGTTTTGAAATCATTTTCGATGCAACCAATGACACATATCTTGGCCAAGATGTTGTACATATATTTGAAGAGTGACTCTGCTGGGTTCAATTCGTGCCATTTTTACTCATTTGTTCTTCATCTTTAAGCACAACCATTGTTCCTATCATCACTCCGGGGGTGCTGCTTTCGCCAAGTTTTTTAAAAGTTGCATTTTTTCGCCCAAGAACAACTCTAATCGCAAATCGATTGTGGCTTAAGGTGAAGATTTCCATCTTAAGTAGCAAAAACTTCGTGCAAATCCTCTTTTAAAAAAAAAGAATACCACCTGATGGGAAAAAGAAGCCAAAAAAAGAAGTACAATAAAACAATTTTTTCTAGTATATCTCGTAGAATCTGGTGAATTTTTGTGTGCAGTTTTGTGATGTACATCTTTTTAAACTGTACGAAAAAATCAGATAACATCATAATTAAAGTTGAGTATGATTGAGCGGGTAATGTTTAGTTGCAATTTGGTATAATTTCTTGAGATTTTGGAAGATGCAAAAGTGGACTCAAAGGGAATCGATGGTGATTGGAGAGGAGTGTCTCAGAAACGAACTTACTGCTTCAGTGAGCATTCCATTGGGGCAGTCACGCACGAATCCTTTATACCTGCAACAGAATCAATCAAGCATATCGCCTTACCCTGATTACAAGGAAGTTTTACTCCCATCCTGCAAAATATCTGAAACCGACCGCATAACTAAATAATGAAATGTACTGAAAACGAAAATGAGTAATTGACAGCGACAATGTACCACAATACACTCACCGTAACATATAAAATAATGCAATAACATGCAGAATGCGGATGGCCGAATACATATAAACAATCTACAAACTATAATCAAATAGAAACTCGATTTTGCAGCATTACGCCTTCTTTTTAAAGGAGAAACACGAAAAAGCACGCATGAAAAGATTGGGGGAAGTGCACATTTTTGACGCAAAATATGCAGGAAACTACAAATAATGATTTCGAGCATTATTGCTCGAAATCATTAAAGAAATTCTACGCAATAATTTCTAAATGCCTATAGTTTACAATCTACTTCATTTCCACCTCGTAAGCTTCCGCCCTTTAAGGCGAAGCAAATACTAATCTTGAATAGAAAAGCAAACCTTGGGGAGACAGGGAAGGAAAGGTCTACAAATATCATGGAAAACTGACAGCAATTTGATAAAAATTGTCAGTTTTAAAGTTTTCCAGCTGCTAATAATCAGAATTTCAAATGTCTTATTCAACTCAACCAGAATTCTCAACACTTCAAGAAATGAAAAATGAATTTATAAACAAATAAAGGGCTTATTATTTCAGAAGACTGGCAAAAAAAAATAATAAAATCGACAGTGCTATGAGTTACAGATTAAACAGTAGGCAAAATCAAGTGATGCATGCTAACTTCCATTAAGTCACTTACCATTGTTTGATTTCCTTCTCGGTGACTGAAAGAGGGAAGGATTAAAATTATAAGAATAAAAAAAAATAATAAAATCGACAGTGCTATGAGTTACAGATTAAACAGTAGGCAAAATCAAGTGATGCATGCTAACTTCCATTAAGTCACTTACCATTGTTTGATTTCCTTCTCGGTGACTGAAAGAGGGAAGGATTAAAATTATAAGAATGGCATATCTAAGCGGTATTATATTTTGGGGATTCGAAGCTCATTTCATAGAGCACGAAGGAAGAAATGTGATTGAATTCCTTCCCAATCAAGAAAACATTAAAGGATTTCACGACGTCTTATGAGAAAGAACGCATATTATTGTATATACTCATATAGAGTGATATACGTCAATAAAAAATCTATCTTACTCATATATTGAGCACATCAACAATCTGCAATAGATTAAATAAAATTATGAAGATATGTGGGTCAGTTTGTGTTGTCATGTTTATGCGTGTATATATTCTAAAGCTGCCTGGCCCATCTTTGCGGCCAGAAGTTGCGTTTTATAATTTGGTATTAAACGCATCCGAATATAAACAAAACGCGTTATCTAAACAAATGAAACTTAGCATACGCTTTAATGTCTTGCCAATTCCAATAAGTAGCTTCATAAATTTTACACCAGAAGTGGGTAAGTTGGGCAAGTTTAAGCCGTAAATTTTAGTCGGATTAACGACCATTTGTGCAGAATTTCTGCACTTTCAAACGTTTTGCAAATTATACGCAGCAAATTTCGTCATTCAGAAATTCTCGACATGAAGCTATCAAACGGGCAGGCAGATACAAGTATATGCGAATGTACAGGGATAACGTCAATACAATGCGCTTCTGTAAAGAAAACTTGCAAAAGAGCGTAATAGTAGAAGCCAAATTTGGTGGAAAAATTTTCCGTCAGGATACCATCTAGAGTCTGGATAGAGTCTTGCGAAACGAGAGTTCGAGCTTTGACGCGCCATCATTCCACTACGCTGACCTAGTCAGCAAAAAGATTGGCTTTTATAATTGCATATAACCTTGTTTCTGCCTGCTGCTCCACCATTTTTCCCACAATCTGTGACAAACCGTTTGACTACCTCGTCCTTTGTCTCGCTGCTCCCTTTCTTCCTTGTTCTTGGCCATGTTACCTAGCAAATTATCAAACGCCAGTGGTCGTGGGTGGCGGAGGGAGGGAGGAGGGTACGATAGTAGGATGAGGAAAGAGATGGAATAAGGCATCGAAGCCCTTTGCAAGTAGGTTGTCTTCGCCTGTTAATTAAGGACCGCTTCGCTCAAAAAAAAAAGAATAATTGAGCCGAAAGACTTTCATTAATCTGAACCTGTCGTGTGTCCAGAATTTTCTGGAAAAAAAGGTATAACTCTGTACGTCGGTAAATTTTTGAAGACCCCACTGACGTTCCCTAGTGCGGTCAGGCTTAGCTATCTGCACTCCCCTTCATCATCTCGTCCTCTCCTTCTCTCTCCTCTCAATTCAACTTTTCGAACTGTCTTATTTCTCGACTCTCAATTCAACTTTTCGAACTGTCTTATTTCTCGAAAAGGGGATCGGGTAAAAACAGTAAGGATACTGACAAAGTGTTCAAGAGTGCGTTCAAAATATCTTCTCTTACCCAAGTTCGAAGTGGACCACCTTTTCACATTATAACAGCATCGAGATGGGGCGTCTACCCTCGAAATGACAACTCTCTCCATACCCCTTCAGTTACGCCTCTTCATGCACTTTTCCTTTCCTTAATCCACCGCATCGAACAATTTTATGCCAACATTTGCGATTGCAGCAAACATTCGACTATCTCTTCATCTTTTCATACCTATGTAAAATCACTGAAGCAAAAACTACTGGAGTTCTATCAGATCATTACGGTAAAAAGATGTCCTCAATAAAGAATCATTAAATGCTATACAAGCAGCCAAATGCAGTGTGGCCTATAATTGTGTGGTCATCATACCAATAGCCTAGATTGGTAATTATACTAATTATTACTTTGTCGATTTACTTTTATCAAACTTTTGATTTGATAGCTTCAAGCCAAAAAAAACTATTAATATTTAATAGCCAACGTTAATAACAACAGCTGCGAAATATCAACAGCACGATTTTAAGCCCATTTATGTATGGTTTATATGTCGTCCAAAATAATTGTTAATTTTTCTTTCGAGGTGAGCGACACACCGCTGATGCAGTCGACGAGTAAAGAAATCAATCCGGCACACAATTCGATGCTTGATTCGCCAATGATGTCAGAATTATTTTCGCGAGTAATCTTAATACAAGTTTTAAATGAAAGCATTTTTTCTCTAGAATGAAAACTCTGACTAGGAACGAGTCGCATAAATAAATATAACGCATGAACCGAATGTCCCGTTAAAATTGAGAAGTCGAGGAACAAACCAAAGCATCGCATATAGGATTGACCCGAAAAAATAATAAAGAAAAAATAAAGTACTAACAATAAGTCTGTTTGGCGAGAATCTTGACTTGGTCACCTTTGAGTTTACTGTTCGCTTTGCCCATATTGCTCTCCTTAAGACTTGATTTACGTGTTCACGAGCATTCGAAATGATTCGTTGCTGATTGGACAGCAGCGGCAAATGGCTCCGATTGGCGAGAACAGAGAGCTTAACGAAGAACGACCACACTATGAGCATCCATTTATTGATGAACGCTTTTTTAATATTTCGGTGCTATAGTACTACCTGAAATAGCATTCACAAACAACATATTGGTGTCATCCACAAAAACCAGTTGTATAAATCAGCTTCGCAAAGAACTCGATAAGATAGAGGTCGCGAGAATTTGAATGCCAAAAACAAAGGCTGCTATCTGAAGAGTTTTGCTGATATGCTTATCACTTAGCATGGATGCAAACTTGAAAAACTTACACATTAGTAGATGTAGAGATTAGAGAGCAAAAAGTACTTTTTCTAGATTGCACAGTTTAAGTGGTTAAAGCATTTGACCGGAAAATTACGAATCTTCTCCACGAATGAATAGCTTCCAGTTTTGGTCTACTCGATATGCAAATGGGCACATCAAAATCCAGATCTCATGCCGCTTCTTCAATCAGGGAAGAGAAGGAAAAATAATGTCGTTATGCATAGACTGCTAAAATCAGAATCTCGAAGGGCTAGAAGGTGGAAATGCAGTAAAGAAAGGTGGGAATTTCTGGACTTATCCATTTGGTTATGTTAATAGCAGCTCCCCAGTTGATCTGTTTACGATGGAGGCAGCCACGACAAGCCAACATGCTTTTGCTCTACTGGTTACATAATTGATGAGATGCGCGAGCGTTTTTTAGGGACGAGAAGCTATCGATTTTATATTTCATACAGATAATAATATGAATAATAATGGTATAAATTTTATATAAAAGAAGTAAGACCTATATATTGCAGAAAAAATTCAAATATAATTGGGAAATTTGATATATAAGAATAATAAAGGGGTCGCATACCTATCTAAAATATTGCTATCGAATTTAGCAACAATTACAGATATACACTCAGTCTTATTTTAAACAATTCAACGAGAATGAATATATAATGTAAAACAAAAATCTTTGCAAATTGCAGTCTCAATTCGAAAGCGCAAAATGCAATCTGAAAAAGCGCATATTGTATGAGCTGACTATGCACGTAGACCGTACTGCAAGAAAGAATGTTTGTTTCAATAAACGGGATTTTCGACATGTGCAAAAACCTAGTGGAGAGCACTAATTTGGGCGTATCGATAGACGACATAGGTGAGAGTTGTAAATCTTATAGGAGATAGGTGCGGATGGCTGTATATTGCAAATACGACCAAGCAAGTATGTGATGACGATTTATTAATACATATTAGCAATATAAAAAGTCGATTAATAAATGGCTGCATCTCATGTCCTTTGAATACTCATAAATACTAGAGGTGTCATTTGAGAAACATCCATAAAAAAGCGAAACATTTTCAAACGGGAAGTAAAACTTCATTATCTCAAAAAAATTATATGAAGGCAAATCAAACTTTACAAGTTTCTATAAGAACGGCACATTTCAAATGAAAAATAACGAAAAAGAAAAGAACGCGACATTTGTTATTCGACTGCTCAATTGCCAAAATTCAGCAATCAGTCATGGAAGTGTCAAATATTTTAGCTTTATAAATTTTAATAAGGCAAAAGTATAGGTAAGATGCCCTTCCCTAGTTCCTCTCGAATAAATTGTGCATCAATCATTCACATGTCCTAGTCAGCTGGTTACATTGGTCAGGGCGGGGTTCACCTTGCAGAGATGGAGACCAAACAAATCGAATCCCACATAAAAGCTCAAAGAATTAAAACACTCGCCAATACGTAATTTCCAATCATTAGAGCTCAGCGCTGGAATGTTGCAAGAGCCAACAATATTGAAGAGGATATATTACATATCTTTCACCTTCGAACAGTCGAACTCTGTTCACATTTTCTTCGCATTGTTTCAATGAAGATAAAACATAACGGTCACTTCCCTCAGAAGCACTAGGTAATAAGTGAAACGAAATAAGCATAGACGTTCAGAGGCAGAAAGAGAAAAAATTGGTAGAAATAGCATTGATCAGACGGCGGAGCTGCCATGGTCATCTTCATCACAGCTGCCATGAACATGTTGAAAGGAGCTGGCAAGGTCATGTGATGCCCCTTTGCGAAATTTGCATTTGCCAAACACGTTAGGATTATGTTGTGTTTGTGCCTTATGCTTGTGGTTGCAACGGCTGAAGAAGGGTTTCAGAAAATCAGAGGCGATATGCAAACTGCATTCCATTCATCTCAGCCGCTACGCTCACTATTTGCCAACTAAAAATGGAAAATGTGGAATAATGGTTTGATATTGTGGGTGACCTGGTCGTCCATGCAACCCATAAAAAAGGCTCATGATCGATTTGAAATGAAGGTGCGACCAGCGCTAAAAATATGCAAATTTTCTGTCACAACCAGAAGTGCGTAATTTACTTGACGAACCAGCGCGGTTTTGATGGAAGAAACATACACACGACGCAAAGGAAATTTGCAAAAACGCATCAAGCCAAGTTTTAGTGAAAGGTCTGAACGAGCGGTATAGTTCACAAAGTGCTAAACATTTAAACTGACCCCATGAATTAAAAAATACCAAAACATTATTCCATAAACTGGTAATTTATGAAGTTGAATGGTCATATATGCCACATACAACAATGAGTAAGTAGTTTGACAACATCACGTCAATCGATCTGGTCCGCTTTTCAAGTTGGCTGTGACATGGCTACGATTAAATGAAAAAGCAACCAGTTACGAAATGTAGGCAAATTTTTGCTATGTATAGAATAGTGCGACTCTTTTCGAAACTAATAATGGATTAACTTAATTGCTGTTATAAGAAATGGGGTCCATTTTTTGGTTCACATTATACCCGCCAAATTCTGTTGCTTCGATTTCAATCGCTTCTTAGTTTAATCTGCCACGTAGACAAACACACGCATGAAGGTGAGCGAGTGTGACGTCATCATAATGCGCTTTGCAAACGGAAACTCGTGAAAGTGTATAAGTGGCAATATTTGATGAGAAAATTAAATAAAATAGGCGAACATCTCTGGCAGAATGAGATTCATTTGCATTGATTCTCATTCTCTCTGAAAGCATGACATATAAAACGCATTCGTACTCCATGTTATCAAGTGCTTTATACTCAATTGGCTGCAAACAAGTTAAATTTTTGTTTGACCGACTGTCTAGAATAGCATTCCCGGACAGTGGGAACTCATCAAGACGGCTGCTCTTAATATGAGCACAACGTGAACGTTGAAAACAAAAACCTACGCTAACCGAATGAGTTGAAGACAAGAAGAGAAGCAATTTAGACGAATTGGCATGAAAAGCATTTTTGCAATTCCTCTCTCTACAGCAACCACTTCAATGAAATGTCAACAAGCAATAAAACGTACACAATGTGCATTTTTTGATTGATCGAACAGTTCATATATATCATCGAAAAAAATCCTTTTTGAGTGAGTGCATCGATGAGAATGAATACACAACTTTGTGCAAATACACAAATTTTGAACGCATTTAAGCATCTATAACTTTTTTCGAATTTGATAGACCAATATAAATGCTGATGAAAGAGGGCTATTTATTATATGCAATATTTTTTATAGTCGTTGCTTTGACTTTTGAGAAGAAATGTTGAAACAATTGGCAGAATAACGCACATGGAGTCGCCATAACATACAGCGCTAAAAAGATATTTTCAAAGTAAAGCGGAGTGAGCAACCGATAAGTTAAGCTCGAATTCAATGATCAATTAACTTGCAGAGAAGTTCGTGCTCACCTTTCGACCCTTCTATAAACTCAAACGTAGCCTTTGGAGTTGTTCAAGTGAAATCTCATTTAATATGCGAATGTGGTTGGCATTAGCAACAATGGAATGGGCGGACTTTTGAATGCAAGCTCAGCTGGCAAACGATCGGCTTGATCACATAAAAGCACAAATGCTCCCAATGAAGCTAGAGATATGGCAATTATTAGTTGTTTTTTTTTCTAATCGCACATATTTATTAGACCTATCAAATTATAAGTAGCACCGTTCAAAAGTGAACTATTATATTAATTTGAACCGACTGATTAATTAAAGAACATAATTTGGCGGATATTACAGCAGAGAGCAAAAGGAAATGTGTCGATATAAAAGTATAAGAAGAGGTCAGTTGGCAAAATTATAAAAACGTTTCGGACCTGAGCGCTTATATTTCTATATCTCATCATGGGTAGGTTTCTTCGCAACACTTCCCACCACCTTTAAGAAAGAACTACTAGAAATATGTGAGGAGATTAGGCATTTGGTTGCATTCGGTATAAAACCACTAGCGTAAAGCAGCAACAAATTGTATAACATACTGTTGACATTTGTTACACTTCAAAAGTAAAACAAACAATTGACAATATAAAATGCTCTAAAATTTTAGAAATCTTTAACTGTAGGCAAACTTCAAGAAACTTAACGCAAGTTCTGGGAGCTGTACCTTTTGTGGGGTTGCAACCATACTGAATATAAAATAAACTAAAAAAACGGTAAGGTGAAAATTGGAAAATTTTCTCGAAATTGTCTACGAAGAATCTAATGTATAGCTTTTTAAATAACAATCGAATCATGCCTCTTTGCAAAATAAAAAACCGAATGGATTTATCTGAATAACACTGATTATCGATAGAAGCAATAATGAGTGACGAACCAAAAGTTAAAAAAAGGAAGCAGGGAAGTAGTGTGGTCACATGTCACTTTGCTGTGTATTGCTTACTGCTTGAAGTCAGCTTGAGAGAAGGGCGTGCACTAATCGAAGTGTTCATTAAGTTTTTATATACACAACTCGAAACACGATTCGATATGGTGAGAGAGTAACGCAGTGAAGGAGGGGAGTCTTAAAATGCAAATTAGCTTCCTTTGATACTTTTTAATGATATAATGCTTAATTTTTTTCTTTGGAATTCAGCTTGTCTCTCACTTTTTCTCACTCTCATTGCACAACCCAATTAGTAAAAGCATCGCAACGTAGAAAGGCTTGTGCCTCGTTGTTGCGTTAAATGAGCCGAAGCAAATTTTCGATTCAGAAGCACACGCACTATTGTTTCATTAAGAAGTGAAGCTAAATTTTCACTGAAATATTGATTTGAGAAATAGTGAAAGGCTAAATGAATAAATGGTTGACTGATCCACTAATATGATTATCGTTTCGATTTCTCATACTTTACCAAGCCATTCACTATCTTCGTCCCAAAGATAACCGAAAATAACTGCTCATTTGAGCGGTATTCATGGTCTAAATCACAGCCAATGGGCACCTTTATGGCTGAAAATTCTGGATAATTTCTTTATTTCTTGCAAATATTTTATATTCAAATGACATAAAATATTTGCAAGAAGTAAAGAAATTATCTACAATATGTGACAACACAATAAAACAAAAAGGGTGGCAATAAGTAAAGACAGAAGAGGAAAGCGAGGCATTAAGCAGATGTGAACTTCACCCTTCTCGCATTGCTGATTACGATATTTATTAACGAGTGAAATAGGGCGAAATGCAGGTGCAGCTTGATACCTTTCTACGAGAAAAACATTTCATCTATTATGAACATACCCACAAGCAATAAGCTGCGGCTACCTGTTTTCCAGGTAGAGCTAGAATATGCAAACAAGTATTTCACATCGTCAAGTAATCTAAATATAGTATAAAAAGCTGCAATGTTGATAAATCTCACGTATAACCGCCCATGCCTTCCTGGTTAAGAAATCACCTGCATAAGCGCATAAACGCATAGTGATTTAGATTCGATGAAATCAGCTAGAGACGAGTAACACACCTCCGAAGTGAAACATTCATTCCTGCTCGGCCAGTCATGTCCAGTATCGCAGTTGGATCAATGCTAATTAAAAGAGGTGTTGCATGTGCTTGCGGCTTGCACATTCGCACTTCGCATCGCATCGAAAACGATGAGGGGAGAATACCATAGAAAAAGTTGCGAATATTATTTTCCTGTCGCGATATTTTTTTAAACATCGAGAACAACTGCCACATTGCAAAACGGATGGCACAGTTGTTTATGTGCAAAGGACGTTCGATTCTATTTTGAAGCTTACAACGATTTTTGCCCCTTCACAGATGGAATAGATAAACGATGGTTCGCTGAGAATTCAAAGCTCTTCATCGTCTAGTTTAAAGCTCTTCGACATCTAGTTTAGCAAGCCTATGGTAGTGTACCCGTAATATACTCCAGCATTAGGAGCAAACTCCAACATGTTACCCCCTGGAAGTTCATTTCAAAAGAGAATGGTAATGAAAAATGTAATCAGCCTAGGGAGACATTCGTGTGAATTCTTGTGCTTTTGGCATGCCATCAAAAGAGCAAAGAGAGCTTATAAATTGTTCGCTGTCACTGTCATAAAGCTCCACTCTGAAGTATAAAATTCAATTTTTTTTTTTCGATCTTCCAGATCGTCAGTGAAAGAGAGGATTCGTCGTATAATTTCTTCCTTTTCATGCGTTCCTGGTCCTGTACGTTCAGAGTTCGTAAATTTTTGTTTTCGAAAGGTCACTCGATGACCTTGTAGTTGGTCAATGAAATTAAAATTTGAAAGTGATGCGATATGCATTCTAGAACAATGCTTTAGATAACTGTGCTCAGAAATGCTCACAGTTTGATTTGTATGTTATTTTCACATCATTCAATGCAATAAAATCATCAAAACTGTTATCAATCAATGCCAAATATTGTATCACAAATATCTTCAATATTTCAAGTATGTATGAGGGAGATGGAGATCTGCGAATAAGTCATTTTCAAAAAAAAAAAATAAAAAAATAAAAATAAAATTCAGGCGAATGTGGCAAAATGGAATGATCAAAAACAAGCATAATTACGCATATCTCATGAAAGATGGCATTCTATGCATGACCATTGTGTTGTTCAAAGAGAATTACATCATTCTTATTAAACATTGGCATCGCGAAGGTGAGCACATAATGATTAATGATGAAGGAGGACCATCAGTTTTCAGTGTGTCTTTTACGCGTAAAAAGCTCAGCATTTTTCTTTTCATTTTCTCGCCCTAATTTAAACGTTTTTATTGTTATTCATAAAAATCGATGTGTTCCATATAGTGTTTTACTTCTATTATAGTCTATACCTTTGAGGTGTACAAAACGCTGCTATCTAACAAACTTTTGCACAGGTATACAGCAAAAAAAGGAGTGATGAACAATTCTATCTGATTATGAACGGTGATTTAGTTAGCTCGCCTCAATGAATTGCATATGTCTTTGATGATCTTTTTCAGAGGAGTGATATATTGAGAATAAAAAACTCATCAAAAACGTATTCATGCAAAATTCACTTTCAGACGTTGTGCTTCGATTATGACATCTCTTGAAATATGATATTAGAATAACGAACGATATACCTAACGAACACATTTTATGAGTGTAAGCGCAAGCGCCCCACATTAATGAGAGATAAATCGCAATGCTTGAGGCTATTTTTTTGGTAATCAATCTCTTCAATAATCTATATTAGTGCTGATGCCAGGTTTTCATCAAGAATCAAAGCAACGACTAACACAAAAGAATTATTTGAAGTGAAACTCAGCTATATTCATAATTTTATTTCATCGATGTAACATTGTAGGTGAATACTGAATAAGAATCGAGAAACTCCAACGACCTATAGCTGCACAATCGATATACAGGTGTCACATTAATGATGCTATTTGTTAGTGGAAGAATGAATAACAAAGCATATAAATCATATAGAAATTGACTAAATCATGTTACTGAAAGACACCCCCACAATCCCGCCCCCTCTCCATTCGGTTTGGAGACGCTGAATATGGTTAATGCCAATCGAATTGGTAGCTAGTCATCAAATCCTTTTCATTTCCAATCGACTGGCCATTTTTTATTTCATTTAAGAATATTTTTGTGATTGGCTTTGAAAATTGCATCAACATTTTCTGTAGAAAGTGGAATATTAAAGAACTTTGGGTCTTTGCAATTTGGATAGCTATTTTGGGAACATGAAAATTCCCCGGTATCACAAAATAGCGATTGCTTAGAAAGCACTCTATGGTAGAGACTGCTCTCAGCTGATTTTACCGTTGTATCGCCTGGTACTCCTCTCCGTCGGGTGATTTGCGCTGCATTCGGGAACCTGCCACCGTTACCACAAGCACGGTTAAAACTTTCACTCGGTTTTCACATTTGAACCCTCTCGATGCTCTCTCTATGGTAAAAGTGTTATATAAAAACATCGGTGAACGAATTACCTACGTTGGAAGAGCGACTCTAATTGCCGCAAAACATCTGAAGTGCACGGAAACTACTGAGGTCGATGAGCACAGCTATCGGAAGTCAACAATCGATGTGTTATTCAACAAGGAAACAACTTTAAGATCCAATCTTTGTGACTTTTTCATTGTTAATTATACAAATTGATTCTAGAGAATAGGTAAATGCTATATTTCAACGGATTGCGCAATGTAACTTAAGCATTTGTGGCACATCCCTTGACAATCGGTTCAGCGATTGATAATGAAGGGAAGGAGTGGGTGGAAGAGGAGAGAGGCAAATTTATCCCCCTAGGAAGGTCACTAGGTTCTCCTGAAAAATTTATTTGAACGTCGAGGCGGTCAGTTTTTTCACTTGATTTCACACTGATGGACTTAAACATGCTTATTCTTTTGAATGTCATTTTTGTATTAAGGTAATTTAATTTAATTTTCGCTCCCCTTTTCCTGTTGAAGAAATTTGGATCATCCACTCTTCGCCACTATTTCTTCAAGAATTAGCGGAAACTCCATAGTATATATAAGAACTCAAGTCATAATTCGTTTCAGAATAAAGCCTCCTCTCCCCCTATTCTTTTTCTCCCCAAATCTATTGATCATTCGGCATTGTTTGAAAAGCAACCTAAACAAATAATACACTTTTAAGTTAATGATGCAACCATATAAGTTTGTTCACTACATTCACTTTTGCTTAGGGAATCCGCTGTGTCTCCACAAAATTTTTACCACGACCGCATCACTGGGATCCCGTCTTGATTCAACTTCCCTCCCTCTCGCACCACTCCTCTCCCATGCATCGCTTGATTTTGAGGATGGCAGAAAATGATTCATTTTTTATGAGCGTTTCCGAGGGAAATTTGGAAAGCCGACGAAAGTATTCAAACGAAAAGAATATTTAAATAAAAATGGCAGGTTGTTTCACACAGCAAATCCTATTCTTTTTCTCCCCAAATCTATTGATCATTCGGCATTGTTTGAAAAGCAACCTAAACAAATAATACACTTTTAAGTTAATGATGCAACCATATAAGTTTGTTCACTACATTCACTTTTGCTTAGGGAATCCGCTGTGTCTCCACAAAATTTTTACCACGACCGCATCACTGGGATCCCGTCTTGATTCAACTTCCCTCCCTCTCGCACCACTCCTCTCCCATGCATCGCTTGATTTTGAGGATGGCAGAAAATGATTCATTTTTTATGAGCGTTTCCGAGGGAAATTTGGAAAGCCGACGAAAGTATTCAAACGAAAAGAATATTTAAATAAAAATGGCAGGTTGTTTCACACAGCAAATCCTTTTTTTCACACAGCTTCTGCACTTTATGAATAGGAAAATGTTTAGCAAGTTCGCAGAACATTGTTTCGTATGTATTTACGCTGAAGTCGTTTAACGATGAGCGCATTTCGCCGACCATTTCAAATTGTACTTAAGAAACGAAACAAAAGGCTTTTCGGGTTTGCTTTCCAACAGTTAATCAACCAATCTTAGAAATAAATAGCAATGGGGATTGATTATGCCTATATGTTATTGCGCTTATCGAGCACAACCAGTAATACTGATAAGATCGATTAAGCACTTAGTTATTTAAGAACAGAAAGGGAGTTTTGAGAAATTTCAACTCTCTGCTGCACCGTATTCGATCGAAAAAAAATTGCTAGCAAGTTTTTGTAATTCTTCTCGAATGGAAGTGAAATGCACGATCCCAAAGAAAAAAGAACAAAACTTTTATAAGGAATCTGAAAACCACAAAATTTCTCAATGGGGTCACGTATGTATCAGCTTAATGAATCTCACTTGTTTCACTATTTAACAACTAGTCACTCGATATGCCTAAAAATATGTGAGAACGAAATTTCTCTCAAAGAAAACTTCAAATAAGAAGCTATTGGAATTCTATCCGACTTCTCTAACCTCAGCATTACTCCAAAATGAACGATAGCAATTGGCAATATTTAAACTATACAGAAACAAGTTAAAAAACATATCAAAGAAATTAAACGCATATTTGCATTCTGCTCATCTTAACAGCCAACCTCGTAGATTATCGGCAAATAACAGAAAATATTGCCCTTAACAGCCAACTTCTAAAAATAATTTTAATATGGTGCAAATGTTATGCGCTTCGGTAAATTTCCTTCTCAAAAGCGCATTTATGGGGTCGTCATGCATATTCCTATATGGTGACTTTAACTAGGGAACTTCCGAAAGCAAAATTACTGATTTCGGTGGATGTGACATACATCACCGAGTGGCCTCCCATGCTTGGTTCATACTGACCCATCCATCTCTAAAAGAGACAATTACAGGCAATACAAATTTGTATGCATTCCATACTCGTCCGACTTTCATTTTGGACCGGCCGGATAATCAAAAAGAGCCAAAATTTAAAGCTCTACAACTCGTTCTGAAGACGATTATTGAAAACTCGCATACACATATATATGCAAAGAGGTGATATTCAAGTGTACTTTTTTAAAGAAAATTTGCGATAATAGAGCGAAAGGCAATTTTTGAAGTTGAATAAAATAGCATAGCTTCAAATGTAGTTTATAAGTGAATATCATAGAGATGAACAGAAAGCAATCCATCGAAACTTTGCTGCAGCAATGCAATCAGCGGTAAGAATCGTCTTTAGAATCATATATGTCATAACGTTGAACTTTATTGAGTAATAATGGCAAATATTTCATTACAATACTCTAACGTGACCGTTTTAAAAATATTCTCATTCTATTTTGATATAAAAAGCGACAACTGACTTTGTTTCTATAATAAAAGGTCCTAAAATAATCCACATTATGAGTATGTGTTGTGAACTTATTTTTGAAACTATTTGCAGTGAATAAGACCAGTAAGCGTTAATAAAAATATTTCCTATTGGGGCAGCCCCGAAATTGAAATGGTTTACATTATAGCGTAGATGACGGGTCAATGAAAGAGGACTCTTATCGAGAGATCTTATGTAGCTTCTTCAGTCGGTAAGAAAATTTGAGTATTTCAAGAAAAGAGGAGATGAGGATTTCATCCAGACACAATGGAAGGAACATCTTCCCATTCTCGAATCGATAAAAATGTTTGCGGTTGAATGCTGGATGGGCAGAGTGGACTGAACTTTGATAGGATTGGCTCTGAATCTGATAAAGAATTTTAAATTCCCTAAGGGCTGCACTGATTTTGTTCAAGCAGAACAGCACTAGCAATATGACCTTTGCAGTATTAGAAGCGATGAGTGGATAGTGAAGTCGGCTTACACCTCTAACTTTATCGCACAATTGTTAATCAGGAGAAGCAAGAATATACAAATGTGCTAAGTTGAATAGTGTTGAGGGATGGATGATAGGCAAGCATACACTCATTGATGCAGCGTTAGCTATTGGTGTGGATGCTGCTATCTTGAAGATGGTGGTATAAGCACAAAGTGGCGTCTGCTGAGCTATGACCAATTATAAGAGGAAAGTGCTTTACTCAAGATGCACAATGAAAGAAACATCTCCTCCACTCTTTTCAAATTGATAACAAAGTATTTTCAGTTGAATGCTGCATAGAAAGAGTGCAACGAACTTGAATAGAATTGGCTCTAAACCTTGGAGCATTGTTGGATATGGCTTTGAGATCCAATGGATGTCACTGGCGTGTCGAAGGGAAGGAAAATTCGAGGGCAGGTACGAGGAAGGGGAGGGGATGGTGCGAGTACAAGATCATAGTATGCCGAAGTAGGATCAGAATCCATGAAGCTAAAATAAGGAAATTGCTTCAAAGTTCTGGTCAGCAATTCTTCAAGCAACTTCGTCTTATTAACTAAAAAAGTGCAAGAAAAAACATCTTTTTCGCCAATATTTTAAAGACCTCTCATTGAGAGACTTTCTTCTTAATTCGTTTGAACTGTTTGCAAAGGCATAAAAAATAGTCGCATAAAAACGCAAATAAAAAATAAATATCGGATTGAATATTATATCACAACAGGTAAACATTGAGGAATAAATATTCCTAATGTAGGGATAACCAAATAAATTGCTTAGTAATATCAACTTAACGTTGGAAACCTCATCAAGAATCATCAGAGGAGGTCATAGTTGTCAGAAATATTCCAATTTCGAAACAGTAAAGGAGTGACTATACCTTTCCCTCCATCCTCCCATATTTGGGCTTAGAAAGACAAAAAGTTTCAAATTCACTCCTGAACGAGCCAACTATCGAACAAAATGGCGAGTGAAGACACAATAGAAGAAGCCATTCGGTTCGCTTTCGAGTGGAACTGGCATATAACATATGACAGAGTTAATGTCTATCTCTAGAAAAGCATTCCCCTACTGGAAGATTTTTTCTTTAGTATCGAGGTTATTCATTAAAGAAGCAATGGAAAGCATTGAAACCGATCCGCTTAAATGAGGAAAGATTGAAAATAAATTCTGAACGAATTGAAAATAAATTCTGAAAGAACTGTAACGTTTAAAGGGAGAAAGAGGAAAATGCACTATTGAAATGTGCATCCTCAGAAAAGAAATATTTGCGGAAGCGAGCGGACATCATCTCATCGTCATCATCAAATAAATTAAGAAAGCGACCATGGCACACATAATTGCGCCAGTCGCCAACGACGCCATTAGAATACCGAAATTAAACAGCACAACCCTGATGACAAGAATAGCCAAAAATTAACTTGTTGAATGAGGGACTTAGATAATACATCTCAGTATCCGCTCCTCTCTCCCTTTAACTCCCCCTCCCCCATTCTTTCTCTTTCACCTTAAATGGATTGCTGATTCCAGGCTAAATCATGAACAACTCACTGATTACATTATTCTTCCTTTAATATCATGAAAACAAAATCGTTTATCGAATTTATCTGAGGTAAGTTTTTATTTTACAGTATTAAGATTGATTTGTTTAATTATAACCTTTTCATACAAAACTATTAGTTCGAAAATTGCTGCATACTTTTGATCGGAATCTTTTAAAATTTCACAGTATTACGATTGTGAAAAGGTTGATTCTGTTGTGTGTTAGTATACATTTAAGAAGCAATATTCCCTGCTCTAATAAGATAGAGAGTGGAAAAGAACGCAATGGTTGTTTACGCATATATATACAAAAAGAGTGAGTGAAACACATCGATGAAATGATTTAGAAACACTTGCACAAACACACATACAATGATGGTGTCTATTTGAGGACTAGTGTGGAGAGCCGCCGCATAAATTCTACCAGTCAAACGTACTAACATACCCTCAATGGTCTTGCATTGTAAATTACTGGGCAATAGATCAAAAATGTACTTAGATATTATCTCGCGATAATGCGCTTTCCAAACGTTAATTTGCAAAAAGTGCTCTTTAGGCGTTTTTGCAAATGCATTTCTATGGAGTCGCATAACGAACAACTTACGTTTCATTTCTGATTGTTGGCATTTTAAAAGTTTCGTTAATGGAGTCGTAACGAAACTATTACTGCAGACGCTTTTTTTTCGAACAAGACAAACGCTCAAGAGGTTTTCCGATGCTGTATGCATTGACATCATCATTGCTCATCTATGCTTATCCAGACAGCTTGGCACCTTATTAAACTTCACCTGTTAAGTTGGACTTTATGAAATCACCTTCATCTTGATGGAATCACCTTGATGACATATCTTATAATGCGCCACAAAACACATAGCACATCACCTTATAAATGGCATTAAAAATATATGAATTAGTTTAATCTCTACTATCCAAACGAAGAGATTGCATCAATGGAAAATTCTTGTGGATAAATCTTTCTCAGCTATATTCGTGCGTTCAACATGTTTGGCTCGACGCATAAAATGAATCCTGTGAATTATTCAAGCGTTATCCTGGGGACGAATCAGAAACAGCGGATGTCGCTGAGCTAATCAGAATGTTGAAATGTGAGCTCGAGCAACATTACTGCCGGAAACTTGCGTAAAAGCAGTGAATTGCCCATCCCAATCGACATTTTCGCAATGTGATCGGAGTGCGTAACATTTGTGTACAGCAAATAATGTAAACTACATAGCACCATATATCACAAATTTGTGCCTAGTAATGAACATAGTTCATTTGACGAATTTTGCAGGTAACTTATTTCTCCCAATCAAATGCATTTCTTATTTGCCTTACATAGTGTCTGTAGCAGTAAACCGGAAGTAACCTGTCTTGTAAATGAAACAATGAATATAATTGTGAGTAATTTAAATCTTGTGTGACGGCAGACGTGCAATGACTTGATGGACTTTTTTTACTCCATTTCTACATATGAAACATTATGCCGAGACCGTATCTCAGCGTAGCTCTATATGTGTTGCCCACTAATCTCAAATCGGAACCACTGAAGCTGTACTTACGACATTTGAAGGTATAATATCTACCATAATGTGGTTCTATAGTAACTTTTAATAAGCATTAAAATTTGCATTCACTCTGTAATCGATCTAATCGCTTTTTATCATTGGGCGGATTGGAATAGCAGAACAGTATTAGCCGAGCTAGATCAATATTTCAACTGATCCAACCACATAAAATCTTCTGCATAAAATCGGCTTTTAGTCATTTTTCTAAATTCACATAGACTGGAAAGAATTTTAAAACATCTAAAGATGCTAAAGAAAATGCACAAATTTAACAACTTATTGTCGTTGATAATGTATTTCTTCGACGAAATCTCACTGATCTGATGAGCTGAGCTGCAAACTGCATGTCTATTAATTCGTTTCTCATTTGTTCTGTAGCTATGCAGATGTGAAACAAACATCGGACCAGTTGCATTATGGATGCAATTTGCCTCAAATCTTGAAATGAATCAAGCAACAATTGCAGCGTTACAAGGAAGCACTAACTTTTCGTCTTTAGCCAATTTCAGCTTTATGTGACTTTTGGATGTTTTTGAACTGATCATCTTGATGGTGTTCGTGTTTGTGAATGTCTAGAGCTGCCCACAGAAGCAGCAAACGACGAAATTTGAAGAAGAGATAAAATATAGGCCATAGGCGACCGATGATCAACGAGAGGAATGGATTGAACTACAGTTGTGGTAAAGCGAAGGTGAAGAGGCGACTATAAGGATATAGGTTTTGTACCTTATACAATTCAGAACAAACTAGAAAGCAGTAGCACGCTGGGAAGTGATTTTGAAACTTCCTTACAATTACGCCGCAACATCTACAAATAACAGCGTTATGCGATTTACGAAATGCACCTGCCTATAAGTTCTTCCTTCTAAAATTTTATGGATTACCCATACCGTAGAGCCCTCCCCCAAACATAAAATTCATAAATTAAACCTCCTCTACGATATTTTAAGACTGAACCAAAAACAGACTAACTTTTGGTGTCGACTTAGCACTCTCGATCGATATGGTCCAAAACTTCTTATAATAGAAAACTGTTTTTGTGGCAGATGTTATTTTTTTATGCAACTATCAGAAATATGCACTACATGCTTTTTTTGTATTTATTATGATTTACGTGAACGATTATTTACAGTTCGTATAAACTAGAAAGGGAAAACGGATAATTCTAAACGTGTTGACAATTTTTCCTTGTNGAGAGAATAAGTCAACCGGATCGCGAACCTTATTACGTTGCCTTCCTTTCTTAATGGAATTTTTTTCATACATGCGGATTTTTCCGTTACTCACTTCAACATTTTGTCTTTCATCATAGCAGGAAATTGTTAAGTATTTTTGTGTTTATCTTTTTCGAGCGTGTAGTGTCAGGTTACCATCCAAGCGAAGAATAACTTTTTTGGTAATCTGATTCTACCGCTAGAATTCTTCTTTTGAAATTTTTAACTTCATAAATCACCTTTCTTCCACTTGTTTGGTAGCACTAGCATCGAGGTCATAAAAGTGCTTTTGCATTCTTTTTCACCTCATAACAAACCTCCATTCTCCGCTTTGATTATCTCCTCAACGTCAACACATCCATATCATATGTTTCTCATGCATAAGAAAAACTGCGCAAAAAAATTAAACCTAACACACCTAAAAGATCGTACCTATCGTTTTCGCTCAGGAAAACCTGACTTGTTTATCTGATTTTTCCGTTTAATCTGCGTACCGTTTGCGGCGACGAACTTTCGATCCCGTTTCGCGATTTCGTTAATTCTATAATGAGCGATTACCACACCCAGTTAGCTGATCTTCAACATTTTAAACATAATATGCAGCTGGTTGTCTGAGGTGGACTTGAAAAAGCGCGTATCACGACATCCTCTGCAATGTTTTCACTCTTTGGATAATTTCCAGCCGAGGTCAATGTTCTCGATGGTACTCAAATTTGGAAAACACCGACAGCTTGCATAGATACAAGTTGGATAGTACTGTTATAAATATGAACAGCAAACGAAGCAGATGAATTTCATGAAAGCTCGCAAAGATGAAGCAGCAGCGATCGCTTTCGCAGTTTTAGGCAATAAGATTCAGGGAAAAGCAATGCAAAAAGTGCAACTTTTACGGGAAGCGCGGTGTAAACATATTAGGCACGACCATCAAGATTGATCCTAACATCGGAAGGGCACTTTTCTCGCTAAGCTTTCAATAAACCCGAATATAATTTCCTTCGCGTATCCTTGCTTATTAGTTTTGCTTCGGGATGACAATGCAACATGGATTATTGCTTCCAGAAAAACTGCCGACACTATTACTTGATGAGTTGATGCACCAATTTACATGTGTGTCGGATAGAACGCAAGCCAAAAAAACAGCGAAGAATTAGTATAATTATAGAGAACCAAATGAAATTTCCTTCGCGTATCCTTGCTTATTAGTTTTGCTTCGGGATGACAATGCAACATGGATTATTGCTTCCAGAAAAACTGCCGACACTATTACTTGATGAGTTGATGCACCAATTTACATGTGTGTCGGATAGAACGCAAGCCAAAAAAACAGCGAAGAATTAGTATAATTATAGAGAACCAAATGCACAGTATTAATTCGGAAACTCGAACGATCTGATATTAGTGGCACATTAACGCCAGCCCCGGAAGGAGATTTCGCTTAGGGGTTGGGCTCGGTCCTTCGGTCAACAGTCGACTTAGAGAGCTCCTGTGACGGACTGTCACTATCGATTCGCGATATACTCAGATAAAACCTTCCTCTGAAAGAGGATAGTAGTTTGGGATTGTAAATGTTATTTTTGATCAGCGACAATGGAAAGTTCTAGTTGCTGGCCAATGACTTTTTGGATTGTTGCCAGTGACTGACCGAAGATTGTTGACTATCCAGGTTATTTCGACCTATGGCTGTCGAAAGACAATCCGTCGCCACCGAAAATCGGTGGTTGCTGAAGATTGCTGATTACTGAGAGATTTTCCTTCGGTTTCCAAAATGAGTAACTGAACGATTAGAGAATCCGTCTCGAGCCAACTACAACAAAGAACAACATCATTCTGAAGCAAAACTGGATCGTAGACGATTCGATGAATTCTTCTATATTACTTAGCAGGTTACCGACGAACATCTAACGAATGCATTGCAAGCACCTCAGAGTTTTCCATATGCAGTTTTCTAGTGTACTTTTGAAGCTTGAGTATAGTTACACCTCATTTCCAAGATTACCCCAACCTTAGCCTTTCTCTTTTCCACCCCCTTTTTCATAAAAGGCGCATATTGTTCTCGATAGAATGTAATTCTCGGGAGAAAGCAATTAGACACAGGTGCAATACTTCGGGCCCTAAGCGAAAACAACTTCATTTCGTGAGCTTGCATAGGATTCAGCTGTAGCTTCAACCTGCCTAGCTTCTCTGAACAGGCATTCTTACCACCCCTGCAGACACCTCCTTTTCCATGAATACATCTTCCTGCTGCCATAGCAAGTCTTCTCACTACCACAACAAGCCTTCCCATTGTTCTAAGAGATCACTTCGGATGCCAGGGCAACCATGATATTCTCACTATCGGGCTCAAAAAAAGGAATGCGATAGATGGCAACATGTCGCTTCACAAGTTGGACACTTGTTTCAGGAAACAACTGAAACAGGCGGACGATCTAAAGAGATTTCCATATGACGAAATAAAGGCGAATCATCAGATCGTTGAATTGCAGTCACTCCCTTAAGAAGACAGTCCAAAGCACTCCAAGAAGGTTTTGCTCTCAAGAAGATAAGATGCAACGTATCGCACCGATGGTCGGAAAAATGCTCTAAATGAGATTTCTTGATTAGTGCCACGTTAAGGTCACCTTATGTACGCATAATGTGAGAACCAAAGACAGTGATCTGTACAAGTTTACAAGAAAATGTCTTAGAAGGGTACACAAAACGCATCTATACAAAAATCGAGTGTTTTGTTAAGTAGATATTTTTGCTGGGATGATTGGTTGTAGCCGAAACTGGAAAAGTGAATCTGAAGGGACAAAGTTGCTTTTTTGCTTCGGAAAGCTTGAATACTGTGAATGACAAATTTTCGTAATGATGAGTAAGAAGTGCGGTTCGTTTTTATTTTATATCTGACTGGTTCTCTTTTGTAGAAAGGAAAATGCATTGTATTTTGTTTTCTACGGCGGAAATCATTCCAGCTGGACTTAAGCAAAAAAAAAGAAATTTCTATAAAAATGTAATGTCGTGAGCGTGAGCTTCCATGCAAAAGATTGCAATTTACAACGTATCATTCAAT
The DNA here is from genome assembly GCA_006503575.1 of Baylisascaris schroederi. Classification (NCBI taxonomy): domain Eukaryota; kingdom Metazoa; phylum Nematoda; class Chromadorea; order Rhabditida; family Ascarididae; genus Baylisascaris; species Baylisascaris schroederi. The sequence continues at coordinate 57,543 of QEWY01000864.1, read as the reverse complement.
CAAACGTGAAGACCTGTTAAAAACAACTCTTCGTTCACTTCCAAGACGGTATAACTTGCAAGCATTTGGAAACCATGAAGAAACTAACGTGATCTGGAGATCCAGAAGGTCCTCCTTGCTCAGAACTTAAGGGCCCTATGAAATCGGATACTGGGCCTATATAGTGAAGCTATGGTTTATCGAATTTGATCACTTTTCAGGGACTTTCTAAACAAGAATTTTCAATAACCGTCTCCACTGCCCTCTGCAACTAATATCGTATTCATTAAACTAAAAATATTTACACTTCATAAAATGTTTAAATTTTATTTACTCTCTCAAAATAAAAATAATGAAGGAAGTAAGATACATAACACATAAAAATGGCTATTTTCAAGGAGGAGATAAGCGAATTCATCTAGATCATCATTCATATTGAGCGCAAGGAATGGAGAAGGAAATGATAGAGCAAGGAGAGAGGAATATATCGGAATTTTGGCATCAGTGGGGGTGCGATGTGACTCGAGAGATGTGCACGATGTGGTGTGAATCCTCTTCATTCAATGATGACGCAAATATCGTTGAATAGACGCAGCTCTCTGTCGTTTAATTTATGCGTCAAAATTGTGTAAAACACATAAAAAACGTTTCCATCATCACATCAACTGCTTATTACACATCAAATCAACCAACGGATACGTCAATAAGTTTTCAATTTATAAAAAGAAAAAGAAACTTCTAAAATACTAATCACTGTCGACTGATGAAAATAATCAGTGATGTGTATGGGGAAAACTAGTGTAAATGTGATTTTAATATAGCTGTTAATATTGCTTAACCACAATAGACCTTTCAAAAATGCGTCAAACTTTATCACATTGAAATTGAAGGAAATATTAAAGATAATAAGAATGAGGGTTATTATTTGCATATTCGTCTGCTATGCATCGTAAAATAGATATACTCATTCAGTTATTTCATCTTCAGAAGACATGTGATAATAGAAGACTGTCAAATTAGCAAAAATGGAGAACTACTGAAAGTGTATAAAAATTTTGCACAACTTTTTTTTTAAATTTGACGCTGCAAGTTTTCAGTATGTAATAAATAATTCAAAAAATAAGAAAGAAACATTTGGTAATAGTAAGAAACGTAGTCAATATGTACTACTTTTTACTGCTTTGTTCACAAAAAAATGATCTCTTTATATCAGTACAGTGAAGAACGTATTGTACCTACAGAGCACAGTGAAAAAAAAGAGTTGAAGAATGAAAATTAAAGTTAAAAATATTTTAAGCATTTTATTATATTCGTAAAAGCAATGCGCATTTGTAGGTTTTATTGAATTAGCAATATACATCGTCAGCTTAATTGAAAGTGGAACAATGAAAAAAAATTTATGCTGAGATCTGAAGCGAAGTTAACCAACAATAGATAGAAATAAAAAAGAATTAATTATAAACACGATGAAATTCACTACAGCTTGCATCGTTAAGTCGTAAAGTGGTCAGCAGATGTCCATCTAGCAGTGCTTAATACAGAATCAATAAAGACTAGCCCCAAACGCATATATATGCCAGAATTTGATTGAGCTATAGAGGAGATAAGAGTTGTAAGGACAACTATGCAGATTTCGAATAGCGAATATGCAAATGACCAGCTTGTCGCCCCAACTAAAACGTTTTCATGCATGGCCGAATGGATGGAGTTCGCAAGGAAGCGTTATCATATCACTTTCACGTGACGGTCGGATGAATAATTGACAGACTGAATTATTAAGGGTCAGATCAGCAAGAATTCAGTGTAACATAGAAATGTGCTACTATAATAACTTCTTCGTTAGGCCTGGCAATTCTCACTGCCTACTTTACTCATTGATAAATACATCTAGGATTGTGTATTTCTTAGTGCCTATTCAGAATTAAATAGGCAAGAACAACTGAACAAACAATAACAGTCAAAGAAACGAAACGATGACCAATGAACTCTCCGCAAAAAATGCAGAACATGAAATAAAGTAAAGTGGTAACAGGTACGATATGTACCGTAATTTGAGAACAAATCAACCAATTATCTAACACAACTGCAACGCTAAAACCAGTCAAACAACAGTACTTCAGTGTTAGGCTGTTACACGACGAGGACCGAACAAATTTTTCATCGCTTTGCGACATACGTTGTACGCATCTCTCGCCGACAGAGGACAGATTTAAGTAGATTTGCGACATTTATTAGTGGCTGTATGTCTTGGCTCAGACTTTGGCATTAGAAAAAGTTCATTTTCATTTCGGGACTCGGGACGGAGCTTCTTCTGCTGTCATATTTCTGAAGGATTTCTTTCTGACACTGATAAGACCACAGGACCTTTCGGCAATTTCCAAACCGGAAAACGGAAATGCCCTGAATCCGGAATCGGAAGTTGTCGAGGTCAAAAGCAGTGTTGGCTAAGCATATCCACTGATGGTATCGACCTCTTAAAGTTCGAAGAAGGCCGAAGATGAAATGAAAACTACATCAACGTAACATCGATGAAGCATCAATATGCGTTCAGTGCCATGTGAAGGTAACCGCGGCAACGATATCCGCACATAATGGTGCTATTTAGACGTTCATCGGTGTTTGCGACAAGCAACAGCCTGTGCACTAAAGTTATTAAATTTCGTTGCGCTCGCAAAGATTGTGTGTTAATGAAGCCGACGTCTAATGCGGAAAAGCATCGCTTCGAGAACGCTACTCGACGATGAACATTCCCTTCCGATGCATTTTTGCTCGGTCCTAAAGCGCTTCCCTTCATATCGCTTCAACATTGATTAATTTTCCTTAATATGACTCAATTAGCTCGCATGTGGCTAATATCCTCTTCGCGAAACAAAATGAACCAAAACACTATGCGTCAATAACAAAATGCCCATCGCATTAGTTCACAAATTGTGATGGCTCTCTATTGCATTTCAAAACAAAATGAACCAAAACACTATGCGTCAATAACAAAATGCCCATCGCATTAGTTCACAAATTGTGATGGCTCTCTATTGCATTTCATTCAGCTACTGTAAAAATGATCTAGGCCATGTTGCTTGCTTTATAGAAGCGTAGTAGTTGCGGGCATTAAAAAAGAAATTCGAATTGCAATTTTTAAACACTTTCGTGAGCCGTTATGCTCCGAAAAGAGCTTTATTTGTTCTAGAATCTCCCTATCGGTATTCAGAGTATCAGAATTACAGTGTCCAATTGAAGAAAATGAAGATAAACTGTGACACGCTCGACGCTTGAATATAAATAAGCAAAGTGAGCTAACTGTCGGTTATTTGAAACGTTTCGGCTCGGATCTGTTTGCTCAATCAATTGCGAGAATTTTCTCGCGCGCTCCATTGACATCCACTCAGCAACCAAATGCATTGACTAAATATTCATGCGCTGTCATTAGGTCTTGAAACGAATACCTCCTATTTTTCCTGACGCTCTCATAGCATTCACTTCTCTTATGGTGCACTTAAATTTACTTTTTTTGAAGCATCAAGCATAGAACAGCACTAAAACATACGTCCAGCTCAAGTACACAATATTTCCTCGTCGGTATGATTTTTGAGAAGAAAATCTTCCACTTGAGAGCTCTTCTATTTTTTGTATTTTTTTCTAATTTCTAGATAGCGTTCCCTGTTCGAGAAAGGCTTTCTGTTGAATTAAATATAATGGGTCTCTCTTGGATGTGGGAATTTGATTATGTGACAATGCATCTTCGTACCCAATACAGCGATAATTCATGCAAGTTCAAGCAATTCAATTATTCACGAATATCAAGCTTCAATGCACACCTGTGTTAAGGGCTAATGGAAACCTGGTCAAATTGTCACCTTCAACAAAGGTTTTGGCACATTGTTTAAATGTACTTTAGGATGTTGGATAACGTTTATAGGTTTGTTACGTAAATAAAAAAGTTTAGCAACGCGCCTGATAAACTCACACATTATGCGCTTTTGCGTATCGCTCGTCTCATTGATCACTTTTACAAACCATCGATAAAACAAAATGTGCCGAATAATTGTTTCTTATGATCGGATCGGTGTAAAATGCAATAAAAATTTTTGGCAGATCTAGATGTTTATAACTTGTTTCGAAATTAATGCATCAACATGATCGAGTTGAGACTGCAAGGACCAGCGGTAACGCTCGTTCACACAGCAGATTCATAAGAACGCATGATAAACCATGGGTTATAAACAGAATGCCGGCGAAATTTTATTCCTCTAATAGCATAGGTGAAACGTGACAGCCGTCTGGCAGGAATCTGTTGTAAACATATGCGATGTGTACGATTCACGAAGCAGGCGCACGCATGATGAATGGCGAAATGAGGCGTCAAGCTCGGCGCGCGCCTAGCTCGTTTATAATGCCAGTGCATGCATAACAGCATAGAGGATTAAGAGTGTGTTAAAACGCTCGGCATAATTCACGTACGAGTCTTACCGATTGTATTCGTTTGTTCCTTGTCTGTGTAGCTTTGCTTACGACAAACAGACATACGATACGATTTCCATTTTTGGTTGGCCGCTTAACCAGTTCAGATATCGATGGGACTACCCCTAGCGGGATTCTGAACAAAAGCGCCAAATCCCACTGGTCTGGCAGTGAGCGAAGCGCGTGACTGAATGAATCCCAACTGAATAAGTAAATTCTTGACCCACGGACAAAAGTATGGATGCGTAACAACGAAAGTGACACGAAGATGTGCCAGTGAATTTGCATGAAAGTCTGAGTCCAATTTTTGGTTTGTTGACAGACAAACATTCGCACATACATACGCGATTAGTGATTAAATTTAGCTCATAAGAGAGGTGAACATTTGGTGAAGACAGCTGAATCAGCAATAACAACTCCAACAAATAGCCTTTATTAGCAGACCATTCGAACGTGCTTACGCTTACGTCCAAAAAAAGGGCCAACTTTGCCTTTTTTGAAACAATATATCAGTTTGAAGTAGTGGATTATATTACATACGATGGGATGCAAAACTTGAAAATCTGGAGCACTTTTTTCAAATTTTCAAGGTTGAATTTGTATGACCGACCATGTAGTAAAGAATGCTCTCGAGTTAGCCCAGTCTGGGAATAAGGAGGGATTTCTGCTTCCTGGCGGATGCTTCTGAAAAGGAAAAGAAAAGGACGACCATCAATGGGGCACCAAATCTAGGCGTGAAAGAGTTGAAAGGGGAAACAAGGCGCAATTTGCTTGAAGAAGAAGCTACGCTACGCGCATACAATCAGATATATTTCAAATCACTTCTTCTATTCCGCAATTTCTTCATTCCGCAGTTGAGGAAAATGACTCTTTGAAAAAACACCCTCCAATTAATTAGATCTCGTTCCAATTACCGATTCGATTGCTGAAAAAAATTCATCTTCCTATCTAACTTATTTGTTGCACAAAAAAAGATAGCAGAAAAGACAGCCCACACATAATTCCTTCCAAAACATCAATGGACAAAAAAGCTCACGTCCACCCGCGAAAATATCAAAATGGAACATAAAAAATGCATATTTTCAAAGATAGGAAATGTTTTTAAATTTACATATGTTGAAATATAAGCGAATTTCGTTGCAGAAACTGTTCCCATTCCTCGCACTCATTATCGTCCAATTTTTTATAAGTGAGCAATAAAACAAAATAACTCCGTTGATATTGATATACAACACAAAATTAAATCACCTTTTTTTCGAAAAATGAGTTTGTGTCACAACGCTTCGCAGTGTTCTATATTGACCATATTTTCATTGAATAACGGTAATTACATTCTGAATTGAGGAGTCCTAAGAAGAACAAAAAGAGAGGAAAAGAGTTTTCCTATTTTCATCACGGCCTTATGAATACGATTACAGTATGTAAAGAAGGAAATAGGCTCATAGCACCACAGTCACTCACTTAAAAACAACGTTATTTAATAACACGAGCAACAGTATTTGGCGGCATTCCATTAGGAACGTGGAACTTTTTCTTTCTAATTGAGTGAATGCCTTCAATAAAAGATAATCTCGAACTTGATAGGTTGCCGTACCCAGGTTCAAGTCCTACTTGAAGTTGGAAGCTTCAGTCAGGACGATAACAAAATAAAAGCAACGAACAATGAAAATCGTCGAATTTGACGACTGGGATGTCAGTCAGAAGGTCAGCATATCGAAAGTGAAGCGAATTGTTTCTTTGTAAGCGCAAGCGTGAAAAATGTTTTCATCGTTGCGGCATATCCCTTGAGGATATGTTCCCACTCGCTAACTGAATGAGGATCACTATGAGACAAACGGATGTGAGGAAACACGACGAATGAAGGCAACGGAAATGCTCACCCACAATGACACATCGGGGAGTTTCTATCTCTTGAGGAGATTGAGAAAAATAATGAGGGGAAGTTGAGGAAAATGGCTCCTAATAAAACATCCTACATTTAATTAGGTCTCTTTCCAATTACAGATTCGACTGCTGGAAAGGTTCATGTATCGTTTTGACTTATTTACTGGACAACTCGTTTATTGTAGTTCATACATAGCTCTTTTCATGGGTTATAAACAGAATGCCGGCGAAATTTTATTCCTCTAATAGCATAGATGAAACGTGACAGCCGTCTGGCAGGAATCTGTTGTAAACATATGCGATGTGTACGATTCACGAAGCAGGCGCACGCATGATGAATGGCGAAATGAGGCGTCAAGCTCGGCGCGCGCCTAGCTCGTTTATAATGCCAGTGCATGCATAACAGCATAGAGGATTAAGAGTGTGTTAAAACGCTCGGCATAATTCACGTACGAGTCTTACCGATTGTATTCGTTTGTTCCTTGTCTGCGTAGCTTTGCTTACGACAAACAGACATACGATACGATTTCCATTTTTGGTTGGCCGCTTAACCAGTTCAGATATCGATGGGACTACCCCTAGCGGGATTCTGAACAAAAGCGCCAAATCCCACTGGTCTGGCAGTGAGCGAAGCGCGTGACTGAATGAATCCCAACTGAATAAGTAAATTCTTGACCCACGGACAAAAGTATGGATGCGTAACAACGAAAGTGACACGAAGATGTGCCAGTGAATTTCCATGAAAGTCTGAGTCCAATTTTTGGTTTGTTGACAGACAAACATTCGCACATACATACGCGATTAGTGATTAAATTTAGCTCATAAGAGAGGTGAACATTTGGTGAAGACAGCTGAACCAGCAATAACAACTCCAACAAATAGCCTTTATTAGCAGACCATTCGAACGTGCTTACGCTTACGTCCAAAAAAAGGGCCAACTTTACCTTTTTTGAAACAATATATCAGTTTGAAGTAGTGGATTATATTACATACGATGGGATGCAAAACTTGAAAATCTGGAGCACTTTTTTCAAATTTTCAAGGTTGAATTTGTATGACCGACCATGTAGTAAAGAATGCTCTCGAGTTAGCCCAGTCTGGGAATAAGGAGGGATTTCTGCTTCCTGGCGGATGCTTCTGAAAAGGAAAAGAAGAGGACGACCATCAATGGGGCACCAAATCTAGGCGTGAAAGAGTTGAAAGGGGAAACAAGGCGCAATTTGCTTGAAGAAGAAGCTACGCTACGCGCATACAATCAGATATATTTCAAATCACTTCTTCTATTCCGCAATTTCTTCATTCCGCAATTGAGGAAAATGACTCTTTGAAAAAACACCCTCCAATTAATTAGATCTCGTTCCAATTACCGATTCGATTGTTGAAAAAATTCATCTTCCTATCTGACTTATTTGTTGCACAAAAAAGAATAGCAGAAAAGACAGCCCACACATAATTCCTTCCAAAACATCAATGGACAAAAAAGCTCACGTCCACCCGCGAAAATATCAAAATGGAACATAAAAAATGCATATTTTCAAAGATAGGAAATGTTTTTAAATTTACATATGTTGAAATATAAGCGAATTTCGTTGCAGAAACTGTTCCCATTCCTCGCACTCATTATCGTCCAATTTTTTATAAGTGAGCAATAAAACAAAATAACTCCGTTGATATTGATATACAACACAAAATTAAATCACCTTTTTTTCGAAAAATGAGTTTGTGTCACAACGCTTCGCAGTGTTCTATATTGACCATATTTTCATTGAATAACGGTAATTACATTCTGAATTGAGGAGTCCTAAGAAGAACAAAAAGAGAGGAAAAGAGTTTTCCTATTTTCATCACGGCCTTATGAATACGATTACAGTATGTAAAGAAGGAAATAGGCTCATAGCACCACAGTCACTCACTTAAAAACAACGTTATTTAATAACACGAGCAACAGTATTTGGCGGCATTCCATTAGGAACGTGGAACTTTTTCTTTCTAATTGAGTGAATGCCTTCAATAAAAGATAATCTCGAACTTGATAGGTTGCCCTACTGAGGTTCAAGCCCTACTTGAAGTTGGAAGCTTCCGTCAAGAAGATAACAAAATAAAAGCAACGAACAATGAAAATCGTCGAATTTGACGACTGGGATGTCAGTCAGAAGGTCAGCATATCGAAAGTGAAGCGAATTGTTTCTTTGTAAGCGCAAGCGTGAAAAATGTTTTCATCGTTGCGGCATATCCCTTGAGGATATGTTCCCACTCGCTAACTGAATGAGGATCACTATGAGACAAACGGATGTGAGGAAACACGACGAATGAAGGCAACGGAAATGCTCACCCACAATGACACATCGGGGAGTTTCTATCTCTTGAGGAGATTGAGAAAAATAATGAGGGGAAGTTGAGGAAAATGGCTCCTAATAAAACATCCTACATTTAATTAGGTCTCTTTCCAATTACAGATTCGACTGCTGGAAAGGTTCATGTATCGTTTTGACTTATTTACTGGACAACTCGTTTATTGTAGTTCATACATAGCTCTTTTCGAAACACCAGCAGACAAAAATGCTTAGGTCCACGCCGAGGATATTAAAATAGAACATAATAGACGATCAGTTTCAAAGGTATGTCTCTCTGGAAGGAAGAATAATTGAAGAAGAGTTATTTATCTACTGAAAAAAGGTAATTCATCTGAGAAGTGTTGAAATCTGTTAATGTTTTTTAATTCCCACAGGGAGGAAATTCCAAAGAAATTCCCTTCGAAATTATAAAAACAAATATTCAATGCAGTTTCTCTCTTGACGAGATTTTATAGTGAATTACTCTTTTTTAAAACATCAAAGATACAGGCGAAACACGAAAAGGAGATTATTTTTGAAAAGACCAAGGCCGAAATGGGTTGCGCACTTTATGGAACATCATTTCGAAGCGCGTGACGCTGAACAATGAAGTCAACCTTCTCAGGACTATCGCAATACATTAGTCCATAGGGATCCTTGGATAGCTCAAGAAATATTATACCATTTCAGAGGGAATCCTTCACGACTAGTGAATATTGACTGAGAGATATTCGAAGCTAAATATTCGGTGAGGAATCCAGTTACTCGGCTTTCGATGCTCATTTTTTGAGTGCATTTCACAGATAGTAGCTTTGCGTTTTTTCGATCTCCTATCACCTATCATTTCGTGTTAAACAACTCAGAAATTCATTCTTATCGGTGACCAAAAAATGATTCCTCAACGTAAACGTTAGGGATGTGAAAAAAACAGGTGAATCTTAAGGACGTATATTGAAAAAAATGGCACTGATCATTTTCGTTGACAGATTTTATTTTTCTTGGGCAAAAATATTAAATATTATTTTATGAAGAGATAACCACTAAAATGAAGCAAAATTGGTGAGGCCTTAAACGTTTTCCCACTCCAACAAATATTTACACTGCAAAAACAACTTATCGAAAAGATATCAGTGTAATGATAATATGACAATTTGAGGTAGGCAGAATTAATATTGGGAATCATGAGCTCTCATCTCTCATTAGAAGAGAATGAATAGATATGCAAGATTTTACAAGAAATTAATTAACGAAAATCATTATTGCAATGCAAAAAGAATCAACACTGAATGTTACTTGGATGCAAATATAGCATTAATGAAAACTCATCAGAGATTATAGCCAGCATTACAGGTAATTAAGCAGAGTGAAAATGCAATACTTCGACTGCAAAAACAATAGTTATTAGTGATTAGAGCTGCAAAGCGTTATGTTACATAATGCTTTCCAGCTCGACTTCCTTCTTTCTTTTTCAGTTTTTCAGCCAACCGAAATATTTTACCTAGGGAATCTTGAAAAACATTAAAATATATAGTAAAAGCAATAATAATAATAATAATAATAATAATAATAATAATAATAATAATAGTAATAATAATAATAACAATATAGCAACAACTATAGTTGCGATGATAATCATAAAAACAACAATAATAAAGCAAATGCATTCGACTAATTGGTGCTTCAGAGGAGGCTGAATAATTGAATAAACAAAACCACTCAAAATTGTTAGTCACAAAAACAGCGTTTACGCAACTCTCAAACGGTCTTTGCAGAGTTGCAAATCATAAAAGCAAGATCGGAATTAACATTGAATTTGCAATTTCTCAAAATCTATTTGCGATTTGACAAATGTCGATTTGCAATTCAAATGAAATAACTGCATAATTGATGCATCTTTTTGTGCTAAAATTTCCATTTAGATGCAACATTTTGATCCGTTTTATGATTGAGCTAGGTGTTCAGCTCATTTAAGAATGTTTTTAATAATGGAAAATTTGAAATTAAAAGACAACATTACAACGAGATTAGAACGAGCTAACGATAAATGCACCAATTTTTGTTACATTTTAGGCGTCGTTCAAATCTCGTTAAGTGTTCCGTATTTCAGGCAACAACTACAGAGGAAGAAAAAGCATTCTTCTGAAAGAACATTCAGTTGCTGCGAAAATGATGCACGTTTGAGTAAAAAAAAAAAAAGGAAAAAAAATTTAGCTATGAATAAGTGTGTGATAGAGGTAGAAGATAATGCACTGATCACTACTGCATAAAACTGTATCACCATTCGGAAAAAGAAACGATGGAAATAAATTTTTTTTAATATCAAAGGTCATCAAACACGCAACATCAAGATTGAAATAGGTGCAAGCCTTAGAGAGGAAGTGATAACAATATGACGACAAGAAGGACGATGCCCAACACGCTGAAAATGATTGCCGCAACGTTCATATTCCGGATGCAGGTGCATTAGTGTATCACGCGTAAGGTGCACTTTGCTTCACGGCAATAAAACAACGCCGTATTTTGAAAACTTCATATTGCATCTAATTATTATAACTCAATGCATCACGCAAATCCACTAATTTTCAATGCTCGTTCAAATAATTTGAGATGTACATTATAGAGGATCGCATATATTTGTGCTTCTTTACTTCAGCATATCGCATTAAAAGCTTTCAGAAATATGCATAAATTATTTCGCAATAATTCGATGCATTTTCTTGTTTAGAAAAAAATGAAACGTTGAAAGAATCTTCAACTCAAGAAAATTTATTTTTATGCCTGATTCCCTCGGCTGTACAGTCAACATCACTTACAAATCTCATGACACGTTCACCTGCGAACAACTTGTGCACAGAATCGTGTTTTAATGGAATCGTGCGCTATTGATTATCCTAGTCACCGTTGTTATTATGATGTGAGTTATATTTCTAAAAAGTTTCATCATTGCTTTTGTGGCTTAGGTTTTATGGTTCATCAGTTAAGATCATTGCACAGACAGACAATTACATACATATATAACATATAAACGCACAGGCATGGCGCTATCAACTCAATAAGCATATTAAGTCGACCACAATTCGCTCATAGTTTTATCATCACTTAAGCGAAACATTCATCACTATCAGCTTATCGCTTCTTAATCTATGACCGATGTGAATGTTATATTTAAGAAAATGTGGTCACTGAAGCCCACTGCAAGCGGTACTCCGAACTTATTTACGCATATATCGGTATGCATAATGCAGTGAATATGATGAATGTAGGATACAGTAGGCTAGAGTGTTTGTAAATAAAGGATGAGTGTTATAAATATGCAAAATATATGCAATGTGGAGCATCACAGAACAAATTAAACCACGAGATGAGAATTGCAAAAGAAGACATAGTAGAGAGTGCGATATGCGAAGGCGTGTTTGCCATCAAATCGAGCCGTATGCTCGGAAGCGACAATCAATTGGCGATGAGGCGGGCATATGCACTGAGGGACGATCACCATCTCCCAAGTTGAACTGCGCGTTGATTTAATTCAGTAAGCCACCCATTGCAGATTTTAGTTGCTTTCTGCTCCTATTCATAGAAAAATCAACTTATTTCACCTGTATAAAATACGTTTATCTCGATTACTGTGGAGGCGGAAAAGATGGCGCAAAGGCATGTAGGAATGCATGAGTGAGAGGTAATATAGCGAATTGAAAAGCCCTCATCCACATTGTCATTGCACTCAAATTAGCCCTCTAGAATTGAAGAATGAATAACTGCGCTTACCTCAAACATTTCAGTTAAGCAACTTTGCAGCAATAAGAGCGATTTGAGAAGTGAGAAATTTACGATTCTGATTTTTTAAGGACTATGGTGAATATTAAATATTAATATTCCGTCTAAAATTTTGTACGTCTTAGTGACAAATGATGACAAAAAGCGAGTGTGTCACTAAGCAATTACAAAATTTGGTCTTTTCAGATCAACATTCAATACCATTATTATCACGCAAATCCACTAATTTTCAATGCTCGTTCAAATAATTTGAGATGTACATTATAGAGGATCGCATATATTTGTGCTTCTTTACTTCAGCATATCGCATTAAAAGCTTTCAGAAATATGCATAAATTATTTCGCAATAATTCGATGCATTTTCTTGTTTAGAAAAAAATGAAACGTTGAAAGAATCTTCAACTCAAGAAAATTTATTTTTATGCCTGATTCCCTCGGCTGTACAGTCAACATCACTTACAAATCTCATGACACGTTCACCTGCGAACAACTTGTGCACAGAATCGTGTTTTAATGGAATCGTGCGCTATTGATTATCCTAGTCACCGTTGTTATTATGATGTGAGTTATATTTCTAAAAAGTTTCATCATTGCTTTTGTGGCTTAGGTTTTATGGTTCATCAGTTAAGATCATTGCACAGACAGACAATTACATACATATATAACATATAAACGCACATGCATGGCGCTATCAACTCAATAAGCATATTAAGTCGACCACAATTCGCTCATAGTTTTATCATCACTTAAGCGAAACATTCATCACTATCAGCTTATCGCTTCTTAATCTATGACCGATGTGAATGTTATATTTAAGAAAATGTGGTCACTGAAGCCCACTGCAAGCGGTACTCCGAACTTATTTACGCATATATCGGTATGCATAATGCAGTGAATATGATGAATGTAGGATACAGTAGGCTAGAGTGTTTGTAAATAAAGGATGAGTGTTATAAATATGCAAAATATATGCAATGTGGAGCATCACAGAACAAATTAAACCACGAGGTGAGAATTGCAAAAGAAGACATAGTAGAGAATGCGATATGCGAAGGCGTGTTTGCCATCAAATCGAGCCGTATGCTCGGAAGCGACAATCAATTGGCGATGAGGCGGGCATATGCACTGAGGGACGATCACCATCTCCCAAGTTGAACTGCGCGTTGATTTAATTCAGTAAGCCACCCATTGCAGATTTTAGTTGCTTTCTGCTCCTATTCATAGAAAAATCAACTTATTTCACCTGTATAAAATACGTTTATCTCGATTACTGTGGAGGCGGAAAAGATGGCGCAAAGGCATGTAGGAATGCATGAGTGAGAGGTAATATAGCGAATTGAAAAGCCCTCATCCACATTGTCATTGCACTCAAATTAGCCCTCTAGAATTGAAGAATGAATAACTGCGCTTACCTCAAACATTTCAGTTAAGCAACTTTGCAGCAATAAGAGCGATTTGAGAAGTGAGAAATTTACGATTCTGATTTTTTAAGGACTATGGTGAATATTAAATATTAATATTCCGTCTAAAATTTTGTACGTCTTAGTGACAAATGATGACAAAAAGCGAGTGTGTCACTAAGCAATTACAAAATTTGGTCTTTTCAGATCAACATTCAATACCATTATTGTAATGCTGACGTTGAGCCAGAATAAGCGGACAGATAAATAGATAAGGAGAGACTGCATTCCAAATATGCGTTTTTGGCAGAAAATCTGATCTTAAGGTGTCAGCCCTGCCCATTGAGCCAACTGGCATGCTTATATTCAAAAAAACCAGTTTCATGTGTTTTATTCGACTTGATGACGGTTTACCACGTCATCGACGCTTGTGCGATTTGCTGTTGCATTGAACACTATTTTACCCATTCGCCCAAAGGATCTGCACCGGGTTTCATAGCTTTTGCTTCATGCGGAATGTTTCCTTCTCAAAGGTTTCACTTATGTTTACCGTTTGCGAATCCCATCGCTTAAGAATTTAGACTCGTTTCTAAAGACAGAATTCTCCAACATGTAGTCAGTGCTGAAAAATCGTCTAACTGTCTTTTTGCACAGAGGTGATAGAAAAATTCACTCGCCTTTCTTGATGCAACATAAGTCACCTGCTACGGCTTGGGATAATCGCTAATCACTTTTCACCGGAGCTGTTAGTTTCTGGTCGTGCTTCGTTGTAGCCAACTCCTTAGCGCATTGCATGCTCGCCGGCCTCAGTACCTCAAAATCCGGTATTTAAACCATCAACCGTGTATTTACAACAATATAAACATGAAAGCGCATACAAAATAAACAATGCACTTCATATTGCATGATATGTAAGATTACCATATCTTCGAAGATTTGTGCACAAACAATCCAAACAAGTTCACCACATACTTGTGTAAAATATATGATTGGGTACTAGAGTCGTTATAGTATATGTCGATAAAGAAACTCATGATCAAATCTGAATAAAGTTGGCACACTTCTCCAATGTAAATTCTATAAACACATGCCGCGTTCTTTGCATTTCTTATACTGCGTACTTAAGCACTAATCTTATACAATACTTCTATAAACGTACTATATAAGATGCATATTTGCGGAAAACAACGCCGGAAAAGTTTAGGCGTGAAGGGTGCGATTCAAGGCGAATAAATTGAATGAAAGCGGAAATTGGAAATGTTGCAATAAAAACGTTTTCGTAAGGGCGATAGGTATTTTCAGAAGAACATTTCACAGATCGAAGAAATTTCATAGCGTTGAGTTGCTCAACGATTTCTCAACGCCCCTCCTAATTTGCAGTAAATACGTTGTCCAGCTTCATCTCATATGTCAATGATATTCGAACCTATGCCTAATATCTTCCCACCGTTCATTCCATGATTTCATTAATGAATTTCCGCCGGTGATCTATCAAAACTTTAGTAACGCATCCAACTGACTATAGCAGCATCCAGACAAAAAGGTTAGATTGCTTCCTTATTCATAAATTTTCTCTTCGAACTATTGTATAAGAGCAATAAGAATGCTGTTTGAAGTCACCTCTTTCCATTAATTGTGCAAAATTCGAAAACCGCAATAATTTCGACGTTGGTAAAAGGAGGAAAACTAAATCAGCACTAAACTCATCCATAATTTACACATAAATTTTCTATTCTACTAAAATTCTACTCCACTCATAAATTTTTAAAATGCAAAGATTCACAAATCACTAATCGAAAGTACGATGTAAGTGCATGCAAATGCGTATAGGTTCATATGCGAACACAAACGTGGCTTTCCAATAAGGTGTACTTTAACAAACGCAAATCTATTGAAGAAGCAGGTGTTTGAGGTGGCGTTGTGCTGTATCTGCTCTCATAAATCTTTTATTAAGACTGCTGATAAGATGAATAAATTCATTTTCCCTGCTTTATGATGCATTTGTGGTTGAGTCAGTCCTGTGGGAAAGTTAACGCCTATTCAAAACGTTATTAGAATCGTATTCAAACTTGCCCATTCCAACTTGATATTTGTTGGTCTGTTCTATTCATTCCGTTTTTTGGTGACGTGAGTATGGCATCTGTCAGTAATAATCACTATAGCGACACATAGTTGCCTATCCTGGCGTTGAAACAGTTTCCGATTGCTGGCCATCGCTTAGTGTTCATTGATGAGTCATCTACGTCGTAAAACCTCTTTAAATTCTAAGAGCACATATGTGGGTCGATGAATATCTGGAAGAGGGTCTATATATTGATTCTTAAATGACAATTTCAATGACTCAAAGATGCACTCATCTGACTGCGTCAAAATCATTCACTTCGGCCACCAAGTGAACTTTTCCATAACTTGAACTTCCCTTGAACTATGAAATTTTCGTTCACCAATTGTGGTTATTGAACGATCGCTTTGTGGGCACTGTTCGATTCATACTTCAGCTCTGCTGCCCTATCCAATATCATCGCTTTCAACACACTTATATATTTCAACGACTTCGGTCAGCGCAGTTCCTTCATCTATTTTCAAGATGCAATCAGTACTCTTCCTTTACCCAACCCTATGGATGTTATTATTATACCATACTCGAAAATAACGCAATAAGGTGGGAGAGTATATCACAAAGATCAATGCAATATCAATTTTCGAATAAATAGACATTGGTAAGACAACAAAAAGATTATCCGAAAATAGTGATAAGCTCAATAAGTGCTTGCTTTCTTGTGCGTGAGTGCAAGAACTTTCCAGATGCTTTTGATGTCGTATTCGATCGCATATCGCAGCAGAAAAGAAAGCACCTGTCAAAACGATTTTACCATAATGCAACAAAAACTTTAAAGCTGCACATCTGAAGCGTAACGGTGATCTGTAGATACCTAACATGAAAGCTGTCGTTAAATATATGTTCGAGATTCCTGTTAATCTTATGGCGACAAGTTTTTATTGATTTCAGCTAAGATCGGTGCTAAGAATTCATTCTGCTGGAAAATTCATTACGTATGAGTTATAAACACTAGCCTTGCATTCGAACAAATAGGGCACGTGATATAACAAGGTGCACAATATTATTACACTTTAGAGACACAAACGCAGGCGGATGCTGTACATTCAAACTGGCATCTCCAAATTCGTTAATGTGCTCATCAATATAGCGAAAATAAAACACCGCATCAATCAATAAACCGATCAATAAATCAATAAATCAACAATCAACTAATCAATATTAACGACAAAGACTCGACGAATAAATGAAGCGCATGAATCTATGCATATGCGTAAACACACCGAAAAAAAGAGATATTCTTTAAGGTGCTCTACCTGCAAGCACCAAACATAACAATTGTCTGTTCACTTTAATGCAACCGTTGCTAGGGGCATTTAGAAAACACAACTATGTCCACACTAAGCAACAAAGCTATAAATATTTATCTCCACAACGCGCAACTGAGACGATTTCTGGTAGTATCGAAAACGGTGGAAATTTAGAAATGATGGAAAATGAAAGCTAACAAAAAAAGAGACCTAACAAAATCATACATCCTCGTATTTGCTTCTCTTTCACTCTCCACTACATAAATATCCCTCCCCAACGAATGCAATGTCAGCAATAATAAACCTTATTACCATCGTTGTTGCAATATTTATAGACGCATAATTATTGGACTATATATGTTAGCCTAGCAAAAGCGTCCATTTTAGCTTGTTAACAACCAACTGATCGACTTTTCGAGAGAAAACAATGAATAAATATATAAACGACCACCTGATTTGATAAAAAATAAATCTAAAAACTTAGTAACGACGTTAATTAATAATATACATGGGACTTAAACATTATGAACAAAAAAAAACAATAAAAATCAAACTACAAAATTTAACCGGAAGCAAATATATGGCAAAAAAACATTTAGAAAACAAATTCATTTAGAATATTCAACCGCAGTTATGATAAAATGAAAAAAGATAAAGATATCAAAATGCGAGTTAACTTAGTGAACGACGTTTCAATTAGCTTGCAATGAAGCATTACTAGTTCAAGAGACACCCGTGGTGAGGCGCTTCCTGTTGATAGCTGATGTCAGATTCTCCCTCTCTCCACTCATTTGTTTCTTTCTCTCATGAAAAATAATCCGCTTGTAAAATGGAGCCTAAATCCTATTAAGCCTTTATTACATAAAGCTGTATAAAATTCCAGCAATTAGTTCACACTGAAATACAGATGGCTTCATAAAAAAGACAGCGAAAAACCAGTTGTCTTTTGCATCACAATACCTCTCCAATCCACCAACGCTTGAAAATTTAATACCTATTTAATCCTTATTCGTCGATTCTTTAAAAGACGGACTCAACAGAGACATTTACAAAAAATATAAACGTCTATAATGAAGCTCCCTTGCAAAGTTGCAATTACAAAATTTACGCAAAAACTTCTACGAATGAATTCTAGGAAATATACACAACGAAGTACATAAGTACCAACTAACAATCATCAAAATAGAGAGGTGGCAGCTAAGAAAATGCAGGCAATATGTGCTAATGAAACGATAAAATATATCTCAGCTAGTAAATTGATACAATATAACGCACCCATCCGAATGGGAATCGTCATCGCCTTTTCGCTTAATAAGGAATACTATTGCAATTTTTGCAATTTAATGCACAAACTGAATATGTTCCCATAGCTGCCAAAACTGCATAAAAACAATACAGATAACCTGATTGTGACAGCCAATAGTCACAGTCCAATTCCTCTGAATGTTTGTTACAGTTAAAGTCGATTTGATAATATGAGGTACCCGTTTGCGTCACCAGTAATCCCTACGCGATTTGCTAAACATTGATCCCCTCAACGGTGGTGGAAATGCACGTCCATGAGCATTCGCTGAAATCGAAAGTAGAAATATGTAACATATGGAACAAACGAAATTTCAACACTCTAAATGAAGAGAATATATCGCTTAACATAAATGAGGAATCCGAATGGGAATCGTCATCGCCTTTTCGCTTAATAAGGAATACTATTGCAATTTTTGCAATTTAATGCACAAACTGAATATGTTCCCATAGCTGCCAAAACTGCATAAAAACAATACAGATAACCTGATTGTGACAGCCAATAGTCACAGTCCAATTCCTCTGAATGTTTGTTACAGTTAAAGTCGATTTGATAATATGAGGTACCCGTTTGCGTCACCAGTAATCCCTACGCGATTTGCTAAACATTGATCCCCTCAACGGTGGTGGAAATGCACGTCCATGAGCATTCGCTGAAATCGAAAGTAGAAATATGTAACATATGGAACAAACGAAATTTCAACACTCTAAATGAAGAGAATATATCGCTTAACATAAATGAGGCCAGTCTCTTGAATGACCACTTTAAATAGCGAAAAGCGATGTCTTAGCAAAACAAATTGCAATAAACCGTACGCCTTTATAACTAGAAAAGCCAATCTAGCGCTCGAAAAGCAGAAGAAAGAAATGTGAATGTGAAAACTTCATGAATATTAAATGATGATCGAATATGAAATAAATCCGAATTCAATCCCTTCTCCCAGCAGCTGAGGCCCCTAACATATGAAAGCATATGCCTCGGCATCTAAAACAACAACAACCACTCTCCTGTCATCACCACCCCAATTGCCGATCAATAATACTGAAATCGAGTGCTCATTCGATTACTGCGATAGTTTTAACAATTTTATCAGCTTATCAGTATGACACAGTTCGTGATAGCAACTGAACTAGACAATTATTTTTGCAGAACAACGCGCTTTTAAATAGTCATCAGTCTATTATAGTGTGAAATTACCATTCCGCCTATTTGCAAATAATCATTCTCTTACCTTTTCTCTCACATTCTCTTTTATATTCTGTTAGAGAGTCCAGACGAACTCTCGGATAAACCAATTTACTCACGTGCTCGCGGCATGGTTGCCAAATTGCCAGCAGGGCGAGGTCCGTTAAAAGGGGTGACGGCAGAAGGACGCACTGGACCGTTATAACGAACTCCACCCATCTGGCTCATCGAAAGAAGGCCACGGCTAGAATGTCGGAACAGAGGCGGTTCCGAGAATAGCCTGCAACAAAAATAACAGCCGTTGAAAATATGTGATTGTGCACGACAGTGATAGCAGCAACGCTGCTCGTTCAAGTGCCCGTTCAAGTGGACATCAGAAGCGCTTTTCTTTTACATGATATTCATACTATAATACTCTCCCAAACTTCCATTCAGAAATGAGTGGATATTAAACCCTCCAAGAAACAGTCGATCAGCGATTAGGCACTCTACCCTTCCGCGATCTATATCAACTTCCAAATCGTGCAAAAAAGCTAAAAACCTTTAATCTTAAAACAGTTTACCTCAGCAAATGGCTGCTACAATTTGACAAAATTATTTTTTGAAGATGAAAGCATGACTCAGTAGAAAATACAATCCAATAAACTCACGGTTGCCGTGTCGCTGAAAACGAACGACTCTGAGACAGTGGCTGTGACGTTTCAAAAAATCGAATTGCTTCCTCCTTTCCACCTCGAACATCCTCTGCATTGCTCATACCCTCATCACTCCAGGACGGCAAATCGCTCAGACTTTCAGGCGCAAACACTTCTTTTCTTTGATATACAGCACTCGACGAACAGCTACCGCCAGCTCGATTCAACTGCCCAGCTGGTGATCGCGCTCCTTAAAAATTAGCATTTAAGTACCTCAAGCACATATCGAAATCTGCTCAATTCAGGTCTCGCAAATATTCTATAGCACATCCATACAAAGAACTTCCAACGAGAAATATGTTAAATAGCAGAATCAGAAGTCTACCTCCTCGTTTCGTGGCACTGACTGAGAAAGGCATTGGTAACCCGGCACGAATGTGCGCAGAATTTCCTCTCTATTATTAAATTGTGTATAAAATTCCGCACCCAGATCAAAGTGGAACATAAAACGTGTTGCTGGCATCATCATCACCGCTCACCTTCTCAACATCACCGACATACACTGATTTCGTTGTCACTCACTTTTGCCCTGCATTTAAGACAAGTTTTTAAGCAGCATTTAGACGCTTAAAACTTTCCAGGTGCTACCTCTCATCAATTTATAGAGAGGAACATTCCAGACCACAAAGACAGCAAAAAGCAACACTCACGCTTCTCATCATTTATCACCACAACTTAATAGTAAGTCATTTCCAGAGAATCCACTTCGCCTGTGCAACCGTTTTTTTATAGTGATAAAGGACAACCCACCGGGATATAGAGGACGACCAACTCTCTCATCGCGATTTTTTGCGAATCGCGATGTGATCAATGGTTCCCGACGGGTTGGACCAACATTGCTCAAATATTCGTCGGCTTCATTGAAATAGCGTTCCATATCAAAGGCCGCGTCGTTGCTGTGCCTTGAAGTGGATGCTTCGGTGACATTCAAATCTACTTCTGGCCTCTGTCCCGCAAGGCATTCTTTATCCTCACTGTGCCTAAAAAGCGAATGTTAAGATAATCAGTACGATGAACCAATGAGCAAATATTGCGCTACATCTTCCACATGACCCCCAACTCTTCCTCTTCTCATTTTCTTATCCACTGCCGTACCGTTTCGATTATAGTTGATAAACTCAATAATCGTTAGTTGATTTCAGGCTTAATCAATTGCGAAAAAAAAAATCGCTCTGGACAATTCTGAACAAGAATGCTAAAACGATCTATACATATTTGTTGATTCAACATCGAGAGAACCAAAGAGGTATTGTTCGAATAACATCACAAAATAATATTTCATATTTATATGAGAAGGAAATGAGTGCAAAAATAAGTGGCAGAATCAGAATACACAGAAAACGATGCATCTTAATACGAAAGAATCCTCGGCAAAATTTTGACCCCTTCCAACAAAACAAAGAAATTTTAACAATCTGATGACCAGACTTATAGCATTATTTCCTTGAAAGTTTGCCGTCGATTTGCTCATGATGCTTACTGCACGCTTCTCTCCATCTTCTTCTTTATCAACTCAATTGTCTACTAAATTTTTTAGAGGATTAAAAAACTTTGCGGGGAATATGTGCAATTAGCAGCATAATCTTCGTATACCACTGACTTCAGTGAGAATATCATAAGCAAGCAAATAAAAGAGAATGTGACTTCAGTGAGAATGTCATAAGAAAGCAAGTAAAAGAGAACGCTATTCACCAAGATGATGGATTCCACTGATTCGTATTTGACACTCCTCTTTCCTGATTCGTTGCAGCGCACATCACTCCGCCACCTGATACAGATGGATTCGCCAATAAAGGCGCTTTATCCTGCACGTTCTACAATCGTTTTATTACAGTATCCTCGACAATTACTACATTTATTACAGCATCATGTACCCTCTCCCAACAATTTATCTTATTCCAACACCTAACATGCAGTGATTCTTTCACGAAGACATCGCAGTAATCACTTGGCAGACTTCCTTTTGAATTGTCACAACATCAACACTTATTTTGACAATCTGTCTAAGGAATGAGCAGTAAATGGAACCATCAATCAAACTAAGCAGAACACTCATAGTGCAATACAACTATCTAAAGGTGACCACCGATAAGCACTGGTGATTGAGATTTACCTTTAACAATTAAGATAAATAAATACACATCTAAGCACGATGAAATCAATTCCGTTTAACAGGCGAGACGACTCAAGTTTTTTTAGAATGCAGAATAATCCGTGCACAGGTAAACTACTGAGGAATCACGAACCGATGTTGCCACACTGTATGCGTTAAAGCTATCTTTAGGGCTCAAATACGGTTGTGGACGCATTCGAAGGTCAGTGCTCGCCTCAGCGGATGTAATTGCAATGTTGGAAGTGGTCTGTGCAGATGAAGATGGCGAATCCAACCTCGAAATCTCAGCTTGAGGCAACACACTTGTCGACTTCGGCGGCTGCAACAGTGCGAAAATCAGAGGTCATAAAATGCAAGTGTTTTGTAGAGTTAAATAGAAACAAATTTCAAACTCAAAGACACCGCGACTACTGATATAGTACAATGCATCCAGTGAATTGCCATTGCATAGCCAACTACTGCAGAAAAGTCAGCGCTACATTTCAAATCTTACTCTCTTTAAGAAAACATCAACACAACAATGCTGCTCACCTCGTCATTACCAATAATGAAATCTTCCATGTAAGAGAATATAATGAACATGGCACTGCCCAAGTATTGAAAAGAATTGGAGCAGGAACCGGTGGCGGTGGCTGAAGAGGAGGCACCAACGGGAATAACGGTGGAGGAGGCACTGGCTGCATCATCGACGATACTGCTGATCTTGGAGCCGTTGCTGTAAATGAGACTCTTGCTATGAAAATAAGCACCATCAAATCTAACACAGTGGCCAATTTGTGGCGCAAAAAAAAAACAAAAACCCTACTAACAGGATACCTTTTCTTCCAATTATAAAGCATTGAGCTTTCATTCAACGTGTCAACATGGAACAAACTTTCCCTCAGATTCACTGAAAAGAAAGAGAGGGAACATAAAGCCAATGTTCAATATAAGTCTCCCAGGTCGATTATAATAAAAACATGAAAAATACAAAGGCATTTGAAACAATAAACGTTCCTTTAAGAAAGAAAGTACAACAACGATTTTATCGGTTGGCGAAAATAGAGAACTACTTAGCCGCATCGCATAATAGGAACTCAGATGCTAGCCAGAACTCCGCTTGGATCATCAAATACATAAGATTCAAGACTAATCCTTTGCGTTATATGCACAGGTAGTGAACTCACTAATTAGCCGATAATAAACTCAAGTTAAGCAAAACTGAGTACAGTTTGAGCCTTCAGAGCAATACTAATGGCGAAACAAAAAAAAGGTAAGAGTTAAAGCCCTCTCAAAAACTTGCACTGCTCTCACTGATCTAAAAATGCCTAACGCATTATGAACGATCTGGGCCAATGATGAGGCTTTTGTATCTAGAAGGAAGCCAGCCTGTCAGCCATAAAAACAGTTTATATCTGCTTCGTTCCAGTACATTCTACTTGTTACTAAATTCAGAAAGAAATAATCGTCAAGAATAAAAACAAAAACGAGCAAACATATTCACGATACATGCTCGTAACTTCACTGCAACATCAAATTACATTTTTTTATCTTCTCTCCCAGAAAACTACCATTGAGAGAGTCGACGATAAACAAAAAAGCGGATTGCTCGATTCAATGCTCTACTAACCGATTACCTTACGGTAAGGCCTTTTCTAGCGTTCAATAAAAAGGAACTTTGCTGCCCCTAATCTGCAAACGCTTGTATCACACGCACTCATTTTATTTCACTTAGAATAATTTCAGAGCTTAAACACGCGATCCAACGCAAACTAACGCAAACACACATAAAGCCAACATCTGGTACAATTTTATTAACGGGTAAATGTGATGAGAGATGCCTTAATAACATACCTTGAGTGGACGTTGGGGCATTCATACTAAAGCAAGCTCCACTTTCAGTATGCGCGATCGCTATGGGTCGAGGGAGTGGCACCGGCGGTATTGGCAACACTGCAATGCAAACCCTATTACATATGTCTCAGCAGAAATTTGTTTCCTCTTCGTAGTCAGTCCAGATATCCAACATTTCCAGATTATGCAGTCTTGCATATGTCATTTTTCAAGCGATCATCCATCCATTTATTGAGTATTTATGAAAAGACGGAAGGGATAGTAACTCACTATACAGTACAATCACTAACAAACGCAGACAAACGCAATGCGGCACGGCAGACAGTCATCGCCAAACTTGTTAAATTTCTCTGATGAAATAAAAAAAGGCACTGTGCAACGAAAATCTTTAAAAGCAAAAAAATATTTTTTCATTACTTCTGCGAATTGAGAAAAACCCCTATGAGCTCACTAAAAAATTTCTTGCCATTCAAGTTCAGCCAAAAGACTTGAAAAAAAAGATGGGCGCTCTTACTCTTGCAAGCCTACCTCTTATATACGGCTTCGGAGTATACAATGGAAACAGGAAAACGTCGTGATGAAGAGTTTCTTCAGTCTTTGCAGTTTCGCTTATCCTTATTTTATGCATACTTTCATTCGGAAGTCCCCTCCCATGATTGCTCTAATGCTGAATAAGCTTCAGACGGTGATGTTGCTCAAGCGTAATGTATGAAAACATAAACTCACATGGGACGTTGGGCACCGGAGGTGGCTGTGGCAGAGGAACCTGGAATGCAGGTGGCGGAGGTGGTGGTGGAAGCAAAGCAGTCTTCTGAAACCATTCATTTAATAACATCACATCTCAAGCACTAAGATAAAACTAAACTGAAGATCAACAGCATCCAAAACGACGAATGAAGTACTGGAACTCACAATTGCTAGAACAACAACTCAACAATTTTCTCATTCAGCTGCCTTAGTGCCGCTTTGTGAAGCAATGCCCCGCACAACTAACCATCAGAAACAAAACCTTCAACGAAAAAAAAAACAACAAAACATGTGCCAATACCGCAAAAATATAGATATCTTTTCCTCTCCCACTCTGAATAACATATGCGCCAATGAACTCTCTTAAGCAGACCTTAGAATCGTCGTAATCATCATCGGATATATCCATGTCCATTTCACCGCTGCCCGACCTCGATTCAGATGCCGCTGCTGTTACCAGCGAACGCTCACCGAGATCCACAGCACGCATCGGAGCATCAATGATTGATGACACAGAGAATGCAAAATTTGAATTCACATTCGTCAACGGCAAGGAACATGCCAAGCCAGGGTTCATCGCGCCTCCAAAGTGCGTATCTGTAGCTATAGACTGCGCTGCCGAGATGCAGCTGTCGTCGGCTGTTGCCATCATTGGAGCCGCGGAAGACGTTAGAACGCTGGGACCGATTACAGGCATTGGCACCGTCACAACGCCAAGCGGTGCAATGAAGCTGGGTGGCGGAAGAGGTGGTGGCACAGGAGGAGGAACAGAAATGCCGATTCCCGGAGTAGAAGGTGTTAGAGGTGGAGGAGGGGGTGGTGGAAGGGTAGGAGCACATGCATTCAAGTCTACTGTTGGAGGCGGTGGTGGAATGGGTCCTGATGCTAAAACGCCTGCGCTCGTGCTTCCAATGTTGCTGCTATTCTGCAAATGAAAGCAGCATCAATTACTCCTCGAATGTAAGCCTTAATATCCTCATTTCATAAAAACTGCTAAACAAAACAGTTCTACATCTTCCGCTCTTATACACACATATATATATATATATACTGAAAACCGATATATATATATATATAGCACGCATCAAGGAAAGCGCTTTATCCCATTTTTCTGTGACAGGCGAACGGATCACCTCAGTGAAAGATAATTTATGCTGCAATATATCCCTCAATCACCGTCCGTCAAGCCCACAGTGAGAACCGATAAGGAAACTGTTCAAACTCAAACAACAGATACACTATATTAATCAATCCACACATTATTTCTCCTCCCTCTTCTATGAGTTCATGAAGTGTGCTAAACAAATTCCACATTACTTGTGTCAACCACCCATTTTTAATTTCTTCGTGACTTATCACCCACATTGTGAATATATTAACACTCCTGAATAAGGACTCCTAAAGATCCAATACAGTGAAAACAACACCATGAACGAGGTATATGACATACCGTCAGCTCTTCGGCCTTCTTGTCGCCAACAAATGTGGTAGGCCCACTTTGGAGATCGTTCGCCGTTAGCTGTAGCATCAGTTCGTCCACATGTTTCTTCATTTCTTCTTTTGCCTTACCATTGCTCTTTTTTGGCCTTATCCGCCTGAAATAACAATTTGTACATCACTTCACGCAAGGAAGTATTATTCAACTCTCAAAAAAAACTATTCTAATTCTTGCGCAGCTTGTGAGCAGCGAAAAAGGTATTAATAAAACGTGAGAAAAATTAGTGCCATGTTGCGAAGATCTAGGAAATTTATTAACAAACAGGTTTGTATTTACCTATTGGCAACTAAACTGCATTTGTGCGCAAAAAGCAATGAACCAACAGAAGCGTGCATCTATTTACAATATTTCTGGGAAAAGATTTTTAAAAAATTAAGCCAAAACATATTCGCAGGAACATGCTCCACCACATACTTCAATCCCGTTCCACTTTGGCTAAACCTCCGCATTAGGATGGAAGCTGAAACCGGCATCATATTTATCAGTGGATAAATGGATTGGTGCTATTCCCGTCGAGCCCGGCATATGCATACTCGCCCCAAATGCCCCTCGCAATCATTTTTTTAATCAAGAAAAAGCATCAAAAAACAAACTTTGCATCGTCCTCTTCGTCAACAATTTCGCCTCTCTTTTTGCGTTCAACCAGTACCTTTTTCTTGACAGCATTCTCGATGAGCTCTTGTTCATCAGGTCCAAGCACATTCTTTTCAGTGAATTCAGCCACCAAAAATGCGATCTCGGCTGGAAAACATCGCAAATTACTGAATACATCAACAAGCACATAAAAACGTTGCTTGAAGTATTCCTCATCATGCAATGTTTCAAGTTCAGACTTTGTCTGTTTGTAGTGAAAGTAGAGTGTTAGAATATTGTTAAGCTATATTTAGACTGATAATATTTGGATCTTTTTTTCGCTAAGGTGGGCCCCCGCCATAAAAATGTCGAGATGCACAGTTCCAAAGCAATGCTTGATGTCACCTTGCAGAACTGAGTCTACAGCAATCAAATTAAGCGACGTTCAAACTGCGCAACGCATCATAACCAAAATCAATGCAGATAATTTTAACAGACAGGACATTTTGCACATCGTCAAAACCTGAAATGAGCAAAAAGTGTTACAATTGGTGCCTATAGGAAAAAGAGGAACGAAATGCCCATTTTGTAGGCACACATTAAGACGGCAGAATTATTCATCGGAGAGCATATTGGCGGCGTGGTGGTGGGATGCTGCCAACCAAAAGAACTGAAGGAATGTTGCAAGCTGGCATTGGCTGACGCAATAAACTTTCATCGAATTTACTAGAAACTAGCCCACAAAGTGACAAAGTTCCAAAGAGTGCAATCACCCCCACCATTCATTCCCTTCAAAGACCATTTGTTGTTTGATATTCGGCATTCAAACCAGACGAAACGTGGAACTGCGTACGTAGCTGCACTTTGCTCACTAACTCAACATCAGTCCAATCCAATCAACGCAATTTTTTCGAAGCGTCTGTGTTTGGAATACGAGACGATGACACAGCCACTCACTAGGACACCTAATATAAACTATTAGTAGGTGACGAGATATCAGAAAACCTAGGTGCTGCAACGGTATTTCATTAAAACATTACCCACGGCACTCATGCATAACAAACAAAACCACTTAAATGAAAGCTGAAGCACTTCTTAAAGTGTCAATAAGGGCTTGGCTGGTACTTAAATATTCCTGTTAAGATATCTCCCCAAGTCGAATGTATCGAAAAACACCATCAGTGAAAATCAGGTCGTTGGAGTGGCCGCTGGTCAATTAAAAGATTTCCCATATAGTGACCAGGAAATATTTGTTGTATGGGTCTTATCCAGCATTCAACGTAAGCAACAAATATGCCGAGATCTTACATGGCTGTGTATGTGTATGGATGGCGACAAGCAGATCGGAAATGGAGTTGATGCATGGCATCGGCACTCTAACTGGAGTGGAGTTTTGCAATCGATCGAAGAAACCCGGTGGCAATAGAGTATCCATATTCCTTTCTTGTGATGGTGATCGCTCCTCATCAATCACAATACCACCCCACAGTTTATCTTCCTGTTGTGGAGAACCGAACCTTAATTGTCCTATTAATTAATGCTACCTGACACACAAATCTGTCATGATAAATAAAATGGCGATAAAGTTTTGCAAATCAAAACCTTGCATAATACACCTTACTGAAATGTAATGCTGAACGCTCGTCGAAAAATACCCACCATGGAATGAAACTGTATTAAGAAAATTAGCAAAAGTAGCGAGAATTTGCGGTTGCCGATTAAAAACGAGCAGAACTCAAGAAAGAAGTTGGAATGGAACTAAATATCACCTTCGAGGTCGAAACGTGAAGACCTCTGTTATAAATCTAAAGGCTTATACATCCTCTTCCTTTACCTTTTTGAGTGAAGTCCCTACAAGCAATAGGAAATCAAACGAACAGCGAGGAAAATAGAAGTAATGTGCAGTCAACTAACAAAGTAATGAAATAAATCAATAAACTTTTCCTGTAGATAAAAAATAAACATTTAAAAATTGTGACAATTTCATAAATTTACATTCTCTCATTGACCACAAGGATACGAACTACAAGAAAAACAAATATCTACGTCAATTTTTGCCCATTGGGGATTACCCTTAATCAGCAAAAAGTTTTGTGCTGCAACAACAGTATAGCTGCACACCCTCAAACGGTGCATACACAAAATAACATCCTCAGCGTCTAGCTCCGTCCTCCCTCTCCTTTTCATTGAAATGCTGCGCCACATTTTAGAATGCATCGTGCCTATTCTCTATTGCTGATGTCACACATAATTACTAACAGAATCAATGCATCATTAAGCAAATGTAACCAAATATTTGTAACACATTCATATCAGTTCAAAGTTGCACAGCGCAAATGCTTTTGATGAAAAACTAGACATGGCCTTAAGGAAAGTAGCCCATAGAGGACTGCTTAATTCTAGAAACTTTATAAACAAATAAATAAAGCATCAAAATGCAACATACAAATGCTGAGGTTTCACTTTCTCGGGCTTTTCTGTGGCCAACTCACGCTCTGCAACTTTTGCACTATCCACAAAGGCCGATTCGCGTTGTTCTATTTTCAAATTGTCAGCAAACAAGGTGCCTATCGAATCACGTGCATGCATCATTGATGGCGATATGTCACCGATGTAAGGCAATGGTGAATGTCGTTCTCGCTCCTCCATACTATATTCGAACTCACGCATCACAGTGCTTGGTGATGGGCTGCAAGCAAGAAAATACACATTACGCACTTGAGTCCGTGGTGCCGATATTCAAGAAACCCATCAACTACACCAAACTTTACTTTCAAACCTTTATTCAATAAACAACGGATATGAAAAATTGTTCCCTCTCATTTCACAAGCAGTGTGCGTTGACCAAATAATCTTCTCAAAATGAATTGCCCTTCTCATCCATATACGTTAATCAGCTTCAATACTCCCACAGTTTTTCACTCACTTAGATCTGAAGTAGATAAAATTGCTGCTTACCTACGATTTCTTCGTTCCAAAGGAATCTCCACAATCGATTTCACTTCGGCTATCTTTTGTGGTTCGCGGGCACGTGACTCATTTTGCTTGGTTCGTGATGGCGCCCCTGGTATTCGAGCAGCAGCAGCGGCTGCATCTCTGTGTCGTACAATAACACAGACAATCATGTCCGGATGGTCGTCCGGAATACCGGGACCATCATACGGTAGCAAAACACCTGTAAATAAAGCTGGGTGATAAGGAAATCATCGGGCAATCACAGGACACAATCAGCGCAAACTGCAATCAAGAAGACTTGTAGTAAATACGTCAAAGTATTTTTTGCAGTATGACAAAAAAATTACACCTGGTACATAAAGATGAAATCAGCTGAAACATCTTTAGGGGAGCCAGCGGTTCTAAGAGGAAATGCCTTCAGATCTAGGTCATCTCCTACATCATCGTAGCAGGTTTAATGTCATCCCCACGAACCTTCATAATTATAACAAAAAGATACGGAACGCTTAGCGTATCCCTTAAGAGTGCTACAGAAGCCTGCCTTTTGATGCTTTAACTATGAGTGAGTTCATAGAACTGCAAATGCCATTTCAAACAGGAAATACCAATTTGCAGTGAAACGAATTAATGTGAAGGAATACGTGTAAGACGTGCGGCGACTTAATCAAACAAGCACTAATTTGCTCCTCTGCAATGTTTATCGTTATATTATCGCTATATATTACACCTGTCCCAAGCAACGATAAATAATTCGACGACCCCAATGGATGCCCTTATGCTCATTTCATCAGTCACAATTTGACGATCACAGTTTCACATGCCCTCCTCCCTATTGTAAACGTTTCCAAGAGAATCTAACTAATCGATCATATTGTAATTTTCTGAAAAATTTTGTGGATCTGTATAGCTCTAAGAAAGATTACAAATCACACTCAGCGCGTTGTTATTATGTGGCTATATGGTTTAATAGAAGATGCTGTATTTTGTCCCACCTCTGAAGCTTGTTTACTTGAGCATAACTAAGATTCCACTATCACTTCCTCTCAAAGTTGCATTAGGCTCGACATTATGGTTTCTAGAGTTAGCTTTTATAGCCATGTCAAACCAATCTTAACAAAGCAAAGGGCTAGCAGTGATCAGAAGGAAAAAATGCAAAGTACATCCCTATACGAATATACTCCAACTCTATTAAAAATAAGTTCGAATAGAATGAACTTCCTCCACTCTTCATCGCTTCTTACATCTACCCAGAAAGTGACAAAAATATCAAAACGAAGAGCTGGAAATAGCACAAGTTTGCAAGCCGAGTGAGTCCGTTCCATTGTGCCATCAAAAACCAAATGAAAAAAAGAGAAGCACTTACTTGGTGGCTGCTCACCCCTCGCCAAAGCGATTAAATATCCATCCTTAATCGTTGGCTGCTCATCCAAACCAAGAACGCTATATCGATTCTTTCTTCGCATATCCAAGAAGCATTTCGTAAACTGTGCACTCATTTCAGGATGCACTGAAACGCGGCATTCGAAAGAACAGTTGTGCTAAACCCTTCGAGGTGTTTATTGAAAAGAAAACCACAGCACATCCTGCTACAACAGTTTCAAATGAAAATGATGCTTTTTTATTCACGCTCAATTAGACAACGATTACCTCTCGCTTAGATTAGAGTCGATCAAATAAATTTGGTTGATCACCAAATGAACGTGCACACGCAAAGTTATATTCTCAGCTGATACTTAATTTGCTAAATCAATGTTCGCATTAGACGCACTATCCACTCACTCATGCCGCCTTCAGCAATAGCTAACTAAACCTGCCAACTTGGATGTAAGTTTTATATGAGCTCTATGTTATTAAAGTCACTGGAGGACCGTTTTGTAACACATTCATATCAGTTCAAAGTTGCACAGCGCAAATGCTTTTGATGAAAAACTAGACATGGCCTTAAGGAAAGTAGCCCATAGAGGACTGCTTAATTCTAGAAACTTTATAAACAAATAAATAAAGCATCAAAATGCAACATACAAATGCTGAGGTTTCACTTTCTCGGGCTTTTCTGTGGCCAACTCACGCTCTGCAACTTTTGCACTATCCACAAAGGCCGATTCGCGTTGTTCTATTTTCAAATTGTCAGCAAACAAGGTGCCTATCGAATCACGTGCATGCATCATTGATGGCGATATGTCACCGATGTAAGGCAATGGTGAATGTCGTTCTCGCTCCTCCATACTATATTCGAACTCACGCATCACAGTGCTTGGTGATGGGCTGCAAGCAAGAAAATACACATTACGCACTTGAGTCCGTGGTGCCGATATTCAAGAAACCCATCAACTACACCAAACTTTACTTTCAAACCTTTATTCAATAAACAACGGATATGAAAAATTGTTCCCTCTCATTTCACAAGCAGTGTGCGTTGACCAAATAATCTTCTCAAAATGAATTGCCCTTCTCATCCATATACGTTAATCAGCTTCAATACTCCCACAGTTTTTCACTCACTTAGATCTGAAGTAGATAAAATTGCTGCTTACCTACGATTTCTTCGTTCCAAAGGAATCTCCACAATCGATTTCACTTCGGCTATCTTTTGTGGTTCGCGGGCACGTGACTCATTTTGCTTGGTTCGTGATGGCGCCCCTGGTATTCGAGCAGCAGCAGCGGCTGCATCTCTGTGTCGTACAATAACACAGACAATCATGTCCGGATGGTCGTCCGGAATACCGGGACCATCATACGGTAGCAAAACACCTGTAAATAAAGCTGGGTGATAAGGAAATCATCGGGCAATCACAGGACACAATCAGCGCAAACTGCAATCAAGAAGACTTGTAGTAAATACGTCAAAGTATTTTTTGCAGTATGACAAAAAAATTACACCTGGTACATAAAGATGAAATCAGCTGAAACATCTTTAGGGGAGCCAGCGGTTCTAAGAGGAAATGCCTTCAGATCTAGGTCATCTCCTACATCATCGTAGCAGGTTTAATGTCATCCCCACGAACCTTCATAATTATAACAAAAAGATACGGAACGCTTAGCGTATCCCTTAAGAGTGCTACAGAAGCCTGCCTTTTGATGCTTTAACTATGAGTGAGTTCATAGAACTGCAAATGCCATTTCAAACAGGAAATACCAATTTGCAGTGAAACGAATTAATGTGAAGGAATACGTGTAAGACGTGCGGCGACTTAATCAAACAAGCACTAATTTGCTCCTCTGCAATGTTTATCGTTATATTATCGCTATATATTACACCTGTCCCAAGCAACGATAAATAATTCGACGACCCCAATGGATGCCCTTATGCTCATTTCATCAGTCACAATTTGACGATCACAGTTTCACATGCCCTCCTCCCTATTGTAAACGTTTCCAAGAGAATCTAACTAATCGATCATATTGTAATTTTCTGAAAAATTTTGTGGATCTGTATAGCTCTAAGAAAGATTACAAATCACACTCAGCGCGTTGTTATTATGTGGCTATATGGTTTAATAGAAGATGCTGTATTTTGTCCCACCTCTGAAGCTTGTTTACTTGAGCATAACTAAGATTCCACTATCACTTCCTCTCAAAGTTGCATTAGGCTCGACATTATGGTTTCTAGAGTTAGCTTTTATAGCCATGTCAAACCAATCTTAACAAAGCAAAGGGCTAGCAGTGATCAGAAGGAAAAAATGCAAAGTACATCCCTATACGAATCTACTCCAACTCTATTAAAAATAAGTTCGAGTAGAATGAACTTCCTCCACTCTTCATCGCTTCTTACATCTACCCAGAAAGTGACAAAAATATCAAAACGAAGAGCTGGAAATAGCACAAGTTTGCAAGCCGAGTGAGTCCGTTCCATTGTGCCATCAAAAACCAAATGAAAAAAAGAGAAGCACTTACTTGGTGGCTGCTCACCCCTCGCCAAAGCGATTAAATATCCATCCTTAATCGTTGGCTGCTCATCCAAACCAAGAACGCTATATCGATTCTTTCTTCGCATATCCAAGAAGCATTTCGTAAACTGTGCACTCATTTCAGGATGCACTGAAACGCGGCATTCGAAACAACAGTTGTGCTAAACCCTTCGAGGTGTTTATTGAAAAGAAAACCACAGCACATCCTGCTACAACAGTTTCAAATGAAAATGATGCTTTTTTATTCACGCTCAATTAGACAACGATTACCTCTCGCTTAGATTAGAGTCGATCAAATAAATTTGGTTGATCACCAAATGAACGTGCACACGCAAAGTTATATTCTCAGCTGATACTTAATTTGCTAAATCAATGTTCGCATTAGAGGCACTATCCGCTCACTCATGCCGCCTTCAGCAATAGCTAACTAAACCTGCCGACTTGGATGTAAGTTTTATATGAGCTCTATGTTATTAAAGTCACTGGAGGACCGAAGGGGTGAAGTGAGGCCTTTTGAGCACAGATCACTCATTTTGTTGGAACTCGAATATGCGAAACAGCTATATCAACAAGCATCTCAAAGAAGTGAGATATCCCAATTCCCTTCCATCTCCCCTTTCATTGACCTTGTAAAATTTATTGTTCCCCGAAAACATCATCTCGGCAATTTTTATCCACAGAGACCAAAAATATCTCTTTCGGGATTTCCATTTTCAGAAGAAACAGGTCTAATGCACAACGTAAACCAAGATCATAAAACAGTGGGATCAGAGGTTGGAGATCCGATTGTTGGAGTCGCAATTAGGGGAACGACCGCGTTAGTTTTTTCCCAGCATAAAAAGCAATTAAGCTTGATTTTTTTTCAAGATATCAAATTATGTTTTCATCCGCTGCGAACTCTTCTTTGGTGAAACGCGATGGTCTGATTGATAAAATACTGCAGCTTATACTACTGTACCTTGTTATAAAGAATGCAATGGCACCACTAACGCAGCTTATGGTGGATTATAAGTTGCAATAACTCAGATATGATGACCTCACCAACTGTATACTTACCGTAATGTATGCAGCAAAAGAAAGTTTCAATCAAACCTATGCCGCTGAATGGCCACCAAATGTTACGATCACATCCATTTGTAGGAGGATCTCAAATGTCTCTAACATAAATCGATTGCATGTCATGATCATGGTGAACGTGCGATAACGCCCAACCTGGATTATCGATGCTCAATACGATGACATCTTTGGTCCGAGTCTTGCGCAGGTTGAACAAGTAATCGACAACAACTGCTGGTGGAATTCGACCAATTATACGGATTGAAGGTGGGAACTCGTCGCGTAATCGGAATGCCCTCTCATTACTGAGT
This sequence comes from Baylisascaris schroederi, assembly GCA_006503575.1. Lineage (NCBI taxonomy): Eukaryota > Metazoa > Nematoda > Chromadorea > Rhabditida > Ascarididae > Baylisascaris > Baylisascaris schroederi. The sequence goes on along the minus strand of QEWY01000864.1, from coordinate 22,169 downwards.
GCGGTCATCGTCGTCGAAAACTGCACATACTGCCCCATCGTTATCACTCCAGTCCAAACGATGTGTTCCTCTTCGCTGAAATTTCGACTCTTAAAATGACTTTTTATATCTATATGAGTGAGGAAGACAGACTGACTTCTTTCAGGCGATAATACTAAAAAATGCAGCCCTTTCCCACTAAAGCAAAAATATGAAAAGTGATAAATGAAACGAAAATGTAAGGGGTAATTAATAAATTGTAGATCAACTGCTTTCGGGCGGAGCAGGAAAACGATGACGACAAGGCAGATCAAACTCTCTAAAAATGCCTTGAGGCAAGGGTCGATGCCTATAAAAGGACAGCGTGCTTGATTACAGGATAACAGTGTGCTTCTAGCTTTCGGTTATTGACCAACGCACCGACTCCACAGCACTAAATATTTTGAATTGAGTTCTGTAAGCAAACTGTTTATTTTACCCAGCCTTTTGCAAGCCGAACTTGTGAGTAGGATAAGAAAGTTGAATTCAGCACGCTATGAACATAGGACTGCCCACAGCCAAAGTAAAACTTTCACCTGTACATGAATTATTAAAAAAGTATGAAACGAAGAGTTTCAAAGCAGATTCATCTTCGGAACCCGTAGACCACATCAAAAAATATAGACAAGCTACTGAACATGAAAATTTACATTGCGAAATGCCATCGACCCAAACAGTGCAGAAAACCTAGTCCATCCACTTTTACACTGTTTTGCCCAACTCATGAACAACTTCAAAAAAACCTTCACATCCGTTTGTCGATTAGACCGCAAAGTGTTTCACTGACATTTGAAATATTATGTAATACCGTTTCTAAATTGGTTATGGCTGAAAAGGAAGTTACTGACCAAACAGGAGACGAGCTGATTAATTGATACGCCATTCAACTTCCTTTCAAATCACTTCCACTCTCAAAATATTTCTTTGAAACTCGTACGCGGTCACTTCCTCTCATTTCCCCTAACCCTTTAGCCAACTAATAATTAAATAACAATCAATAAACCATCATACTGTAGCAAATTGGGGATGTTTAAAACACTCACAGGTCCCATATAGAAGGTGCTTGGAGCTCCTCCTCCACTGGTTCGATATCTTTCCTTGGATCGACATATCTGTCCATCTTTTTCCAATTTTCATGGTCCCACCCCTCTTTTTCGAGCAAGTTTTCATCCTTTCGAGCAGAATCTAAGCTTGAAGAGGGTTCGAGAACGGAACCAACAAAGGGTTTCCTTTCATCGGAATCCAACGGACGCCACGCCTTATACATTAGCATCTCCTCTTCGATTCCAATCGGTCGACGCCAGCTTTCCCCCGGAAACATTCCTTGGTCATCCTCCGCCCTACCGATTCCGTGTTGAGGCACTCTCCACGACTCAGATATTCGTAGTGCTAAACAACAATTAATTGTGAGAGAAAATCGCAAACTCCATTAACTCAAAGGCCCATGCGAACAACAAACAACTACAGTTTCGAAACCAGACATAATCCCATTAAAAAAAGAAATCCCAAATGTCAAGTTAAGTGCCACCTAGCCAAGACCTCCCAACACTATTAAATTGTAGGGCCGCATTAGATAATCTGCACCTCAAAGCTGCTACACAACTGACGGTGTAATGTTAGTGGAATTAAACGAATTTCACTTCAGTTAATTTTTGTTATGAGAGGACATAAAGATGGGCTGATAAGCAAATTAGCCAGCTTACGAGGATTATCAGAGGGTTTATAGTGTTCGTCGTCATCATCCATAGCAAAACCACCATCGTCGAAATCATCGAGTGGCTCGTTGCCTGCATCTGCATCAGTACTTGAAGGACGGATCGTATTTCTCCACGAACTCTCTCTATGTTTGTGTTGTTCCTCTTCTATATGCCGCTTCTGCAATCTCGTTTATTACCCCTAAAACAGTGGGAATGAAAACAACATCAGGAAGTTGTTCACTATGATAGAAATCGATAAGGGATGATTGGAAAACATTTCGTGATCGACGCTACCAAAGTCTCATTGACGCATCGATCGCTCGGTAGATGCAATCGAGATGGGGTTGTTAGTTGAGCACAAACACCGTTGACCACATCTATTCATTTTCAATGTGCTAACCTGGTAAAAGATTTCCTAAGAATAAGCACCTCAAATGAAATCAATGACGACAAATATCAAGATGCGCGGAAATGCATTTACCTGTGACATGCGTTTAATTCGTCTCCTTTCCTTTGCCTCTTTTTTTTTCAGATTTGACAGTTCACGTTCTTTCTTGCCAGTGCAAATATCACAATTCATGTCGAACAGATGGAAGCGATGCTGCGCTGTTGTATTCACCGGCTCCACTCCCAAAATCTTATCGATTTCACTTTCTGCCTAAATATATATATGGCCCTTAGACACAGCAAACGCATGGGGCATGTGTACATCCATGAAGAAAACCTTATAGGATCAGTCAATCTAAATTCCCCTTAGAATCACAGATCAGTTTTCCTTCCAAAATCCCTCTCTCAATCGTAAATGGCACTGTCGAAGTCCGATTTCAAGTGGATTATGTAATCAAGTAGGGCAACAGTATGAAAAGAAAGAAGGTGGAAAAATTGACGAGAAAGAAAAATTGTTTAAACTAGTACTTCATAAAGCATTAAGCAATCCTTGTCCAACAGATATCATAAAAACAATTCCACAACTAAAATGACAATAAGCCACTAATCCCTATACCATCCTAAGAAGACAACCCAATCCCATTCAAAGAAAACTTTGGCGAAATTCCCAATTGCAGAAGAAAGAAAAACCTTCCCATAGTTGAACAAAGCACTCCCAACTTTAATTACAATGAGTACAAAAGGCAAAAGATGTGACAAAAACCTTTATCGGTGGAACCGTTTTTGAATCTCTCTTCTTCTCCGGGAATGGATCCAAATCTGCAAGAACTACTCAAATAATCCGAATTATAGATAAACGAGTATGATCGAAATATCGAAACACAGAAATGTATCAAATGAATATGGAAAAAGCACTTTTTTAATTCAATCATTCAAGCATAATACAACAGTCAAAACTAGCAGATTAAAAGAAACCAGCAATTACTTCCGACAGAAACCTAGATGACGCCATCAATCAAACATACCCGATCAGTATCTAGGTTGTAAGTGTACCGATATACACCCGGAACATCCCCAAATCCCACTGATTTACAAAGAAGAGAATGTACCTGTAGTAGCATCAGCTTCATCCTCTCCATTAGCCGCAGTTTCTTTGTTTGATTCCTCAGTTTCCACGTTTTTCGTGCTTCCTCCAGCGTCCACCGACTTCCCGTTCTGGACTTTTTTCGGAAGTGATTTCCTTGACGGAGGCAACTCAATTTCGGCAGCAAACTTAGATGAACTCAGTTCTGTTGCGTCGAGTGAAACCAATTTTGGCACCGAGATATTACCGAGGATTGTACGGAGGTAAAATCCCTGAACAAATTATTTCACTATAAATTAAATCGGCTCTAAGCCAGTTCCACTTAAACATCTATGCGATGATGAATTCGAAAGCGATCTTATAGAGTAAAGAAGGATTATAAATACGGAAGCATCATAAACGAAGGAATGAAGATTCAGCCCACGTTTGTTCAACAGCTCACTTCGCTAAGGACATAAAATTTTGAAAAATTAGAACAAAACAATGAGCATTCAAAGAAGACCTTGTTGGATTCATCGGTGAGGCAGCAGATGAACTGTTTGAACCACGAGCGATATTTGCCCGATACACTCTGTCGACATTGTCTGAACAATTCCTCCTCGATTCGTTGCGAAAGCGTTTTCAGTTCTTGTAACGTGAACAATAGCTCCGGTGTTTTCTTCGCTCTTAAATGGCAAAGAAAAAATTGAAACTAGCGTCTACACAAACCGTCTATTTAGATGTGCGTACTGCAGGTAACCAGTCCTTAAAATGAAGATGGCAACAGTTGGCGACAACAAGCCCGACATCATTCGAATAAGCTCACACAATTAAGTTCATCATACCTTTTCTTACCAGCTCATTTATGAACCCGTCCCAAATACTCCACCAAACTTCAAACAATAGATATGACAATTTCATACAAGTAAGCAAATTCTGAAGAAAGTTACTTTGACTTATATTTAGTGTTTTTCTTCGTCAGGTACTAATAAACTACTAAAAACTGGCTACTAGTAAACTACCACAACAGAATTACCTCACTTTGACTTATATTTATGTTTTTCTTCGTCAGGGACTAATAAACTACTAAAAACTGGCTACTAGTAAACTACTCCAACAGAATTACCTCGTTTGGAGTTTTTCGCAGATTGCCCTCCGCACTTGTAAACGCCTTTGATCGATCTCTTTAGGCAGCAGCTTTTCGACCTTAGTCGCGCCTTGCTTACGCACCTTCTCATCCTGTTCATTTTTCGTTGCCACCACTGATGCTAAAGATTAAAGCCATTCGAATGCTTTCAATCAGAACCAACATGCAGCTGATATAAATAATATTGACCTGTCGCCGATATATCTAATTCAAAGTCGTGTTTACCTGGAACTTCAAATAGCTCAAAAAAGATACCACATTCAAATTTCTTCAGCTACTCACTTACATACTGCCATTTATGCACCAATCCTACGCTAGTGGTGGCTTATGCTGCTTTTAGATGCAAAATAGCGGTCGAAACTTTGCACTGAACGATCCGATCCACTTATTATTACATAATGCAAGCTAGCTTCATATTCCAGTTGAGCGCAGTGACGCTGACTGCAATTTTTCTGCATTAAGCATGAGAAAAGCCTAAAGCATAGTAGCGAATGAAACATCTAAACTTACTTGTTGGCGTTTTCTTAGGTGACTTATGTGAAGGCAAGACGGGCGCAAATTCAGAGTGTTGACGGAGAAAATCGAAAAGTTCGCCCAGTATAGGTGCTGAAGGGCCATTTAGCATTGTCCCTGATCGATCGAGAAGCATTACTCGAGCTGATTTATCCCCAATCACCTACGAACAACGTTATCATTGAGACCATTAATAAACGTGAAAATGTCTTCGGCTGTGACAGCGATATGATATAAGCGAAGATGAGAATATTTGACATACAATATCAACATATAAGCAAAAGCGGATTGGGAGGAGGTGTGCTTTCAATACCACTGCAGCATCGCAGGAAAATCTGTTATTACTGAGGGTTAGGTACTATTTGTTTGTGATGCGATCTAGCCGATGACAGCTAAACAAAATGGGTCTGATGCAGTCCTCTAATCCACTCTCTTCTTTTCGAAACAGATCATTGGGTTGCATATGCACCATTAAAATTCAAATCGCAGCACAAAAACAATTTAAAAATACACTGAATCACGTGAATATTTATGGCAAACAAATTTGCAATATAAACCATCATACCTTTTATTCCACCACTTTCCCTTTTTGTTGGATAACCAAAAAACATTGCATGAAAAGAAATTATTTTGTTTAATTTATCAGTACTGTCTGTAGTGATGGCACTCATAATTTAATAAATGTGCGAATAATCAACGAAGATGAGAACTAGCAAAATATGCATACTTCGTTCGCCTTATCGACCTGTTTTTGAACGCATTCCATTGAGCAATAGGTACTTCTCGGGCCAAGCACCTGCAACACGCTACAACTTAGCAACAATCTAAAAACAAATGCGAAAATCCAGAAATCATCTGAGAAGACATCTGCAACTAGAAATTTTACCATCGAAAGCAAATGAGAATTTATCCATCGCAAGAAAATGTGGTAATCTAAGAACAGAAACCATTTCATCCATCCTTTTGTTGCATATCCACGAAGTTCACCTTTGTAATGCACAGCCGTCCGCCGTTTGTCTAAAGACCACACTGAGTCGTGTGACCATTCCAGCAACTGTTTTCGATGTTTCAGCATTTTAGGCTAGTACGCTGTTTGTGCAGATTAGCAGACCATATAGATGTAGCTGAATTCAGCTGCATCAAACGTCATCTACTTTCAGAAGCCCTTAGCACGACAAATAGAAAACAAAAGAGATTCAGAACCTACGTCACTCCATGATTTCACACAATCGCTGAGATTCTTCTGACACGTGCTGCATGTTCGATTAGCGCTTGATCTGTTGCGCTTCTTATCCTTCTTGCCCAATTGCTCCGAGATCGATGGTGCGTTCTCACGCTCCGATTCCGGCGATGATGATCCAACTGCAAATTTATTAAGTTCCCCATTTGAAAACAAAGCAGGAAGCAAACTTTTTTTCAGTTTTCGTCAGTCAAATACGAATTTTTACTTTCTTATAAATAAAACGGAAGATGGCGTTCAAAGACATGAATTAAACTGCGCTGGAAAGTGCTAGCTACTATCCAGTAAGAGCTGTTATTAGTGTCGTGTGGGAACAACTTTTGCAATTAAGAAGAAAAAAATTGAAGAGAAAATTTAAAGAGAGAGATTTCTGAAAGTGATGTTGCATTTATTCTTCAATCAACTTTAATATGCTATGACTTTAATGAAAAAATAGGGGTATGCATTAGAAAGGCAAAAACATGAAGATCGAATTTCAGTGGCATTCTCATAATAATTACAAGAAAAGTTCTTCAGAGAAACATCCTCTTTAAATCTTTCGATTCGCACAATACAACAGCTGCACTCAAACCTTATGCGACATTATCAATGCAATAAAATAACAGCTTAGGACAATATTAATAACAATACAACAAAAAAGACATCCTTTAGGGATCACTGCATTCAAATGACTACAAAAGATAGGAGGACAGATGCGACGATGTGATTAAAAGACCGCTAAACCACCATTCACTGAATGCAGTCTATAAAACTGCATGAGGCCCCTACCAACTCTTAGGAACGCCCTACCGATAAAGCAATGTTCGGTACTCCTTTACAGATTGTACTCCTTTGATACAGCTGATATTCCTGCTATTAATTGATGCTAATACAGTATTCCTTCATAGGTTACAGTAATCGCATTCTTTAATAAATCATGCTGGATGGCGAAATGACATCTGCACTCAGAATGCAAAAAATTGCAAAGAATCGAACCTCTCGATCTTTTTGCATCTTTGCTCTTCTTCAATTTTTTCTTCGAAGAATCTTTATCGAGTTGTTTACCCATTTGGGATCTCACTTCACGACGCACTTCTTCTTGCAGTGTAGCTATATTCCCTTCATCAAGCCTTAAATTGCTTTCATTATTAAAAAAGAACACTTCCGCCTACATCAAAACAGTTGAATGCGATCTCATATGAGAAAAAGATCACTTCAACAGGGGTAGGGAAGCATTAGAGGCAGGAAGAGAAGGGAGGGAGGGGGGCCGACGGAAAAGAAAATATATAAGGACTCTACTCGGCAAGCAACTTCTAATCCGATATAACGGAGTCTACTGCTAATTCTATGCAAGATTCGATTGGAATGTAATAAAAAATAGATGGAATGTATAAAGACAGCATCCCTCTTGGAAAAAATTCTCACGTTAGGNACTCGGTGATATTTCTTACAGTCACACACAAGTGTGCCTAGCATCCTTAAATTATCAACATGAAAGTGACCGACGCAAGAAGATGCATACATTGGTCTCGTTTGAAACTGGCCGCCGAAAACGTAAAACATAATTGTAACACTTTTCAAACAAAACAGAATAGGTTATAAATAAAATATCGACCTTTGGGTAATTACTTTCGTACAGTTGTTCAACATCTCAAATAAAAGTGCTTATAAGAGAAAAAATGGTAATGAGAGAGAAAATAACAAGAAACATCGATGCACAGACCTCATCCGTCGACGTGTTTTGAACTTCGACATTTGTATCCTTCTCACTTGCTGCAGATGAGCGTTGTTCGGTTTCAGCCCCGACGATCGCTGCGACTGGCGCTATCTCTTTCTTTCCAATAGGCATCGCCTTTTGCTCATCTTCAACACCTTTGCCTGCTTGAGATGACCCTTCATCCAAGAGCTCTTTTTCATTACCCTTCACTTCCTCCTCACTGCATCCATTCTTCATAGGTTCCTTCGTTGCTTTCATCACGCCATCACTCATCTTTACTTGTTCTTCATTTTTCTCACATCGTTTAACAGAATCATCGGGCATATCCTTAGCGACTGCGTTTTCCTGGAATCAGTCAGAACTTTTCTTTTTATGACAAAAGCACAAAAATATGATAATGCAATCGAGAGTGCAGCAGCACTAAAAGCTCACTCAATTCGCATCTCCTCCAAACTGAAAACAACTGTTTTATTTCAGCATTTCAAACTTATCAACGTCAAATGGCTTCATCACATAATTCATAGGTAATTCATTAAGCCAGAATAGGCGTATAAGCACCGCATGTGTACTGACAAGGTACCTTTCCATACAACTTCCACTTTCCTTCGCAACCAGTAAAGCCGATTTCTCGCACAAATCCACCATCATAACATCAACCAAACGAGCGCTCCACTTATGCAAAAAATGTAAACTCATCAGTGTGATTTATTCAAACTAAAAGGGTGCATCATCCGCTTTCTGCGAAACTCTGAAATGTGTTCTGCGATCCGATGAACTTAAATTACGCTAATCTGCTCTTATTTGGAATTCATGCGACACAAAACATGGAGTTGGGCAATGCTCCGGATTTTAGTATTGCCAATCAATCGTCCACAACTTTACCTAGACTGCGATCCGAACCTATTAGATAAAATCGCATGCAGTAAAACGTCTCTGCATTTGCCCAAAAGAATTGTGCTAAAAAATCAAAAATTTTCATTCCAGTCAAACCCAAATTCAGGGCTCACAATGCGCCATTCTCCTTGTGCATCAATGCTTGCAATTTGTAAACGTTAAAATGACTAGGCACGAACCATTGCCGTGCCTTCAGTTTCGTCGGTTGTGAAAGAGGCAGCTGCTGTGTCCTCATGCGTCCCATCGGCTGCCGTCGTTGCCTCACCAGGTGAACCAAGGGCAGGTGAACTTTTGTGAGCACGCTTCTGATATACTTCTTCTGCCTCTGATATACGTGGTGTGCTTTGTGCCACAGCAGACAATGAACAAGCCACATTATCACTCTGAGGAAAACTCTCTGATATTCACAAACAATATAGAACATTAAAACTTATAAAATAAAACACCGCTCCTGTTTTTTTTTGTTGCTTTCTCATTTGAAATAACCTTAAAAATTTGAGCATCGGGAATATAATCGAATAGGAAGTAAAGGAGATGGGGTTATCGGTCTCATTTGTGGATCTCGATGAGCCAGGAAAAAATTCTTGAGCAGTAAATATAAAACAAGAATTTCTTTGGCATTTATTAGTGGAGAAAAGGATTTATCAGAAATTCACAAATTATTATGCATTAGGATAAAACAAAATATGTGATGGATATGGGTTTCAATGATGAGTTTAAAGTAACGATAGCTCACTTTGACGGAATCATCACTAATAGATGACCTTCTTCGTTTCGATTTCTGCACATCGTCCAACAAAGGTGCCTTGTTACGCTTGGTGAGCACACCCGACGACGATGGTCCTATCGATTCCCTTGTCTCTTTGCCTTTCTTTGTGCTCTTCTTTGCCGATGCTAATGAACGGATAGCCTTTGATCTGCAACATATCCCTTCATTTTAATGAAACATCACTGCAGATGCGCACCAACGATAGCCACCTACATATAGTGATATCATCATTCACGTTTGAGATCTCATTCAATAGAGATCAACCGACTGCGAAGTATCAAAGAGAAATGAACTAATGCATAGTTATGCAATCGCCGCTCTATCATACCGACACTGAACCCTTCTCTAAAAGTTCATGTGGAAATTTTCAAATTTCCAAAAATATTAAAGCTTTAAATAAAAGGCTGTGTATTTAGATGCAGCTTGTTTAGAAGCGTGACTTGAATCGAAGAAAATCACGGAGAAAATGCATGAAAATATGGCAGACTAAAACATTCACTAACTCAGCTTCATTGTGCTCCTAGGTGAAAGTAACAGGCGAACGTACATACAGACAGATAGATAGACAGAGACATTCACCCATCAAATCATAAGCACAACGCATCGATAATTTGATTTAACAATGAAAATAATAAACGCGGAAAAAACAGAGGCTTGCAGTGACGCGTGTAAGGCAAAGCGTGGATAGTAGCGACTATTTCCGTTCAATGTGGCACTTTCAAAGGACAAGTCAGATATAAAATTTGCACACCTTTAGCGATTAATTCACATCACTCACTCGCCTCCCCTTCCTCTCCCACCATCACCACCTCAGTGGAAGGAAAAAATCGAAAGAACGAAACCAAAAGCAATATTCTAAAAATAATAATAAATCCTCGATATGCAAATATCAAACGCATCAGGACCGCAATTGATGCAATACAACACAAACTATAAAAATAATAGAGTCATTGAAAGTAGTGATACTAGTGACGTAACAGCGGTATCAGCAGCATGAATAGTAGAATTCAGACATGATTAAAGATAAGGACATCGGCGTAATCAACAAGCCTATAGACCGGAAGTAGAAAATCGAATCCTTCTTCATAAGCACTCGAAAACAGTGATGGATTTGATAACTGAAGAAGGCAAAAAAAAAACCCACATACCCTGGAATTTCATTGACGCAGTTTTTGATGATTGAGCAAACACGTGCCGCAAGACCACCGTCAATATAAACAAGCGCCGAATCAACATCCATCTCACTATAAAGAACAATAAACCCTTGTTACGCATACTACAAAACGATTTAACAGCAATTACACTGAACGCTATAAGAATTTCTGGTGCATGCAAATATATTGTCTTTCACCTCCCCTATGGGATTCAAAAATTATCACTCCTCGTAAATACAAAGCAAACAGTTCGGAAAAAAAAAAGATTCTGCTCCATCTAATAAATAGGATATAGAAAATCCTCGGAAAAGATATGATCAAGAACACTTTTGAATAGTTTGCATTTTTTTTTATGAAAAGGATCAGAATTACATAAAGCTTATACAAAAATGAGGAAAGAATATGACCAGAACAATCTGATCCATGAGGAGGTTGAATGTATAGCAGCAGAGAGGAATGGTAAAGAAACATCCTGGGAATCAACGCCTATTTAAAATCATTCGTAAGGGACCCACAAAAGATAACCTTTCAATACTTTGGTAAAAATGTGGCGCAGAAAGCACAATGGTATCAAGCTCACCACGCCTATGTGGAAAATCCATCATTTCTGCACTTCTTTATTGCTGCATCTACACAGCACTACCAGTAGACCAGTAGACCTTTGCAATATTCGTTGATTTTTCTAAAGGATTCAAAAAGCATTTAGAAGAATTCATTCTCAATTCACCTCTTCCAATTAAAAATTGATACGGCTAGGCATATACTTCAGATGGAACGAAAAAGGTTCAAATTTTCGTTAATTTGGGCAACAAATATAATAAAACGTACAAATGTCTCCGGAATGTGCACATATATCGCCGTCTCTTCGTATCATCTTGAAGTTCGTCATGGACTTGGATAAATGCCTTTGCTGGAACTGACTTCTTTGCTACTCGTCCACGCTTCGACGGCTCCCTTTAAACATGAACGAATTTATCAACAACTTAATCAAATCTCAAATAAGAGAAACACACGAAACTCCTCCTGAAAAAAGGCGGGGATGAGAATGGCATAGAAAAGATGAATTTGTGGGTTTCCTATTATAATTGTTGAAAGATGACGATTTACTTCCCAAATTCCTCTGCAATTATGAACTCTCCAATGGCCATCTTTATAAATAAAAGAGCTCATTTTTTGGTCTAACATATACCAAAGATTGTGGGAAACGAGTGTTTCAACATTTGAGTGGAAAAAAAACTACAGCGATGCATCCTCTCACTGTCCCTTAACGGATGAAACGACGAGAAAACTGCTTGGATCATCCGAGTATAGTTCATTCAACAAGATTCACATACCCCTTCCTTTTATTGCCGCTATGAGATGAAGACGGATCGCATTGCACCATACGAGGAGACACTTCTGCGTCGTTTTCTTTCCTGAAAGCAATGCGCATCCTTTATCAAAATGGGACAGTTGAACAGAGACTCGAACTGCAAAAAGCGGTTAATCAGAAAACTCTTGCAGTGCCACACAGTTGATTTTTATAAAACCTGAGTTAAGAAGTACCATAGATGGGCTTAGTTTTCCTCATAGTTCCACCCGATCGCGCTCTCAACCGAAAAATGTTATTTGGGAAGATGATCGCATCAGTCCCATTCGATCAGCTAGCAGTTACTCACCATTGTGCTTAATCCACAACTTTGTTCGATGAAATGGGCTAACGCTAAGGATAAGACGGTACCTCACTAGTGCAAAGCTAAAATACATTCACCGTAATAAGCACCGATTTGAACAAAAATCTTCTGAACCCTGATCACGTTTTCAATACTTCAAGGCATATGCCATCAACAACGATCTTAGATGACCAATTTTAGAACTTTCATTTCGACAGCTCGCCAGAAGCTTTTATCTTCGGAGATCCTCATCGCTGAATTTTCAAATCTTATATAGCCGACGAATATTCCCTCCCATTACTCTATTCGCGTCAATGTTCATCGCTGAGCCTCATCAATGATGGTAATAGTTGACTATGATTTGACGCACAATTCAATCCCCTACAATAATCGACGATTTAAAAGCTTCAAATAGCGTAAAACACATTGTAAGAAGATTGCTTGTTTAGTTAGAAACTTCACAACGAATTAATGACAATCCACTTACTTTGCAAATTTTTTCTTTGACGACACTTTGGCCGTTGACAGAGGATCGTTATCATTTGCGACTCTAAAAAAACCATAAAAGTGAGCTGCACTTCATCGGGTATAACAAAATAGTTCACAAATATATCCATAAGATTAATAAATCCAACCAAAGTTAATTTATTCCATTTTATTTATATCATTCCAACTCTACTTCAGATTTACAATAAACATAATCTTATTATCCTTATTCTAGGTAATAAGCATGCACTAAATAATTTTACAATAAACAGATGAAACCTTCTCAATATTCACTCCTAATTTGTGAATATAGTACCTCCTCCCCCAATTCCCCCAAGCAATATAGTGCCTCTTTCATAGACTTTGATCTACGCAACTTATTCAAATGAAAAATATATTGCAAAACGGCAGATGTAATGTGTTGGACTACTCCTTTGATTGGAGCACACTGAGTGCTGCTGATAAGGCAAAAGTAAAGGTAGATTATTCCGCTTAGACTTTGTTTTAACGAACATATTACGTAAGCTAGTATTGAATAAACATTCAGTAGATAACAAATATCATAACGATTACTAGAACTAAACATATGAAAGAGCGATAAGAATATCACATTTTATCGATCAATCACTGGTCGAATTATTACGCAAATTTATGTATATTTTTAGAGAAGCACTATGGGTCCGCCCTGCTCCTTCTCAAGATTTAATGCTGTCTATCTTAGAACTTTCCTCCAATCATGCTACTATCGAGCTCATTCGTTATTCCATCTACATACCGTTTCAGACAATTTCATTTTTCACCCCCCTCCCCTCCACCTAAACCTCATTCAGCTACGAAAAAAGGAAGTCAGCCGCAAACACGGCGCTTTTCAGGAAGTGAATTGCAATGGACGGCGAATAAGCAGGGAAAGAATTGTAAATATCTGCGTTGGAAAAATATCACCCGAGAACGAAAAGCTTTCAAAGCCTTCGCTGCTTTCCAAAGCAAATCAATTGTGAGTCACTCAAGAAAATCCCCGTAATTTCATCGCTTATATTTAAACCTCGCTATTCAAAAGCATCGACAATCAGTCCATCAGTAAGGACTAAAAGTTTTACCAAAACAATTAGCATTAAAATTTTAACGGCGAATGTCGAGCAGCAGAATTTCTCGAAAATCAGGAGGAAGGGTTTGGAAGAGAGGAAACTGATACGTGATTCGAACAACTTCGTCAAAAACTTCATCGACAGTTTTCTTAGTTCTTTTATCACGAAGCGTTCTCATTGCTCATTAAGAGCCTCTCATATATCTTGCCACTGCGCTCAACAATGGACAAACAAACACACACAAAACCCAATGAAAACTCATTTTTCGGACTGTAAAGCAGGTTAAATAAAAGAAAAACCCAAACTATATGAAAAGGAAGAAATCGCCCAAATTGTAATAAGTGACGCGCAATGATACTCTCATCAAAAAGATGTTTTTACGTGTCATTTATCAACCAAAGTTTCTATTTTACTTAAAAAGCGACTTTGGCATGCGAAATTTACTGCCAATTAAAAAATTGCAGCTGGTGGCAATATCTTGTCACAGTAACATCATCGCCGAACATTCCAATCATATATTTTCTGACTAGAAATGCTTTTAACGCCTTTTTGGCAATATAGAAAATCAAACAGCCTGATGAAGCTACAAAAACAAAGGATTGACGACATAACATTGTTGGCCTGTGACGAAACAAGGAATATTTAGAGAGAAAAGGATGGGAGAAGGATGGGGGAGGAGGCAGTGATGAAGCGAGATAGGAAGCAAAATGAGGAAAGTGGAAGGAAATAGAAAAACGGCCAATGCCTCATATCATCAGAAAGGTAAAGTAGGAAAAAATCAAATGACTGCGGAACGCAATCTAATGCTGCAATTTGCAGAAGTGGCTGATCACCTATGATTTCTAATTTTAAACTAAAAATAAACATGGAAAACTATAATAGAATTATCAATAAAAACTTTTTTTAATATATACTTTCGCTGACGTTTTCGGCCGCGCTCGCCTTTCTCTTCATCGTTCTGTGATAACTGTTCACCAGATGCTAAATAAAAAACAACTTTTTTTGAAAATGGTGAGTTGTTTTAGCATACAGAAAGAAGCCATTCAATGGCCAGAATCAAATGCTCCAACAACTTTTTCTGCGTATAATGCTTATATTTCTACAGCTAAATCACCGCTTGCATTAATAAAATTGTTGTAGCTTCATACATCAAATGAAACTCCTTGCCTCAATATTATGAACTCGAATATTGCAGCTTTGTGTAAAACAGGTTAATGAAGAGAGATGGGAGATGGTTTCGCACCCCATTCTCTCCTCCATTCAAACCTAACCTTCTACGCAGAACGAATCAGAAGGCCAAGAGAGCCAAACAATTTTTACGATCCATTCTCAAACTAGTGCTCCCATTATATAAAATAATTATCAAACTTCAATGCACGTCTTCTTAAAAGCGATTTGGAACTAAGTGAAAGACGATCACAACAAAGATAACAGAAGCAATCCTTTTTTTGCAAGTAGTTAGTGCTCCCGACTGATTCAAAGCGTGATCAGAATGAAGCCGATTCTAAATCCTAAAACCAATTCTACGTTAAATCTGCCAGAATATCAGATCAGCGACCGATACTAGTAACATAGATTATGCACTGCAAAGAAATGGAGCGAAACTTTTCGTCAATGACAAATGATTACCATACTTAATATCATTACCATAACTTTCGTGAAGGTAAATACCTAACAGCTAATAAAGTGTAAATTATCTTTCCCGTAAAGCAATGTGAAATTACAACAGATCGTGTTTTCAAGGCATTTACTCTAGCATACTTTCTACTGTTCAATGAATGCTTTCACCTGTCAAGTTATGACTTGTAAAGCAAGTAACAACTGAGAATACCTCATCTCTGTTGAAACCTTTTCCATGAAAAGGATTAAAAATTACTTTTCGCATCATCTGCCTCCTCTGTTGGTGAACTGTTCTGCGAAGTTGTCCCCTCATTCTATAAAAAAAAAGAAAAAGAATTTTCACACACAGTCCCAATGCAATAAGAACTACATGGCAAAGGACCTTCTTGCACTTTCATTCTCACGAACACTTTAATTTTGACGAAATCTGTATTTTATTGCACTGCTGTTTTTTAATTTGGCTTAATTCTTTTCATTCCTTCTCAGTTCGACATTAGTTTTCAAATTTTTACGAAAACCAAAGGAAAGCGTTGGAAACTTCTGCCTTTCCCCCACAAATAATTGGCAGAAAAAGTATCTATGTGTGATATTTAATCACAAAACCATGCAAGGAACACTAATACATATTTAAAACCGCCTCCACAATCAACATTTTTTAATATACGCCCATGAAAAACGATACCAATAGTCAGCACATAGCTCACCTGATTTTTTCAGTGATACATAAAAACATTAAATGCAGTCGGAGGTAAAGGCATCTTAGAAATTCACTTTAAGAGGGGAAAGTAAAGAAATTTCGATGCTTATGTATTCGAAAAAATTGACGTATTTTGGTAATGGATCAATTGGCGAACAATCATCAAATCATTCCGATTGTTACACTCACCTATTCCTTTCCTTTTGAATCAAAGCTGAAAAAGAATAACAAACCTAAACTGAAACAAAGGAAAAAGAATGCAAAGAAAATTTTGCATACCAATGCATTGCTTTCATCGACATCAACTTTCATATCATCTACTGGCATCGTTAAGGACATCACCTGAAAATAAATATGCATCGTAATAGACAAGAAAGAGCTGAAAACAATGACATCGCCTAAACGAAAAGCATAAAAAAGCGCACACGATAAACCTCACAGATTATTTTCCATAAAAATCCCTCAATCAATTGAAAAATTGGAATTAACGCGTAAGATCTAAGACTAGAAAACATAATAGTGATAATGATAGAAGCGAAGACACACAAAGAGATTGTTTATAAACAATGTTTTTTTAGAGTACAACACCATTAGAACGCCATATAGAGAAATTTTAATGTTCGGTCTTCATCGTTCGATTTTTGACAACTATAAAGATTTATAGGCATATTCCAAACTCGAAGGAATTGGTCAAAAAGTGGTAAAATGAAGGTTTCATCTATGTGCCTTACGCTAACGCATCCTCGATCAAACAATATTTACTCTCTTGTTTAAGCATCAGTTCCATTTAAAATTACTATCCAGAAAGAAATTTTCCGGTGCGATAAAGAGATGCCGAACATTTGGTAAAGAGTCGAGGACGGATGACTTCGAGATTTTGACATAGTAAGAATGGAGCTGGAATAATCACACCGTTTAAGTAAGAACAATTTGCATTCTCGACCGCTTGAAAAGTGGTACCAAGAGACCGCTCAATAAAGAAGCCAAAGAACTCATTGATGAGTGACAAATTAATTCATGAGCATAAAAACAATGAAAAGAAAAGATAAATGAAGTGAACGAAATGACTCTCCATCATCAATGCAAAAATATCACGTCGCTTACAAATATGGAAATTTTGAATGTAAAAATTGACAATGAATAACTCAAAGTGCTGCACGACCATAACGTTGACCTGAAATAGTACCTAAAATTTCTAAGTAACACAATTCCCTCCCTATGCTGACGATCTTCAGGAATACCCTCAAAATGCGCTGTCTTAAACATATAACTGTCTCATGCATCCCCCCTCCCCCCTCTTCTGCAAAATACTTGCGCTGGAGTCTGGATGAAGATCAAATAGTGAGTCAAAGATCAAATAGTAAGTCAAGCAGGACTTGCTAGGAATCAACTATATCAGTGATCAGTAGGGGAATATTTTATATCTAGAAATGGAGATATGCATCATGGAAGCTAAAATTATATGAGTTGTGCGGATTTTACTTAAATTTTGCGAAATTTAATAAGCGGCTGTAAATAAGTGGCGAAGTATAACGCCCTAGTTTTCAGAAGCTAATAAACAACGTATAAGGTAGATAATAAAAGGAAATCGATTGTGAAAATTAATTTTACCTATGAAATTTTGCTCAGTGATGATTCTTTTAGGCATAAATTGCGCACTTCAAAGGGACACAAATCAAAAAACATAGATGCGGATCTCTGGAATTATATGGTGCATATCTATTGTAGAATTTAATTATGCAAATAATATATTCTGTAATAAGCAAATACTTCTAGTGTTGTGAAAAGGAAAGAAAAATTTAAAAAAAAAGGAAGCATATGTTGGCAGAGATATCAATTAAACGTGTTTATTAAGTGCACAACTAAAGAACCTTTGCAAAGAGACTTCGTGCCTGTAGCGGTGATATATGGACAGCAGGATGCCAGTAAAACAAATCGCTAATAAATCCAGCAGCAGCAACATGCTAATATAGCTTCATGAAAGTTCTTGCAGCCAGCCGACTGCAAACAGGCTATGTGGGATAACAAAGCTATTAACTGCATTAGAGCAATGCATTTCTTTCAAAATCAACTCTAAAATCAAACACCCTACAGGCATATTAAAATTAAATCTGAGCATAGTATATTTCAATTCAACGATCTCGCAATTCATAGAAGCAAAACAACAATAAACAAATCGCATTACAACACATCAACTAAGCAAACAACCACATCAAACCTAGATTTTATCCACGAAAAAATCGTGCAAATTTTCGCGTATTCAATCCTCTTCAGGAGGACATTTTCATCCGTTCCCGCCAAAATGGATAGAAACAGAGGAAACGAGAAAAACGTATATACACGTTGTTGAGAGTAAAGTGAAGAGTAGTAGTGGGAAGATTTCAAAAGTTTTTAGGTGATAATGAAACGTTGATAGACTTCTATATTCAAGCAAGGAATTAGGTTTCGAAAGCATCTTAAAAGCATATATACCTAAACTCTAGAAATTCTGAAAAGACGGTAAAAATGGAGAGATGAAGCATCGGTGAAAATGTCTCAGTCTTGTTCTCATCTAACATAACCGTACTCAAAGGATCTCGTTGAAAAAGTTTTAAAACCGGTGTCACTTCGTTGGAGCATCTTGAATTTTTTGGTGACATTGTTGCATTCTTCGTAATGGTCAGTGGCAGATGACCGTTCACCTGAGGCAGTTGGAGGGGGAGTAGAGGCTGTGACACAACACTGAAACGTGCAAAACACTGAGAGGATGATGTTACCTCTTCGAAAACGAGAAAAGATGAAATGTTTTCAGCAAAAATCGAACATTAAATACCACAGTAACGATTGCTGTCGAAATAGTTAACGAATGTTCCGAATATTTTTGGTCAGCAATGGCCAATGGTCATTTTTCAAAATGTGGATGATCAGCACAACTCAATAACCGACCGCTATCAAGGCTAATGGTCCCAGATGGAAACTTCTGGGCAGACAACAACGTAACAAATGAAAGGAATCGTAGTGAATGAAGCGGATGCATAACATAGTGAATTCCCTGCAATGAGACGAAACCAGCAGAAAATCAGCAAATTAACTTCCGAATGTGATCACTTCGCAAGCACATACGGTATCGCCGTGATTTCCGAAGCATTCATCATCTCAGCAACACTGAAAATTATGATCGATGAAAATAATGTCTGAGTGTAAATAATTATCGATATTTGAAACGCCTCATTGCGCTAAAGTTTTCCTCATCTAACAAACATATTTAAAAAAGTGATATCGGCTCAGGAAGAAGTTGTGCTTTCCAATTTAATATTTTAATAAAAATTGAATTATTTAAATGCCAACTCTTTAAAGATTTCATTGAATATGAAAAGAGTAATCTTCTTTTGGATATTGCTCCATCAGCACAATCCTAAAATAAAGCTCTCAGTCAGAGTGCAAACTGTTCGATGGTCACAAATTGGCTACTCAGCTACTTGAATACTTGAATAATTATGTGCTTAGTGACAAATGAAAACATCATTCACAAGTTGTATGCCAACATAAAACGCTCACCTTTTAAGGCTTTAAATCCTCCATATGGTTATGATTTCCGCTCTTTGCATATTTGGCATCTTGCATGTGATTAAAACCTCGAAAATACAAATATTTGTTGGTGTCAACACCAAGCTGTAGTTGGTTTTTTTTTTTGACATAAAATATTATCGGCAGTTCAACAGTTGAAATATTTCACTTTTTTTGAAGTTTTTATTCACTTAATATTGTGTGAATGAACTTTGTGTTTTAGGCGATCGCATTGCGTTCATTCACCCGACATATACGTGACGAATGAATGAAACAATATTGTGAACAAGTATTGCGAAGTGATCGCGTTTGCTGACACACCGTTCGAAACGGATAGTTGGGGGGGAGGGAGGAGGAAGGAAGGGGCGAGGGGGAGGGAAAGAGCTTCACCTGAACAATAGTCTTATATCAGCTTTTACAGCGATTGATTATTATATGAAGAGTTTATGCCATTTCCTCATGTCCCTTTCATTTAATCAATTCGTATCTATCTCTACCGGAAGTGTAATCGTTCATTCAACTGTCTATATCGTAAGAGGTGATAAGCATTTATCATATGCGCGTTTAATCAATTAGGCTGTAATGCAATGTCGTCTTCAGTGCATCTGATGCTCTTGTTGGTGCACTTGAGAGGTCGATATTAGAGTTGAAGGCTATCCACTAATATAGTACGAGCTTTTTTCAAACAAGTAACACCCTTATTTGGAAACTAATATTTTTCAGAATATAATTAAGAAGTTATCGGTGAAAACGATGATTGACAAGGTGGAGTAACCATGCTCGTAAATGAATCTATAAATACCAATAAATTTACTGCTACACCGAGATGCTGCAACTGTGAATTGCTATGCTTTATCCTTAATGCCGCTAAAATTTTTCATTTAATTTCCGTCAATCTTTATTTAATTTTTTTTTTCAAATTGTTTACCTGATTCTGGCAATTCCTAGATGTGTCCTTTGGGTTGTACATGATGAATGATGTAACCTTGGTGGTCAGTGATGTAAGTTTTAGTTTGCCGGTCACAATGAGCATGCCTGATTACATCAACGCATTTACTAGAAAATTTTCCTGTAAGCACCATTCTTACTAACCTCGTCCGCGATATTACTTATGGAGACGAAACTCTTTACTCAGCTTTGGCAAATGACTTATCCTTTGTTTTCAATGTTTCCATAGCAGAGAATTCCTATACATAAATCGTGACAACATCCGTTTTGAAGTTGAAACTTCCTCTTCAAAACCTATATGTAGGAAAGTTGTCATAGGAAGAGACCAACCAAATGTTAGCTCAGTATAATTCGAGTGAATATCTTGAAGGGTGGCACGGATTCACTAAAATGTGTAGCCGCTTTTTAAACCTTTCTAGACGCTTCTGGTGTTTGTAAGGTTTGTGCACCGAAGGAAAAACCAGCCACACTAAGAAATGCACTCCAAACCTTCATCATTTGGCAGCAAGAAAAAACGTTTCCTATAGCTTGAAAGCCATAAAGTGAATGTTCTAGCGGCATTTTTTTAATGTTTTAAACTTTAGCGAACCCATTATGTTAAACTTGCTAGAAACCATGAATGACATTTGTTGTGTGGCAGAAACCCCCTAAAATGACCACAATAAACCCGCTGTTCAGCTCATGTTTTTATTTTTATTTATTTTTTCTATTAGAGACTATTTCTCAAGTGTTTTTATAAAAGTTAACGTCTCACTACCATACTGTCCTGTTTGTTTTGTTAATTTTGATGTTGACTCAGTTTTCAAAGCTATTCATAAATTCAATAACAGCATTTCGCAGCATTCCACTCACACGAGACGGCATCCCATCACTGTTTCTAAGATGTACTATGAAAGAAATCTCACCGCAGCTTATTATAGTTTTCCTACGTTCTTTGTTTTCTTCATATCTCTCCTAAGAAATACGCATTCGTCTCAAATTTGCTGAAGAAATAACCCGTCATCTTGATAAGAAAGTATCGCCTGATTCGTTTGATATTCTACGTTTTTGAGATTTTTCGAAATAATTTTCAAACGTATGCTAATAATACGAAAAAGCGTTTTAATCGTCGCACAGTTTGGCTTCGTGTTTGTCGATCGACGATGCAGCAGTTGATTAGTTGTTTTAGAGACTGGATATCTACATTGAAAATTGTGTTCGTTGATTATGAAAACGCCTTTGGTATGATCTGTCATGAGATGCTGCACTCAAAATTGGAAAAACATGCAGTTTCAAGTCACTGCTAAAGTCGATCAGAGCGATTTTTGCGTCTACGAAAGTTTCAGTTAAGAATTGGAGGTAGTTACACTTCGCCCCACACCCATTCGTTCATCTAAGGAAGTATTTTGGATTCTGTTTAACTTCTCGTATACAATGTCAACATTTCGGGTAGCAATCTGTGTAGTTTGAAGCTCTTTGTGGGCAACTACATTTCACTTTGCTCATCTGCGAAGTCGATATCAGCATCAGTTGCAGCACGCCAAGAAATGTTGCATCTTCTGCGGAATTTCCAGTTTC
>QEWY01000855.1:226124-241301 GCA_006503575.1 Baylisascaris schroederi | reverse complement strand
AAGCAAAGCCAATACTTTTACATAATAAAATTCTTCAACGTTATGATCGAATACCTCAATTTATAGTAATATAAAATAGTGGCATTTATACTTTAATGAATATAAATTTTTAATAAGAAGCTATTAAAATTTTTTGTTATGCAAATTTTAGATCGCTGAGATCTTCATGGAAATTAATAACGGAGTGATTTAAGAATGAGTATTTATATATCCAATTATAATATTCAGTGATCAATTATATTAATATAGTGTTAATTTAGCATGATCAACTCGATAAAGCCCACCGTGATCAATCACGACAAATCGAACAACTCAAAGAACTCGTAAAAACGTTCGAAGCAAAGAACGATCGTATGCGACAAGAATTACAAAACACTTCCGATAAGGTGAAAAAAAAATTAATTTTTCAGGTTCAATAATAATTTAAAAGTGACCACCCTAGTGGGATAATATTTTCTAAGAATTTTGCAATCAAATTTTAGCATTTATATTTTTGGGAAATTATTTTTTAAATGAATATTCCTAGGAAATACATTTATTTTATTCATTTTATTTATTTATTCTGAGAAATACACTATCACCGTTTCGAATGGTATTTATGTATGCGTATATCATCGTAAATTTATTCATGACTTATTGATTTTTTGCATGAAAATTTTTTTTTGTTGTTTAGTCGCATATTCGCAAGGAAATATTACGATGATTTGTTTTTCAGTTGATTGTTGCTGAGACAGATCGAAATTCACTAAGAAATGAGCTCAAAAAACTACAACAAGAGCTACAATTCGGCAGAGATCAAATGCTTCGGAAAACCGATGAATTCCATGTAGCACTTGAAGGTCTTGCCAATGCACATCGTACGTCGGAAGATGGCCGTGTGAATGCACTTCAGGAACTTGAAACTAAAAAATTCGAAATCAATGATCTTGAGGTGAAAATTTCAAACTTCATATTATCATGCAAAGTTATTAGTTCATACAATTGCTAAGCAAAAAAAAAATAAAGTTTCGCTTTCAAGCGCAATATACTATTATGTTGCATATGATAATAATAAGCCTTGATATTTAGTGAAAGAAGAGCGAAAGAAGGGGAAATAGAGAAGGGAGGGGTAGGGGAGCGGAGAGGAGTGGAAGATTCTTTCAAATGTTGATCATTCCTCTCTGTCTGTTTTATTGCATCAACTTATCAATCACCGGAACTGTAGCTATAAAATTTGACAGGTATACTGTATATCATACAGTAATATTCGAATTAATCGATTAGTTTATAGACAGCTAAAAATGTCTCAAAATTTAGGTTCACTTTTAGATGACTTTCTTTTCTTTTATGTTGACCAAATCACAGAGGCATATTTTTTGAAAAAATTTATAGAGCAGTTCGTTAATTTCAATATGAACGTACCATTTTGAATATTTTATTATTTATTAGCATTTCATTGAATTAATTTGAAATACAAATGCATTTATTGCGTCAAGCCTTATGTATTGGCCTATTCCTAGTTCTTTTTTTTTTAAATGATTAAAAATATAATCATCATTTTTGTTAATATTTAGTCACGTCTTGAAAATGTTGAACAACGTTTAACAACTTTACAACAAGAATATATCAATGTGGATAAGGAAAGAGATATGCTGAACGATTCACTACGACGATTTCATGCAATTATTACACGCAATGCGTCCGTTATTCCAGAAGGTGGAGAAATCTTTGCAGGTATTTAAAGGACTCTTATTCGGCAATTCTACTCTATACTTTAATNCAATAGTTTTTCTTTCTAAGTTTTGAAATATTTTTTGCTAATATTTTTTTTCAATTCAAATTTTAGGTCCCATCGATGTGCAAACAATAGATGTTCATGTGCAGAAATTGATGAATCGAGTGGAAAAGCTTGAACGTGAGAAGGTAACATAGCTTATTCAAACTTAAAGATGACCTTTGACCTTAAATCTTAGAGAGGTGATCTTGAATAGTTGAATTATTGCGTGCATTCGTCTTTCAGTCCTTATGTTCAGCTGCCATGGATTTACAGCTCGCACTGTCGCAGAATTAACCTCGGATCGAAGAGTTGTCCTTTCTGTGATAAGCTTTTTGCTATAACATCGCCGAGCACTTCGGAGCCGAAAGGGGTTCCAGTGGAGAGCATTTGAGTGCCCATTATTTATTATTTAAAAACCGATTGGAGTCAAAAGTGGGTTACGGGGATTCCATTGTGGACCTGAAATTTGTACAGCTCGCTTCCTCTCTTCTGTACTTCTCTTTCGAATAATGAAAGATGAAAAGTCTAAAAATCCTGGAATGGAGCAAGGGGGTTGGAGATATGTGGAAGAAGGTGCACATTTATACTTCAAAATGCTTTTTTTTCATCAACTCCTCTTTGTGATGTTGTTATTTATTCTTCTATTGAAAATGTTTTTAGTAAAATATATATTTATTTTCAAAGTTTTTCCGAAATTTTGGTTATTCATTGAAATCTTTTCAAAAATTTTGATGGTTTGCAATACTTTCTCGTAAATCGAAAACCTAGTTAGCGGTACTTTTAAAGGATTACACGATATTTGCCTATATTTCTGGCATTTCGATAATGGAAAAGCTTTTTTAAGTTTAAATTTCTTGAAATTAATTAGAAATACAACTCGATTTCAGTATTTGTTGTGCTCTATTAATGAAAATAATCGTTTCTACAACCTTCTGAGAAGAAATTTGCTCGTATCTCAATAGATGAAAAAATCAAACGTGAAAAAATATTAATTTTTATGCAATAAAAGAATAAATAATTTCAGAAAGGCGAGCAGTTGAAGTGAAACTCACTTCAGCGAAGCAACTTCTTCGATCACAGGAAGAAGCGCTCAAGCTAAGGGATGAAGAGCGACATCAAATGCGATCGAAGATTGTCGCATTCGAATTGGAAACCCGTGGAAAGGAAGCACAGCTCCGACATCTCAACGAATTAGTGAAAACATTACGAGCGGATTTAGAAGCCGCACAAAACGATGTGAGAAAATTACGTGAACGTGAGGAGCAATGGGATACGAATAGATTCCAGCTTGAGAGCAAAATGCGTGATCATGATGGAGAAACACAACGCGTCAGCATGTTGATGGCCACTTTCGAGACTGAAAGACAGGTGAATTTTACGATTTATTTCGTTGAAAATATACTTTCATACTTTCATCTCCCTCCCATCATCTCTTCTCCTTCCTCTCTCCCTCTTTATATCTTGTGAAAATTTATAGCTCATCTTAAATGCTTTCTCGCTTAGTTTAATATTATTTGCAAATTTTATATTCATAAAACAATTTAATACTCTATTAATACGAACAGCAACATGCGTTGATAACCATTTTGAGTGTGCTGAATTGATGGCAGCGACTTTTTTTGCAGCATTTGCAGCGTGCAGTACGACGACATCGTGATTCTCTCTCTCCTTATATATATATATATATATATATATATATATATATATATATATATATATATATATATCGTTCCAATTCACTTGACATGCTTTTCAGTTTTTTTCTAAATAAAAATTTCTCGCAATATATGCATGAAATCTTGGAATTGCAACTTGTTTTGGCAAAATTAGGGCAACAGTAACTATTATAGTATCCCACAATTAAACCGCCTATCTAACATATCATAGAGGTTTCCTTTATTTGAAGGACATTTCAAGTGCATTCCAGCGTTAACGTTATAAAATATCGTTGTATTTATAGAGCCTCAACGAATCACTAAAGAAATTGGCTTCACAATTACAAGCGAGCGAGAGTAAGAATACCGATTTAAAAGACGATATTGACAAATTGAAAAGAGATCTTACAAAAGCCGAGCGAACCGAAGTGGAATTGAGACGTAATCTCGACGAGCAGATACATATTGCTCAGGCTGCTGAACATCTCAAGGAACAGGTTGTAGATTATAAACTTAAGTTTCAACTTATTAACTTTGCAGCGAATGTCATAATAATTGAAATCATTGTGTCAATGAGATCTCAATGTAGACGAAACTACTAGTTTTCCTTAAAGAGGATGATCCCTTTTAGACTCGCCAAGGTCTTATGTATATCATTCGAGCGCTAGAAACCCTTGAAAGTTACTAAAAAGTTTCGGGTAGCCGAATTTCCCATGATAGGTTCGTCCTTTATTTTTGCAAAAAAAAAAGTTTGCGTGTTGAATTGATGAGCCATTTGCGTGACGTGGTACGCATTTTGGCCTAAACAAGATCCATCCTAGTATTATTGCTTATGTTTCAGCTTACAACTACCCAAACGGAATTAACAAGCGCAAACAATCGAAAGCAACAACTCGAGATCGAGCTTTCGAATGTTCGTGCTGAACTTCGTGACCACAAACAACATCTTCGTGATGCTATCAATCGACTTTCGGATCTACAACGACAACTGCAAGATTCACACGCCGAAAAGAATCGTCTCAGTGATAAAATATTCACCCTTGAAAAAGTTTGTCATTGCTCGCTTTCGTTTATTTTGCTTTTTTTTTCATCTTTCAAGGGAAATCCTTCTCATCGATTCGTCATAAGGAACTTCTTTTACAATATTTTATCGAATAAACACAGTTAAAACTTTTTTTTATTTATTTCATATAGATTTCAACAAAGCACATATTATGCCTTTTAGCGAGTGATAGCCATTTTCTGAGAAATAATCTATTTCAGTAATAATTTTAATGAGTACCTTACTTTGAGTGATTGAATTCTTTGGGGAAATTCTTAAAATATTTTCATTTGTTATAATGATAATTACCAATTAAAAAATTCCTATTATAGACAATTTCTTCACAACGTAACATCGAGAATGATTTACGTCAACAGCTATCAACGATTAGCACTGAACGGAAAACACTTCAAAATGAAGTTGACGATCTACGAAGACGTATTGAACAAATCGAATCCGCTAAAAATATCGCACATGAAAAAATCGATGAACTCTCGAAAATTCGCATAACACTCCTCAAAAAAATTGAAATTGTAATATTTTCTAATGTTTTTCATTTTTTTTTTTTAAATATAATTATATTATTGAAAGGGTTTTCTGATGAAAAGAGAGATGGCAACATAGGTTATCTTGCAGCTGATGGCTGCTGCTGTTAAATATTCAGTCTATCTTCTTTCTTCCCATTTTCTCCCTTTTCCTGGCTAATGATTGCCAAGGAAAATCACATTTTTCAACCTTCCTGTAATGGTATTTTTTATACTATTTTATTTCGATTTATTTCCCCAGAAATTAAAAAATCCCTTAGGATTTCGGACTATTCTTTGCCTAGAATTTTGACCGGCTACAAAGCGGAATATTATCCCTAAAATATGAAGAAGAGCCTTTATTTCATGTTTTATGATGTAAAGATGAATTTATTAAGGACGATGAGAGGATGTTAGGGGTGTACTTTCCTCATCAATGTTCAAGAAGATGGTTTGTTCGAAGGGAAGGAAGATCCATTTTAAGACATTACGATAAATAATTAAAATTTTCCCAAAATTGAATTTTTTTCTACTCGGTAATTTATTTATAAGATAGCAAATTCATTACGCGAATTCAAGCAAAAAATCATTTGTGGATAGAGGACAATTTTTTTTTTCAAAAATTTCTTCCAGCTTTCCCATTGGGTAATTTCTGAAGGAAATAATTGGAAAAAAATAATCTTTCACGAATCTTCACCACTATCGAAAGTCACAAATGCTTTTTTCCTCGGTTATTGGTGAAAATTTTAAGCTGGAAAAAGAAAAGCGAAGCGCCGAATCGGTTATAAGTGAGACGGCACTTCAACGTGAGGCTATCGAACGTTCATTGAGTGCACTCGAGCGTGAAAACAAGGTAACTTTTCAAGTTAACGATATCTCCCCAAGTCAGTAGAATTTGTATCTATTTATTGCCCCAGGGGTTATAGTAGTTGCATATTGTCAAACATCACATCGTCTCCATGTTATGCCTTTCTTTAGACTCTCATATATTTCAGCTACTATGTCAACGTTTTGGTTGTAGTGTATAGCGGAATGAAATCACTAAACAATGATGTGTCTAGAGATGGCATTATGGTCTTGAATTAATTATTGCCTTATCACTTAAGTGGTTTGATTAAGAAACGTGATGGAATGCAACTAATGAATCTTTTATCATCCTTAACTTCCCAAGAATTTTTTAATTACCCTCTTCCCTACCACATTCATATTTTTTCCTGCGTATTTGCAAACCGACACCAATTATGCGACGGATGATGTCCTGTGCGTCATAATTCCTGCTGCTCCACCAACCTCAGAGAGTTTTAAAGGCACTTAAAGTGTCAAAAATTTGCATAAATTTTCTGTTTGGTCTGATGTGCGTGCAGAAAATTTACATAACTAGTCGGATCTATTTAAATACGGCGGCATTCTCTTTCTCTTTCTCTCTCTCTCTCTCTCTCTCTCTCTCTCTCNTTATTGATAACCTAGGAGATTGATCGATCAATTGAGTGAAATGCATTAGCGGATATCATAATAGCTCTCCGGATATACTTTTCCGCTTGTCCTCTATTCTGTAGAACAATTTTTTTTTCCATTTGATTGAGCAATATTTTCAGATAGCAGATGAAAATATTTTTCACAAATTTTTTCTAGGAATTATATCGTAATTGTGCTCAACTACAACAACAAATTGCACAACTTGAAATGGACAATGGTAATCGTCTTATAGCACTCACCAATAAACAAAAAGAAGAACACGAACGTTTCGTGCAATCGGTGAGGGCCGAGAAAGCTCAGGTTCCATTCTATATTCTCTTATCGATTTCATTCAACCATTAGTTTAAAAAAAAAAAAAAGTTGGTCTTTGACCTTATAGAGTCATATAAGGAATAATTCATAAACTTCTGGCTTACATTAGTAAAGATTAGAGAGATATCCTCAAATAGACGCTTTTTTTCTCGAATATAAACTATAAATCATAATGCAATAAAAGTTTTGTGTTTGTATATGAAAGTTTTTTATTAATCTTTGAATCCTCAATGTTTATACACTTCTTATTGAATTTAGGTATATCGTATAGGTAAATTTATTTAGCCCCATACTGTATTATACAATTATTCTTTCATAAATATTTTTACATTAAAAAAAAAATTTTTTTTTTTTGAAATAAATTTTCAGGTTGAAAGAATAATTGAGAATCGTGATCGTACACAAAAAAATCGAATCAAACAATTAGAGAATCAATTGACCATTATACGTGGACAATTAAACAATGAACGCTTAAGACGTCGTGATGCAACAGATCGAATTCTAATCAATGATATGAGTAAACTTGGTGGAAGTGTATTTGGACTTAATAGTAATGGAATTTCAAGTGCAACCGCTGGCTATCCATTTACACAAGGACTCGACTATACGCTAAGGTAGAATTTAATTATTTGCAATTTGATATATTCGAATGAATTTTTATCATACAGGTAATACGATTCATACAAGTAATCCAGTAGTTTAGTTTAATTGATTTCAATAAGAAAAATTATTTTTCTGATCATGTACAAATAATGGCTGAAGTAAGTAACATAGTAAATGAATAATCCTTTTCTTTTTGTTCTTGAAAAAATAAATGATTTTGACGCGAAATATACTAAAAACGGAAGAAGAATCTCTAAAAACTATGACGTATGAGCAATAAACTATGAAAGTATCGGCTTTCTAAAAGAAATATTCTGTAGCTAGAAGCGGATTCTTAAAGATGAATTTCCGCACAATAGATCTTCTAAGATAAAACCGAGAAAGCCATCGTTTGGATGTGGTTTATTTTCCGTTTAGAAAGAATTTCTTGAACATGGAAACATTGGGCATTGGAATTTTCATTCTTTCATATTTTATATCTCTAATTATACGCCCACGATTGAAGTACCACTCTGCCCCCAATAATTTTAGTTCACTGTACTATTAGTTTTCAAATAGTATTTCTTTTATCCTCACATATTGTGTTGTTTTATTTTGTGGTTCACAACGTTTACCTTGGCCTCAATTTCAACGAGGCATTCGATAGGTGTGATTTAGCCGACGATGCGATTAAAATAAAATGTTGAGGAACCCGCAATAGCCTTTATATCATAAAAACAATTGTAGAAATTTTTTTTTTCTTTACAGTCATAGTGCCTACTCTTCACATTACACATCTCCGCCATCATTCAAATTCACTCCAATGGTTTCATCGCCAATTGGTGGCGCAAATGTCCCATACCGCGCTACCTCAACCCCATATGGAGTCAGTGAACCAGGTATATTCGAAAATGTTCACATACTTCCGAAAATGGATTACCTTATATGAATCGGCGTTCATCCCCTCTCTGCTTCACTTTTTTACTTCTTTTTTTGACTGTTAGGGAATCGCAAATCGTAGCAAATTTCATATTTGTCTAATTTACTTTAATTATTTGCGAAGAAAAAAAAACGCTTAAAGTTTTATGAAGTTAGATCCAAAAATTCAAGCTGCAAATTTTAGCAGCTTTAATTATACCGAAACTCTGTAAAAAAAAAAAAACTAGAAATTGTCAGCAATTTTCTTTCAGTTTATTCTAAATATCGTTTTGAAATATTTGAGGCAATATATTAGAACTTTGTAATTTTCCTGCATTACATTTTTTTCCCCTTAATTTTGTAGCAGAAAATTTCTTTTGGCTGTTTAGTAAAAAAAATAAAAAAAAAAAAAAAGAAAAAAGAAAAGAATCTTACAAAAGGATTGCTTCCTCAAGCAACTCATTCGGTGTGTGACTGTAATCTTATTTATTTTTTCTTCAAATCGGTTCATAAAAGGACCTATTAGGTGAAAGGTTTATTTCTTCCTTAGGTATAGCTATACAAATAATTGGAGAAAGGAAAAGCATAAAAATAAAATATGATCTATGATCGATAAATTTAGTTATCTGGTGATTAAAAAAAGAGGCAATTTACAGCCGAGACGGTACAACAGACATATACGTCATCACTTCATATGACATCAACCTCATCGGATGAAGTGAAAGAAGTTAGCAAGCAAGAAATGACTATTGGAACGGGTGATAATACTGGTTGGTTTAATAGTTGAGCGTTCTGATATTATATGCCTGAAATGCCGGAAAAGTAAGCTTAAATGCCGGAAAACTAAGCTTAAATGCCGGAAAAGTAAGCTTAAATGTCAGAAAACTAAGCCTAAATGCCGGAAAACTAAGCTTAATTGCCGGAAAACTAAGCTTAAATACCGGAAAATTAAGCAATGTCGGAAAGTCAACTCTAACAAAAATGTTTTCTGAAATTTATGACGTCGAGATACCATGACAATTTCCGGTTAAAATCAAAAAAATAGTAAAGTAATTAGTGAAATAATATAAATTCTATTTTAGAAGACATGAACGATTAAAATTTCGATAGGCATAAAGCATTTAAATAACAATTTTTTCGAAGAGTAAGTACGCCTTCGCTTGAACACTTATATGCATAACACAGAAACTTCACTTGTCGAATAAAATATAGATAAAATATTCATGCGAACAGGAAACCATGAGATTTAAGTAATTTAAAGATTTTTTAATCATGTGAATAGCTGATCGAGCTATGCACGTTGTGTACTACGAATAATATTTGCGGAATGAAGGTAGTAAGATGCATGAAAATAGCATTAAAAAATAAACTTATAGTATCATACTCGAATATATCGTTTTTATCAGTGATTGTTGTTTAAGAAAGTTTTATTAAAATTTGTTAAAATTAAAGTAGTAAAACGTAAAATTACGAGGTAAATAAAATATAAGTAAATAAATAAAAATAAAATTTAAATAAACAGATAACAGTAGTAAATAATAAAAGGCAATTCGATAGCTGTAATTAAATACCAATATAAATAGTAAAGAGGCATATTGCAGAAGTGAAAAAGAAGACGACAATCGTCGTACATATGAAAGGAACACGTAGCAGCACAGATTCCGATTCAAGCAATTAAATGCCATCAATCGATATCGCTTCGCACTTCTCAATTTGCATATCAATATGCCCAATAAACATAACACTTTCCATATATATTTGCTGTATAAGAGATTCTTATTTCAGAGTTATTATCTTATCAAAGTTTATTATCAGTGATATTATTTGTATTGTGCCTGAGGGCATACAGTGTTTAAATGGTTGGTAAGAAATTCGAATTAAGAATAGGTGATTACCAGCATATTCGATAGTGGGCTAAACTTTTGATTTGAGTTAATTTGAGGAATTTTAGAATATCATAGTGATTAAAATATTTGTTCTTAGTGAGTAGGTTTCCTAGCTTTCCCATATAAATTTGATATCCTAATATAACAAAATAGTATAGAAGAATTTTTTTTTTCTACAAATTAGAGTGTTTTTCTTCTCTGATTGTAAGAAATTTTATTGCAAAAGTGAATAATTTTGAGAAAATTTCGAAGTTTTTTTTTTCCGTATTCCATAAAACTTTTAATTTCTTCTATTTCTTTCGATCCAGCAACATTTTACCAATCAGTTTGCTGTGGTCCATTCCTATTCACGTATTCCTTTCATTGAAACTCTTATTGAATGTGTCTTCAAAAAAATTTTATTTTTCTTTTTTTTAGAGGATGGTGCTATTTTTCAATATTCTATTTACTTGTAATTTTTTTGCTTCAATTGCGTTGAAAATATTTTCATTTCGCTTGTGGTTATATAATATTAGGTTTATATGATTATGGAAAAAAAATTGTTTTATGAAAAATTTTTATATTTCAAAGGGAAATGAATATTCGTAAAAACATAGATGATATTTTTAGCATATTGTCGAATTATTTCATTCAAAAGTTCTGTAAAATCCCTCGATCTTAGCTCTGGGAAAGTAAGCATGACAAATCGATAATATGGTCCCACCGTTCGAATTCAAGCCTCTAATGGTCAAGCACTAATGAAACGCCATTTCAACTTTTGGATCTCAATCAGGAAATTTGAATCTTCCTAAACTTTACCTGGAAATTAAATGATACCTGCTAAGCGGGTCGAATGATATGCAAATGTAAGTCGAATAATATGAAAATTCCTAATTGAGGTCCAAAATTATGGAATGCTTAATTGTTTCATATGGTTTAACCACTAGAGGGAAGCAGGACTTTATAAAGTTTGCAATCCATATCGCTTAATATTTGATAATAGCACTCTAAATTCCAATGTATTCGCGTAATTCATTTCTAAAATATATTTGAATTTGGTAACATAAAAATATTTGTCGAAAATTTTTTGTGGGAATAGTTTTTTTTTTGAATTTTGGAAAGTTGAAAATTTTCAATTTTTTCTCGCTATGATTTAAGTAGAATAATTATCATTTTCTATTTATGAAAATTCTTTTATTGCCTACATTATTATTTCATATCATTTTTTTTTCATTGTCAACCTTTTTTTCAATTTATGAATTTTTTTAATTTCAATGAATTCAGTTCAATAAGAATTTACTATATAAAGCGCAATAAAGTTTTTTTTTTGTATTTTGAAAATATTTTTATCACGCTTTGACTGCAATGAATAGCACATGAGACTTAATCCGGTGGTCACCGTTGTCTGAGCATATCGTTTTAAAGGAGAGCACATTAATCTACCTACCAACTAGCTGTTGCTTAATGAAATTTTATGACCATATAAAAACTAACAAAAGAGCACAAATTGTGCTTTTTTTAGAGTTGGCAAGGTGATAGAATAAGATTTCGATGATGAGGAGTTGTAACCAGTCAGTATTGAGTTATACTAACCAAGTGATTTTGAAATATAAGAATAATCAATTTTTCTGTGAGTCTATGCGGAAGAATAATTTATTAAAGAGCACTAATCTGGAGACAAGCTCTTTTATACGCGGAATTCAACTGACTCCGGAGTCAAACTCTTTTATTAGTTCATTTACAAACAAATATAGATTTATTCAAATAATATAATAAATAGTAAACGGCGAGTAGTCGGCTAAATATCTCAACACACTCATTAATTAACCTGGTACATCAACGAAGATGCAACGCGATAAGGCGAGCCGTAACAAGTAGATGTAATGGATCAGAAAATAGGAGAAAATTGTGTCTTATATTCTTTGTGGTATTAGTACAAAATTATTTATATATATATATATAGTAGGACGAATGTTTCGTATGGAGTTTAAGCCGATTATGAATAGAAGAAGCAAAGAATCATAATCACTCCGAATACGCCCACTGGGGTTATAATCGAG
This sequence comes from Baylisascaris schroederi, assembly GCA_006503575.1. Classification (NCBI taxonomy): domain Eukaryota; kingdom Metazoa; phylum Nematoda; class Chromadorea; order Rhabditida; family Ascarididae; genus Baylisascaris; species Baylisascaris schroederi. Next base: position 229,111 of record QEWY01000855.1, on the reverse strand, counting down.
TCACAGTAATTTTTAAATCATCGCCACCATGAATATCTGACACTCGTTTGTCGTTTTCATGCAATAGCATTTCGACAGTGTGCGTATAGAGAGGTCTAATACAGTAGTGTAGCACATTGATTTACAGTACATTCTAGACGAGTACGGAGAAATTTTACGGTAATTTCGATGGATTTTGGAACAAGTCTATATGCATCTCACTTTCAACTCCAAGAACATCTTATTAGAATGTATTCCAATGAAGAATGGTGTAATGATTCTATTCACTGGAATCGTGCTATCAGAAATGTTACGTCGGGAATCAAAAATACCAAGCGTTCAGGTTTTTCAACCAGTCGTGATGAGGCCCCAATGATAGCTCTTCACGAATATCACCCATCAAGGAGTATTGCTGATCGAGATGGACGCAGTATTTGTAAAGGATATCGATGGATTATTCCACTAGAATGACATCCGCGACCCTAAAAAAATGTTCCATTGACTTGATGAGTTGTACATTCTACTTACTTATCAAGAATTTCAACCTATAATACTTATTATTGGGCAACTGAACTGAAAGAGACAACCCCCCTCCCCTATCCATTTGAGAGGGGGGAGGTGGTCATCACCTTCACTTCAACAACAACTTCATAGAATATTCTCACTTGCTAACTATCAAGGTGATTCGTTGATACTGTAAAATCGAATAGGTCATTTCAAGTGCGAGTAAATTAGAGTAAATATTTCATTAATAATTAAGCATCTATGAAATGCGTTGTGTTATTTTCTGGAGAGCTTTGCCTCTTTTTTTGCTTACATCAGCACATTTTATGTTGTTGAAGCGCTTATCATGTTTATTCAACGATGCGATTGCTCCTCTTTCTACTTTTATTTCTTACTTTATTACGACGACTAGATGCTATCTTCATTTTTTTTTTTTAGTCCATCACTCAAAGATATTTTGTTTGACCACTTCGGGTTTTGACGGATTGTTTAGATGTCTGGAATTTTTCTGGAAAGTTTTTTTTTGGAAAATTTTTTCTCTGGAAGATTTTTTTCTGGAAGAGGAAATTATTGATTGGAACAGATCGTGTTTAACGGCCACAACTTCAAATATTTCCTATCATTTTGTTTTATTTCTTCAAAAATATTTCAAAAATTGCCATTATAAATGAAATAATTTCCAATATAATATGTGAATAGTGTTTTCACAATGAATTTTTGAACAAATAGACGTTCTTTATTTTATTTAATTTTTAGTTATTCACATTGAAAAAAGAAAAGTTTTTACAGATTTGTATTTTATTTGCTTTATTTTCTTATAACCGAATCCAATGTGATATGATGATAAGATAATTGCTGAGAAAAGCAACAAATCAATAAATAACTTATTTGTCAGCAATATTTGATTTATTTATCAGCTGGCAGCTAGATTTCCTTTTTATTTTCTGCTATACTCATTAGGCATTCAATAAAAGTTGATTGTCGACTATGCGATTTCAGTGCATATTCATTAGTAAATTAGTAATCGAAAAAAATTTCCGATCATATCGCATAGGAACATTGATAAGAAAAAATATCTGGTGAATTCCACGCATAACTTACGAGATTTTCCCACTTGTTTATGTCGAAGGTTTTTATAGTTTTTTTTTCTCTTGCTGCCAGCTGCACAGCGTAATGGTTGAAGTTAACAGCTGTGTTAAAATGCTCTGCCTTCGAACGAGTTGATGATAAAAAAACATTGACTAATGCTAGAGCAGTATGCGGTCTTGCTATTGTCTTGCCTGGTGCCTATAAGATCACCTCCTAGAGAGTTACGTGGGCTTTTGAGACAACGCTTGTGTTCAGCATCTGTCACTAACGACGGTTGTGCTCGGAATCTGTCACTAACGCGGTCCGATCTTGACGATGCTGAGAACAATACTTGACCTGGTAGTGTTTGTGTTCAGAATTTTATTCTAGCAGTGCTTATGTCCAGAATCCTTCTTTAATATTGTCTATGCTCGAAACCTGACCCAAAAACTTATGCTCTAAACCTGACCCAAAAACTTATGCTCGAAACTTGACACAAAAACTTATGCTCGAAACTTGACCCAAAAACTATGTTTCTATTTCATAGAAGTTAATATGAAAAAGAGTTGAAAGAAGACCAAATTTAAGGAATTTATTTCTTTCTTCAATTAAATATAAAATTTGCCACATTTTCTTTCTATTCATAATTTTTTTTTTTGGTAGAAAGTTATTTAAATTTAGTAAAATTTCACTTAAAGCGATTTGTGCAGTTCAACTATAGCTTCTTCATAAAATATTCTATATTTTATGAGGTAAATATATAATTCTATTCATATCTGTTCTTTATAATTTTTTAATTTTGATGTGTTTAATAATTCATGAATAAAACGACCAAATAATTGAAAGAATAAAGGAATTATTCCTAAAAAAAGACTACAGTATAACGCACAATCACGCTGTAGAAGAGGATTTAAAATGGGAATGGTGCGTACCCCTTTCCTGTTAATGATAAAGACAGTAACCTCCTCCCTATCCCCTCCAACTCCCAATTATCTTCACGTACATCCCGATAGACGAAATGACACCTTAATGACGTATGCCTTCTTATTTACACAATCTATTGTTTGCAGATACTTTTGATTTTCAGCGTTGATGACTGAGTAGGCGTGTATTCGAAGCATTATAAAAGAGTGATTGCAGTGGAAGATGGCTATGGAACATTCGGGTAGGATGGTTGGCTAGAAAGGGGAAAAAATCATTCCACACCCCTTTGCTATCTCTGTCATTAAGAGACGATCGAAGAAACTTTCTACCGACTCTATTCATTGTATTTCTTCATGGTATTATACAATGTGAACTATATAACAATGTGAGGGAACTTTCTCAGCGATTCTAACATCTTCTTTCTGCCATCAGTAACTTGATGTCCGACTTATTGTTGGGCCCATTCACTTGCCTCACACCTCTAATGACCATTCAAATGCTCTATATATATT
>QEWY01000855.1:66240-226093 GCA_006503575.1 Baylisascaris schroederi | reverse complement strand
GGGGGAGTATGTTTGCAGATCTGCTTTGCGATTAACGTTTACTCTTTTCATATTGCGTATCTTAAATCGTTTTTTTTCAATCACTATTCGTTTCACATCTGTCATTTGTATTGTTTCATTCCAAAATTTAGCTATTCTTTAATTAAATTAGATGCTTCGTAATGTTTTTATTTATTGTATTGATATATCGTTATTGTATCGTTTACTGCTGCATATTATTGATACGATATTATCACTTACCTTCTGAATACACCTGCCGAATTTTGCCCCGGGGTTTTAAATTATTTAATTACTGTATTTCAGTGGTCTTCAAAACCGATAAAATCGAACGTTTCAATCGATCTTGGAAGATGATGAACGTATTCGCGAACATCTTCAAGGTTAATAATCAATATTTACATATCGTTTAAATTATCACCTATATATTTTTATTGGATATTTTATTTGTTATGAAATACTTTGTGTACACAATCATATTTAAATTCTTATAAATATTATCATAAATCAACATGTTTAATGCCATTGTAGTCATTATTCATTTCATAATAGAAAACTAATTTGCATATTATTTAGCACAAGTATGTAAACCATGCTATTGTTTATGAATTCATCGATGTCCCATTTTTGCACAACTTCACGCCACGTCCTCATGTGCTGTCCTTCATGTTTTTCTTACCTTCAATACGGCTTTTTTCCCTACCTTTTTGATTGGAAATGAGGGAAATTCCCTTTCACATCCCTCATATTCCTATTTGCCACCTCCATATCGTTTTCGGTCATACATCTTATGTTGACGATTCATACGAATGAAACTTTGCTTAGTTTTCTTTACGTTTTCAACTTCGAATTTCCATTTCCCGTCGCCAATTATCTGGTTTCTAGCTTGAGTCTCGTAGTCTCGACTGATTAAAAAAATGTCAACAAATTTACTGGCGTGTCTTTAACTATCAGTTATTCATTTTGAAGTTGACGAAAGCTGGTTATTTCCTCGAAGTTTGAATAACACGAGAGTAGTATAATGCGATTTTCATAGTTTTATGAAAATGGTATTATAGAAGAAGGATTATCTGTTTGCATATTTGCTATTAGGAACTCTTGCAGAGATGATCGGGAGGAAGGGCTAGTATTCCACCTCAAATTTGCATAAATTTCAGGTATCGACAGTGAATCCGTCGATAATGGCGATGTCGGTGCGGCTTGCGAGCACGGAGGCCACTTTTCAAACGAAACCCTTCAAATTGCACAAACTTGACTCCGGACCAGACGACAACGTTCATGTCACTAAAGAAGATGCCGTCCACTACTATACCCAGATGCAGGTGCTTTTATATGTTTTGTCTACATACCTGATGCAGATACTTGCTTTCATTGTCGAAAAGATGGAAATTGCTAATATATCAAAAAATGTGAAAAGTTTCCGAGCACGGAGTTTTAGTTGCAAAATTGAGAATTTTAATTACTCTATATCGCCACTATTTATGGGTACTTATGGGTTCTACTTATGGGTTTTAGGTTGCTTCCACGCTGAATAGTTGATATTTCTGGTAATCGATATGAAAAAGAATATTGAATGCCTATTTTGTTTATAACTTTTCATGGCATATTTTGCCACGCTGATTTATTGCTAAAGATTTATATACGTGTCATATTTATCGTTCCTATGCGTAATACGCCATCTATCGGGCGATGGGATCCGTGGAAAGTCTCATTGGAAAGTGGAATATAGGCTACGGGAAATCAATGTTCTCTTTATTCGATTTCGTTTATTTTCTCAACGATCACTATTCCACTGAATTATGAAAGTTACTTGTTCAATTTTATTTTACGTTGATTAATCGATTGGATCGATTCGGATCTGATTGAGAAGTAGAAATGATCATGTGAATTGTTTTATATGCGATCACTCAAATAGAGCTTTTCTTAGACAATTCGACGAATGGAAACGGCGGCAGGGAACTTGTACAAGGAAAAGAAGGTTCGAGGTTTCTGCCATCTGTATTCTGGTCAGGTGAGCTATTATTTCCATCTGTTTTTTTTTTGAATTTTTCCATCTTTTTTTGCATGATGGAGAGGATGGCGATATTATTTCGACTTATTCTGCCCTCTATCCTGACTAGACTGAATGTAAATGCTTTTAATGGGAACTCCTTAAAGACCCTCCGTTTGGGCCAGGTTGAAACGGTATGGTAGCACATTGATCACAGTAGCTGGATAGTTCAGTGAGCGATCAACCGTGGGATTGTCTTATGATTTTGTCAGCAGATCTCCTGTCGTCACTGCAGAAACTGACTGGAAGGAGTCCTTTAAACTAGGCGCGTACACCATTGGTATGGAGTTGCCGTTGTTTAAACTCAGTTGTTTGGTGATTGTGAACCTAGCTTTTTGAATCGTCGGCGAATAGGTTAAGAGGGCTTCGAGTCGTTACACGGTGAGGTGCCTGAAAACAATATTAAACAAAAGGTTTCATTAAAAAACTCTTGTATTAGAAACCACATAGAGGTATTTTACACAGAGAAGATCTGCAGGTGACGGTACGCTTTAGAATCATTCGCTTTTTATGTAGGAAGCGTGCGCAGTGGGCACAAAAGCCGCAATGGATGCTGGAGATGCAGCAGTCACTGCATATCGATGCCACGGATGGACGTATCTCAGCGGATCACCGGTCGCGAAAGTCCTTTGCGAACTTACTGGTATGATGTTTGTCGATCAACTAACTGATACCCGGGAGGCAGTGATAAGAGAGCTTCACCAGTTAAATAGGCATTTGTTCTCTTCAAACTTCAGAATTATTTTTCGTTTAGCTAGACTTCTTTCGTTTTCAAGAATCCACATTTTTCAATATTCTGATACTGCCTTAGCCATACAGCAGAAGTGGCCTAAGATTAAAAAATTTTCACTGCAGCACTTATAGGGTGACGTGATCCTGTCGGTATGGAGTTGCCATTGTTTAAACTCTGTTGTTTCGTGATTGTGAACCTAGCTTTTTGAATCGTTGGCGAATAGGTTAAGAGGGCTTCGAGTCGTTACACGGTGAGGTGCCTGAAAACAACATTAAACAAAAGGTTTCATTAAAAAACTCTTTCATTGGAAACCACATAGAGGTATTTTACAGAGGGAAGAGCTACAGGTGACGGATCTCTTCAGTGGGGCAGTTGCCGTAATTTAGAGTGTCCAGTTCTGTTAGCACTTTCCCTCCCCCCTCCCCCGTGGCATTTCTCTTTCTTAAAACATCTGAAGTCTGTTCCAAAAAAGGGTTTTACCTACTCCCATATCATACCGCTAAAACAACATCTTGCACAACATCAACGGATATTCATAAAACAGAGGTGATTTATAGGTAATGATGATCAGCCAATAATTCCAAAAGCGATCACCATATTTCGATTACATCCTCTTGCATAAGATGCTTCTCAACTGGTTGCTCATTGGATTATTTCTATCTTTTGCATTCCAAAATTGAGGTCTATCCTTCAGTAGGGCTTGCTGAAATCGTTGAACATTCTTCATTTTTTCTACAGATGAAATGAATGTGTTTTTGAACGAAATAGTCGATTGTATTGGCATAATGCTTTTTGTTACATTAGATCTAAGTTGCAAGGACACAATAATGGTTGAACAATGATGTATTCACGTTTCCTTTCATTCGTGGCGTTCATCCTCCCAACCTCACCCACTTCTCACTCATTAATCGCTCGAATATATGTCAGTTATAAAATCTGCAAACTAGGCGAGCCATACCAACCAAATGTATTTTCTTAGGGGTTGCTAACATTCTAAAGTATAAGATTCTATGAGCGCATAAAATATGGCAGTGGTGTTTGAGGTCGTGTAACGGGCAATGTGCATGGCAAGGGCGGTTCGATGCATATGTATGGTGAAAACTTCTACGGCGGCAATGGTATTGTGGGTGCACAACAACCGCTTGGCACAGGAATTGCGTTCGCTATGAAATACAAGAAGCAGAAGAATGTGTGTATCACTATGTTCGGTGATGGTGCCACCAACCAAGGGCAGCTATTCGAGTGTAAGCGTTTGCATTTCATTTTTTATTTATCAAAAATAAGATCCGCTGAATTGTGAAACTTGGGGAGGTGATTTAGTGCATCGTTTGATCTGTTCCCTCCTTTGTAGGTGAGCTATTTTCTTAATTTACTTATTTTTTCAATGTTTGGAGCTGATATTTTTCTAAATTTTTTTCTTCACGGTTGTGGCATTAAGAGGGAAATTTAGAAGAGAGTTCAGAAGCGTACGTCCATGGCATTTTCATGGGAATATCGGAGCTTCAAGTTGGCACCAAAAATTTGTGACGGGTGGATCGTGGAAATCTTTGTTTTCTTATATTTTATAAATTTGTCCGGAACATGAGATTTGTAAATGTGATACGCGATGTTTATGAAGATCACTTCATGTTTATATTGCCTTCATCTTTTCACTTACGCAAAAGTCACCTTTGTATTACATCTATGCAATATTGCGCTCTCCCCATATCATCTATTCAGCATATAAATTGGTACTTCTGGCAGTTGTGCCATAACTAAAGGCCAAACATGGAGAAGTATTTTTTTTTAAATAGTTGTTTCATTCTTTTTCTTTACGGATGTTCATTTGTCAGGTCCGATAGTATCGCCGTTAGAAGTTGTGACATCGGGGTTTTTATTTGAAGAAAAGATGCAGATGATTAGCCGATGGGAAGGGGAAGAGGAGGAGTGACAACATATCCCATCATAAAAACTTGGTTCTGATAGATGCAAAAGGAATTAAATGTTGGCATAAGCTCTACTTGTTTTGTTGTTTTTTTTTTCACTGAATTTCAAGCTTATTATCGTTCAAGCAAATTTTAGGCTCTCTTTACTCACCTACGCAAATTTTTTGTGAGCTTTCACTATTCCTGGAACCTACCCAAAATCAATCATAACCACACTTTTCCCGCATCGTTTCTAGCGTGATGAACCGTCACAGTTTTCACGTTACATCTAGACTGCCTGTGTGGAATTCTTCGCTTCTTCCCATCCTTTCTCCCCACTCCCCCCTCTCACCGCACCCTTATCTTCCAACGCAATAAATTTATTATTTTATCTGCCTTGGACACATTATATCCCTCATTTTGTTCAACACTATATATTGCTGATGCTCCCGGGATTGAGCCAGAGATGACTCATTAGATGGCGATTTACCTGAGTCACTTTAATGAGCCGTTTTCACCATGATCTTTCATTGATAAGCACTGACATAGTCAAGTATAGTCAAGTGTGAGTATTGCAGAATCCTGGTTAGTCCCATCTAATCTTTGTGTAAATGTGCAATTCGTCGCATTAGATGAATATTTCAGCGATGAATATGGCCAAGTTGTGGGATTTGCCGGTGCTGTATGTATGTGAGAACAACGGGTATGGTATGGGTACGGCGGCAGCTAGATCATCAGCTAGTACCGAATATTATACACGTGGCGATTATGTTCCAGGCATATGGGTATGTTTAATTATTAACGATGTGGAATAGCTAATAAAAGTTGCGCATTTTCAAGTCGTTTTTTTGAACCCTGGATAGCTTCTTCACGTTGTTTCAGGATTTATGAGTGTTCATTAACGCAAAATTAAAGCATTCTGTTTAATGTAAGAAATTGTTTGTTATTAAAAACATGATCTGGCAGCCTATGGTATGGAATATCGAATGAGGCGGACCCTCGGTGATAAAAGTGGCAGAGTTTGCGGGTATTTTAGTTTTCTTTTTTTTGAATATGTAGACGGCTCATTCATCTATAAAATAAAAGGAGGGGAAAATTGTTGAGATGACAATAAGGAGCGTCTTATGCATTTTAATAAGTCTAATGTTTTGCATTTGTTTGCATAATTTTTGTTCGTTGAAAAAAGAACACTGTCGAGTTTTCTTTTCCAGGTCACATGCCTGAAGGATACGTTTGATTCAGTGTAAGATCACTAAAGCTTTCGGTAGCGCTTTAGGGATCGGCAGTATTTCTTATAGGTTGACGGTATGGACGTATTGGCTGTACGTCAGGCGATACGATGGGCGAAAGAGTGGTGCAATGCAGGGAAGGGACCACTCATGATTGAGATGGCTACCTATCGATATGGTGGTCATTCAATGTCCGATCCTGGAACAAGGTGACCATAATGCATCTTTCCAGTTCTATGTATTCATTTTCATGATTGTTTTTTCTGCTTGACATTTGCTTTCGTGGATTGTAGAGAGAATGTTCCGGAATAACTAGAGTCTACGTAATGGAAAATAGATACCTTTTGGAGGTATCAAATCTACGATCGTAATTGCTATGTTTCAATCACATATCAACTCCCTCTCGTCCCCAGGTGGGTGGGAAGAGGTCTTGCATACGTGCTTCGTATTTGAGATTGTAGGTTTGGATGGCTCTTCTTTTCATCCATCGAGCATCATTGTATCAAATTGCATTTAAAAAATTAACACGTGTGATGGGGAGCAATGATCCAGTTGCTTTTACTTTCCATTTGATTTGCAGTTATCGAACCCGAGAAGAGATCCAGGAGGTGCGAAAAACGAGAGACCCGATCACCGGCTTCAAGGACAAGATCGTGACAGCCGGACTTATCACGGAAGATGAAATCAAGGAAATCGACAAACAAGTTCGTAAGGAGGTTGGCCTATCTTTATTTTTGTTTGTTTGAATGTTCATTCCGAGCGGCGCCTTGATGTTATGTCTTGATTATTCAAAAGGATGAAGTAACCGAGTGGGAGAGCTTAGCGGCGAACGATATGGATAAGGAAAATATGAATGGACATAACGTTGAGTTGTGCCATCGAGCAAACCCTTCAGTAACCGAGAATATGTTGAGAAATTGATATATTCGCATGCGAGTGCTAATTAGGCCCACATTTGCATAACATCTATCTTTACCGCTTCGAGAAGGTGGCAACAAAATTACTTTCAAAATTACTTTCATAGAATTTCGATGTTCTTCAAAGGAAATTTTGAAGTGAAGCTTGTTCGCGAGTCGAAAAAAAGGAGTTTGCAAGAGCTCAACAGTGCATCAAAGCTTTCAGAGAGAGTGTCCTTGGGAATTGAGGTAAGGACATGCATATGTTCTCATCCATATGTCCTTCAACCATCATAGCATCCTTATGCCCAATCATTCTGCGGAGACCTGCATGGCTTCAAGTCTTTTATCGTGTTTTTTGTTGCTTTCTACATCGTTCAACAACCTTATATATAAGGCAAACAATTGCATTTAGGAATTGGATACAAGGAGTTGTGCTGTCCAAATATGAAATATTCAAAATATTTAGTTCTCATGAACAGTCTTCCCGAGAGCTTTGAGGTCCTGCTGGGCTCCTGTGAGCTCTTTTTTTGATGGTTAAGCTGCCTTCATTTCGTTTGATTTACCCATACGTATTGGTGTTTTTTGCAAATATTGTTGAGTTATAGGTCGATGCAGCGGTAAAGCAAGCACACACTGATAAGGAGTCACCAGTGGAGTTGTTGCTGACGGATATCTACTACAATACACCTGCTCAGTACGTGCGATGCGCCACCGATGAGGTTCTTCAAAAGTACCTCACCTCGGAGGAGGCGGTGAAAGCGCTGGCTAATTGAACTCTCATTATTCAACGACTGCACTCTTGCAGTGTGTTGTTCACCAATCTGTCCATTTCCTTGCACTTGTAGTCAACCAGTCCCCTTATATTCGTTTATTTATATCTCGACACTGGTGCAGTTTAATGTTGTTATAAAGGGTAAAGTGCTAAATTTATGAGGCGAAAGTTGACACTAAGAGGGAGGTGCTCGTGTTCGTTGTTGTGATGTAAGAAGATTTGCACGTTTTTTTGATTCTGCAGCACGATTTGCAAATTAGGGACTTGTTGAGGTCTTCTTAGCTTTTATTCACCGTTGTGTTTTCCTTATTCTGTGATCTTCTCTCCTCTTAGTCTTCTAGCAGTTTATTTGCCGATTGAATTCGTTTCAGTGCTACAACAGTCCATGCTTAGTGTTTCCTATATCAATCTAGGTCTAGCCAATATTGTTTCTAAAAGTTGGAGTACTCTGTAATGTTTTAGGCGTCTCGGTAACTGATAAAGAATCGCCCGTACTGACGCGTTTTCCCACAACGTCAAACTTTTGAGGCACTTGCTGGTGTTCTGTCGAACCAGAGTATATTTTGCCTGTTTTTTTGGGTTGGATCGTATATCCGCAGAAACTGAGAACGCATTTGTTTGGCTAGGGTTCGAGTTGAAGGCAACGTTCTCTTTGAGAGATTGGCCTCTCGGAGAGAAGCTTCGAGAAAGTTTGGGGTATTTGCGTTCACCAATTATTGGGCAGTTTGAAAAGGATTATGCACACGAAGCAATGGTTCGAGTTTATTTGAAGATTATGAAGTAAAGGAAAGTATGCAATAAATGCCATACAACTTACATACGAAAGCAGTCAGGAAGCGAAGGACAACTTAGCAGCAGGAAACGGATGCAACAGCGAACTTGTCTTGAACTGCAAAAACAAAAAAGAAAACAGTGAATTTTTGTTTTTCAACAGCAACTGTTACAAGGGAAATGAAGCGCAAAGATGAAAGGGTGCAAAAAAAACATTTTATCGCACCTGTTGAGTGCAACTTTTTGCGAGATGCTAGCCGATCCGTGCTCTTGTTCCGGATTTTCTTGCAAAGGTGCCGTGACTTAAGTGCAGGGGAATACCAGATAGTTGTATCTGTTTACCTTCATATATTCCGGCAAAAGACTTCAAAGGTTCTCGAGAGGGAGTTCTATACAATCTCGTAAAATGTGTTCTGGAACCGAGTTCTCAAAATATGCAGTAAAATTGATATACGAAAAGATCACAATCGTAAGAATATCAAAGTTTCTGCGAAAACATGCGGTCCCAACAATTTCCAATCAAACATATGCCCCCACCTTGGAGCTGTTTTGAACGTTTTCAAGTTCATAGATGCATAGAAAAGTGGAACCTATCGTAATGCGAGCGATAGGATACCGCATCCATAACGGTAGGGCGAAAAATTTGATCTACCACTTATATTTCATCTACCGTGGTAGGTCAAATATCGGCGGCAGATTAAATTACCACTGTGCCATCGTAGATCAAAAAACTAGATCTTCCATGGTAGGTGGGATGAATCTAATATATCATCGTAGATCAAAAAACTTAATCTACCATGGTACATCGAAAAGATGGTCTACCATGGTAGATCAAAAAGCTGATCTACCATCTGCCATGGCACATAAAAAATGTTTGATCTACCATCACAGATCGAAAACATGATCTAACACTGGTAGTCAACCTAACATGGTAGATCCAAAAAACTTTAGCTAACATGGTAGATGGAACGATTTGATCTACCACTGATTTGCCATGGAAGATCAGAAAATTTGATCTGCCGTGGTGGATCAAAAATTTGGAGCACCGCTCACATTTGATCTACATTGTTTGGTCTACCATGTTGGATCAGAAAATTTGACCTACCACTGATATTTCATCTACCGTGGTAGATCAAATATCAGTGGTAGATCAGATTGCCATGGTACCATGGTAGATCAGAAATATTTGATCTACCATGAAAGATCAAAAATTCTGGTCTGCCGCTGACGCTTGACCTACTATGGTAGGTCGAAAATTTTGATCTAACACCGTTATTCGATCTACCATGTTTGATCCAAAACGGCAAATGAGAAATTTTATCTGATACTGTAGACCGAAGAAAGTGATGTGAGATGGTACATCAAGAAATTCGACCTACAGTGGTAGATCAAGCAAATTCGATCTATAATGGTAGTTCGAAAATTTTTGTCCACCATGGTAGATGAAAAAATTTCGTGTGCCATGATGTCGAAGAATTTGTCTACTACTGATGTATTATTTACCATGGTATACCAAGAAAATTTGACCTGACACGGTGGATCTAAAAATTCAGTGTACCGGTGTTATTTGATGTACCATGGGAGATCAAGAAATTTGACCTACCATGGTAGAAGAGAGAATTTGAGTCACTCCGATGGATCGAAAAATTTGATCTACCATGGTAGATCAAAGAAATCGGACTTGCCATGCCAGATCAGAAAAATTTGATCAAAAAATTTGATCTACCGTGGTATACCGAAAAATTCAAAGTAGCACTTATATTTTATCTACAACGGTAGAATAAAAAACTCAGCCCACCATTGTACATCAAGAAATTTTCTGTACTGTCGACATTTGATGTATTTTGGTGGATAAAGAATTTGTTCTACTATGGTAGAAGGGAAAATTAGACGGCCAGACAACCAGACAGATAGGTGGACAAGCAGACAGGGAAATAGAGAGGCAGAGAGGCGGAAAAGCGGAGAGGGAGACTAGCAGACGGCAAACAGACAGACATTCAGGCAGACAGATGAGCGGGCAAGCAGGAAGACAGGCAGACAGGCGGACTGCAAAAACGCAGACGGTTAAGCAGACAGGCAGACAGAGTGAGAGGCAGACGGACAGACAGACAGGCCGAGAGACAAACAGAGAGGCAGGAAAGCAGACAGACTGACAGGGAGACAGACAGGGACGCAGACAGGCAGAGAGACAGACAGATAGACAGAGAGACAAGCAGACAGAGAGACAGGCGGGCGTATGCAAAATGCACTTGAATTTTTTCCATACTCACATGCCTATAATAGCTTTCGACGATGATAAACTACTGTAAAATATGGTATATGAGGTTGACATAGAATGGACCCTACCAGATTTTGTGTAAGGGCCACCTTCCCTTGGTCCGATTAGTCCAGGTCTTCTTGAGAACTTGCATCCTCTGTTGAGATGTGGTCGACTAAACCTCGAGACGATTATGCAATTTAATGGTTTGCCTCAGAAATAATTAAAAATGCGTTAAAACCTAATCGGCTGACCAATTTTCCACAAATAGTCAAACATTAAATGATTTCGAAAACGTCCTAAAGTCATACTGGGTAGTCCAATTTTTCGCACCACCTGCAACCTCTTTTGCGCTCTCAAAACTTGTTAGACATGATGTTTGATTGTTTAGTAATATAGTTGCTGCTTTCAGAAATTAATATTCCACCTGAAGTTTTATAAATATTGCTGCTTTCACTTTGGAAGCGAACAGTTGCACATTGACGGCATAAATTTTAAAGTTCCACCTGCATTTGGCTGTTATGCTTCGGAGTAACGCAGGCAATGATTCACATCCTCAACTTTACCTCTCAATCGAACTAGTTTGCAGCTGTGTCACTTTATCGTCACCGTCGCTCGTTCCGGAAGAAAAATTTATTTCATAGCGATGCCGTCGAACGCTCATCCTTATGCTATACATGTTGAACTTTAGTTGCTTTTTTTGATCATTTCAAATGGCAACCGTGGAGAAGGGGAAGGGGAGGTATTTTCTGCAGTCAAACAGTTGAATGAACTACGTTCCTCGAGTGGATCAAACCATTTTCAAAGAACCCCTGATTCTCTTCCGGCACTTTTATACATATTTTTTTCATTTATTTATTCGCTTATTTATAAATTTTTTTGACAGACGATCACTGTTTATATGTATTAGAAGACAAGCGAATTGAAAGAGCATGCAACATTCCTAATATGCTCTCTGAGTGTGGCTTAGTTTTTAGGTTTCCATACCTCAAAAATTACTGATATCAATTTGTAGTGATGGCCGAATTCAGGAGAGAGTCACACGAAATTCGGCATCCCCTTTTACGAGTTGGTTTAGTAGGACTTTCTTGCATCCAATCGTCATCTTATCCCAATGTAGTCGAGTAATGCCAAAAATATATAAAGCAAATTGTTCGATATTCTTACACTATCAGTTCCAAAATCCTTCAAATTCCCAATGATTGAAGCACACAAAAATTATAGCATCAATGTACTTCGCTAGTGCTGGATATTTGCCTAAATATTTGCTATTACAGATAAGTTGTAAGATATGATTGATCAAGTTTTGAAGAATCTATAGATTTCGCTTTAAAAAAATTATCACCAGCACATTATCAGCCTCGTTAGCACTACAGGCAGAAATCCTAAATTTTCGAAAGAAGAGGGCCTGGTCAAATTTAAGGAGTCTTAGGGACAATTTTCGATAGTGCAATATGAACTGAATAGCATTCTAAAAGATTCGTGGTTACGAATTAAGAACGTGTTGCGTTCATATATTACCTTAGCTTACTTGTCATGTGATAACGATAGGAAATATCAAGAAGCAAATAAAAGTCAATAGCGGTGATGTTTGCTCAAAACAGAGAAAAAACTTCTTTCGATGTATGAAAAACTATAATGGCAATAAATAGTTCAAAGAAATGGCATTAGAAAGATTGAATCAAAAGGTCTCGAAAATCGCTTAGAAATCAAAGTCCAGCCAATGGTTATTATTCGTCATTAATATAGGTGAGCACAGCATTGAAGGACATTTATAGCTATTAACGCAGAAAATTATGACGCCATATTTCATTAAGAAAGTTGGTACGCATGCTCCAGGTGCAAAATAGTGCAAAAGTTATTATTATATGTAAAAAGGTTTAGTAACAAATGAAGAATAACTTCGATCGAGTTAATGATTACCTGAGTAATACCTGTAGGCGATATACATACAATTCACAGGTATTCCCAAATAAATCAATCGGCTATATTAGAAAATTCCCAAAACGGGTAATTTATGTTCTGTTGATAATCTCGCATCACACACGCCGATAGTTTTCGATTTTAATTATTACGGCTAAATTGCACTCATCACAATATGTTTAATCCAAATCTTCATAAATCAAAATTCACTACGATGACGTATATGACAATAAACGAGTCGATTTATAATGAAATGATTACGCTTGAATTCAATAAAAATTATGAAGTGAATTCAATTATTCTATCGAAACTATACGTGAGATATTCGAGAAAGTTATTCAAAGCAAATTCTTGTTGTATTCAAGATCTTATTTACTCATATCATAGATGTATTTTTCTTTCAATTAATTTCTTTATATATAGATAAGAAGCATGTTTTCTTTGTGAATTTAGCCTTAAGTAGCGAAGGGTTTCATTCATGAACCAATGGATTCATCTGTGGAATCCATTGCTATCTGAAGTCCAAACATTTATGATAAAGGCTGAAAAGAAATGCGTTGTGCATCATCACACTTCATATAATAATGATCAAAACAGCCATAATGAAGCGCATAAAAAGTACAGCGAAAACTAATCTCTTCTTCTAATTTATATTAATTTTTTTTTCTTTTGAGATGGCTGTTATTGTGTTAATGGAAATGAAGAATAAAAAAAAATGTTTGGGGCAAGAACATTTTTGCCATTGCTTTTGTCATTATACGAGTTTATGTGAATTACTGCTAACGAATTAACGTTGTATGATGTTTCCATAATGTAAATAAAACAGAATGATTTCGATGTGTGAAGAAATTTGTTGAAATGCATGAGGAAGAGATAAACATCAGTTTGCATATTTGGCTTAGTGCGGTGGAATGAATTTATTTATTTTTTTTTAACTCATAGATGAAGAGAATTCAAGGGCCATATAGGTAAAGGAGGCGAAATAGCTGAACTTCTAGGCACCGTCGCTAAGAAAAATATAGGGTAAGGATATAATCAGCATTGACCATTAAAGTAAAACACTGCCTACCCAACGTGTGAAACTTTCGATACATGAAAAAGGCTAATCTCAGAAAACAGAGCCTTGAGAAGGTGGGTGGGGTCAAGCGAGGTTAGTGGACGAGATAAACGAGGTTCTTTTTGGGAAGCAAATTTTGCTTCAGTTTAACTATAAGGATCAGCTCCCATGAGACCAGTCTAGAAGCTGGAATAAGTACATGAGCACGTCAACCCCTTTTATATTCTCCCGATTCTGCCTCGGGCTAGTTATGATACCTGCTGGGCAGTCGTTTGATATACCCCCTTTGACTTACCTCGTATGGCGCACTCTTCCCGCTTGATCAATAGCCGGCTGGTCTACCTTACATTTGCAACACTGACATATTTGGGCAATTTCGAAGTGCCTCCATTACTTCCGGCTTACGAATAATTATTTTATGCTCTCCTTATTGGGGTTTCTGACATCAAATTATTTGAGAGTATGCGAAAGCGCTTCATCTATATTGGTTTTCACGAAACCTATTGTTGTCCATACCACTCAAATTGTACTATGAGGCTCGAAATTTCTAATGTGAAATCATTGAAAAATTGCAATCTCGTTAGAAACATTTCAGTTTGAACCTCTCTATGTTCGATGGTATAACTTACAGGTGGCCAAAACATATTGCAGCACATACAATGTCCTATATAGTTTCCAGTTTCGTTTTATGCCAGCCACAATCTCCTTCCTGCTGATTTCGCTAACGCACCATTTGTTGAGCTTTTAAACTGCGGCTGATTCGTTGCAATTTGCATACTGTTGCTGCTCGTATGAATGAAATGTCTATTCGCCTTAGTCATAGCTTCTAAAATTTGTCGCTCCTTCTTGCTGTTCATGCTCTCACATAATATTCTGTGTTTCTCTACTTTGCGATATTGAAATACAGATGAATAAAAAGAAACAAAATATAAATATGGGGAATGCAATTCACTGCTGTTGTGCTTGCCTTTTTTTTAGAGAGAAGCATGAAGGACTTAAAGTAGAGAAGAGTGAAGGTGACAAGAAAGGCTGAGCTGTCAACTACATGATCTCTCCTTGTAAATGTGCAACGCAGAGGGGTAGTGGTGGGTGGAGACGAACAACCTTAATGCTCAAGTAATGCGAGATCACTTTCATCCTGTCGTGCCGTCTGGGAATCAATTAATTTCACTGATTATATCATTTCTTCTCGAGAGCATCTTTGTATGACACCTCATGTGTCGTTATGGCGATGATAATATATACTGTATATTTCAATCTGTTTTACGCGCTCCTCGTAAGGCAATCAGTATACGCCCTCATATAAGGATAGTGCGCTTGACTCGCTGATAGAACAAACTTCCTTCTAATCAGAAGAAAGCGGTGATCCCTTCCTCATCAACTCTTCATTTCAGTCTTTTTTGAGAAAATTATGAGCCACAAGTTTTAGTGAAGACTTGGAAGTCACTTATTTTCGGCATGGTTGAACTGGAAATTTCTTATGCACAAAAAAAAAGCGTTGCAAGAATCAATAATGCAAAAATGGTAATGCACTTGCATCATATTATTTTCTTTTAGTTTTCCCCAGGAACTTCTCTTCGCTCCTCCACTCCGCACCCCCCCGACAAATATCTATCTCTCTGTAATGCCAAAAGCTATTTAGAACCATAAATGAAAATATTTTCCAGCGATAAAAATGGTCGGTTTCAGCATTGCTGTTTTCATATATGATCTCCGTTAATGCTGCAAGCTGTAACTGCTTTTTTGTTAATGATAAAGGATTATGGCACATGCCGAATGATGTGCGTTAAATCATAAGTGCGAAATGAGGCTTCTTTGTGGCTGCGAATTCCTTTGCGTTCATTGAGGCAACCATCCATATTAGCAAGCCGGCTGTCTCTAATTTTATTCTCGAGTTTGCATGTGATGCGAGATTAAGCTTGTGCCACTCTTGAACTTCAGGGCCAAACAAATTTATTTCTATGCAATTGTCTAAACTCCTTTCTTCCGGGTGTGCTCTCTCAAAGATGCATGAATAGAGACCGCACTCTAGTGTTCATGTTCATACATTTTGTGCACATTCCCGCATTTCATAGCATTAAAATAAATAGATCTGTAACTAAATGTTGGTCTGCAATTTCCGTCAAGTTCAATGAGCCACAAAATTCCAACGAATTCTTAGAGGAATAGCGTCTGTCAATGAGAAGCGAAGTTCGTGAAAACATGCGCAAAAGCAACCAAATGTACTAAAAACTTCTCGTAGTTGAGTAAATTGTCGCAAATTTTTTTGGATTACTTGCTGATCACATAACAGTAAGAGAATCGCAGACCCGTTAGATGATCTAACAAGTGACGTGTATATCTGTGTTAACCAAACACAGGTGTATGCAGTGTTGCAATTATTATATCATAAGTTCGCACAATGAGAACTAAAATTTTTGATAAGGAATTCTTATCACATCTAAAGTTTTTATTGGTTTTTGTGACAAATTTTGCCATGGCATCTATCACGAAAAAACATGACAGATGCGGTGGCGGTAGCCTTCTGTTTTCATAAAAATATTACTCGAATTCCGTTTGTTTTTTGATGAATTGTAAAGCATAGACATATTTCAAATTGATGCATAACCTAATAATCTCAATCTAAAAACAACTCTTATAACACAACCATTCATATTTCATTCGTCATTTATTGATTATCACAATTTTCTTAGAAAAATACAACAACCAATATCCTAAACAATATTTCATTCAGTTGAAATGTTTGAAATTCTAAGAAAGATAAAGGTTTTCGAAAAAAAAATTTTTGTGAGAATTTTTCTGCTTAGTCATATAGGTTGGAATTACGATTTATTAAGCATACATATCTATGTTCAAATGCTACTACAAATTATTATCATGCTACGCTATTATAATGCGGCAAATTTTATTTATTATTTATGATTCCACCTTCGGATACTTGGCAGAGACTTGCCAACTTGCCGTAGTGCAGCTAATTGTCACGCTTTCAATAGGAACTTACTTTAAAGTTTTCAAGTTGGGAAGTTTTAGAAAGAGTAAGAGAGTGTTTGAATGGTCATTGGAAGTAAAAAAAAAAATTCTTCTATGTGATGATTCGATGATGATCCTACGAGAAGAACTAAAAGAACACTTTTTTCCTAAGGGTTTTTTAAAAGTAAAAACCGGTGAGCTTGATTGCAAAATTTGTAGTATTGTTAAAGAAATCGTATTTCAGCAATTCGTTGTGATTGAATTAATAATTCCTACGATGCGAACAAATTAAATTCGAATAATTCAGATTGCATTATTGTGTGCTTTCCTTTTGAATGTAAAACTTAATTAACATTTATATTCCACAATATTTAGTTATCGATTTGACGTAATTGTATGCATTAAATTGTACAAACATTTTTATTTCTCTTCTTACTTATTGAATGCTTCATTTGAAATTTGTCGATTTCATTTTATCTCTTCGAGAAATTAATTGCCTTCTTAATTATACTTAAATTGATGCACTGCATTCTCATTGATATCGCTTTTATATGCAAATTTCCCAATCATAGACAACTATCATAAACAACTAAATATTATTTAGGTGAATATTACTTTCAAAAACGATATTCAATGGTTTTATTCACAAAAGACGCATCGACATCGTATTTGTTCAGTGCATTTGGTTATGTTATTATCGGTGCCGTATTGGTAATAATTAACGCACCAGTAGTATACGCGCTTCTTCGGAATTTTGATCTACGAATTCGTTATGGAATTCTACTTTCGTTATTTCTACTTGCATCGATTGCAGGTTCTTTCTTATACTTTTCAAAATTTTCTTTAAAAAAAAAATTCTATTCCGGTCTAAGCATTCTTTAATTTTTTCTAGAATTTATGGGAATCGAAAGCTAAATCAATCTTTAAACCGATTTCTACGGACAAGGAAATACTTAATAGTTTAAGTTTTCAATGCAATGAAAAATTGAAAAACTTGAAAAGAAACATGTTTGTATACAGAGATCATATATTGAAGCAAGATCTATTCATGTTTAAATTGCATTGAATTTATTCCAATTTTCAAATATCATATTCCATCACAACAACGCAAAAATCCCCTAGGAAAATCTGTTATTGCCTGATTTTATTTGTGCTGAGGAATTCCTAAAAAGGTTATGGGATTTTTATCTGATCGTGTTACGGTAGAGTGAGTTACGTTTGATTACGGTATCACTTTTTCGGAATACCAAAATGTGCTAAAATAGATGCCATATTCTTTTCCTTCTTCATTTCTATTGATGGAACTCCAACTTTAGCCAGTTTTTGAAGTGATTTTCACAAATTTCGACGAGCAAATAAACTATATCCTCATGAGCCCCATTAGTAAGTAATTATTTCCTTCAAAACACATATTCGTTAACAATCCCACTTCGCTATGTCATATGCAATGTGTTTGGCCAATGGCTTTGTTCTTTCTCAATTCCGCTTGCCCCATTTCCCTTCCTTGTCTCAACTGCTCTTTGCCGAACACGAATGGAGTCTGCGAAAGTGTTAACCATCTACGAGATGTTTTCTTTAAGGAATTTCTGGTCTTGGAAAGGGTATATATCGCTTAGTGATAACAACAATTGGCGTCGCTCATAGTTCATCGAAAATACACGCTTTGTATTGCTTGCTGAATGTGAGTACAAACGTACTGATTATCTTTATCTGATTACATTAGGCATATCGCCATAATTGAATATTTAACAAATCCTCGATAGCTCATCGATTTTTTCTATATTGTTTAGGTTGTCTTTGTACGATGTCCATTGGTTTGCCTATAGTTCGGCAATATCTTTGCACTAGCTCCTACTTTCAGTAGACAGCAATTTTTTATGCGAATTTATTTTGTATATTGTGAACAAAGATCTCTAAGAAAGAATACAACTCTTCGCTTATTGAAAGATTTGATCATGAAACTTACAGAGCTTTCACTAAGCCGGAAATAAACGTCCACAACATAACAGACCATTTAGAGCCTCATTGAATTATAGCATCGGAGAATTTATAGAGCTAACAATGCAGGAAATTTCTATGCCTCTTATAACGACAGTAGTGACCTATTGATTGAGAAATTGAAAGATCAACAAATTATCAACATTTGAATGCGCTCCATCGAGAAACATTTGTATGCATATATTCGTGTTGTGCAAATTGTTATATCTTTGCAAATCGCACTAGTTATTGCATGCACACATGCATGCATGCAAATTGCAAATTGCAAATATTCGTGCAAAAAAGCAATTACTGAAACATTGCTATATTTTTCGTATAGAAAAATGACTGTAATATTTTGCAGCCAATCATCGTTCTGGATCTATTTGCATTCGCAGCGATCGCTGTTTTGCTATTTGCGATTAGTATTGATCGGCTACTTGCAGTATTCGTTCCATTGAAATATTTTTTAAACGAGCGAAAATTTATCGTCTATCAACTTGTGATCGCCTTTTCCATTTCTTTTGTGGTTTCATTTCTCGTCTTATGGATGTCCTTTTGCAACATTGAGGAAAGCGTCAATATTGAATGCAGGTTTATATGCTCTATATTCAATATTTGTGGCTCTCTGCAAGAATTTGGCTGAAAAATACAATGAATTTACTTACTTTCACTAACTGCATATGTTAGCCAATATGTTTATATAAGCATTTCCATCACAGAAATATTGTCTCCTAGTCGTATTTCTTGAATACATTATTGAGGTTATAACATTTAACATTCAATTTTTGAGCAAAAATCAATGCGAAAAATTTCCTCATATTACGTGAACAGGATCTCATCTATTGCAATATCTAACTTCAGCGAATTGCATCAATATTCAATGTGATTCCTTCGAAATTTGAAACGCTCAGAGATCTTACGCATTTATTGTGTAGAATACATAGAATGCAATTAGTCAGCCGTAAATACACGCAAACCTTTGTGCGAATTTTAAAGTCTATGGTAACTATCGAGTCGATTACTTGAGAATTGATAAACGACGGGTTCATCAAAAAGAATTACATCTATATAGGCTCTGAAGTTCTAGTTTCAGAGGCAAAAGTATCGAGTAAACCAACAAATAACGAAGATGCACACTTACTTACGCATGCATCAAGTCATTGATAGATAAATATGCACATTAAAAAATACTCACATTCATGCGTACATATATGCACACATAC
This sequence comes from Baylisascaris schroederi, assembly GCA_006503575.1. Classification (NCBI taxonomy): domain Eukaryota; kingdom Metazoa; phylum Nematoda; class Chromadorea; order Rhabditida; family Ascarididae; genus Baylisascaris; species Baylisascaris schroederi. Next base: position 206,328 of record QEWY01000855.1, on the reverse strand, counting down.
AGCTCACCATAATCTTGCAGAATCACATAGAAAGGGAGGGGGGAGGGTGGCTAGGAGGATACCAGTTCCTGTGATGAAGGAAAAAATACATTAAAAAACTCGCTGAAATCTTAGCGAAGATTTAATAGCCGAATATCTCTTTATAGGGTCATCAATATGAACGGTATCTCATATATAGTTTTTTTTGGCTGAATATTTGGTTCCCTCTTTGATATCATTTCTGAAACAATCGCATCGACCCATTTTTTCACCTATTTTTGATGAATTCTTTTCAGTTCTCGACGTGATACCGAATCTTATATCGGTATACGTTCATCTTCGTCATTTACGATTTGTCGATGATTACGCAACGTATACACGTTTCATAACATATGTGAACGCTATAAATCTTGTTCTTACAATGGCAATTAGACAGAAGGATATTCGTGAAGAGGTTAAAGCAACAATCACCGCATGTATCACATGCAAATCCTATCGATGTTCCACAGGGGAAATTTCACCCTCAACAACTGGTCAACATCGTCACCCACCTGTTTCAAAAGTTTAGGATTGTTTATGAATCGGTGATATCCACTCTCTAATATGATATGTCATCATTTTGTTTTCTCCTTTTTTTTTTGCAAGCTGACATGAACAACAACGCTTGCATCTCATTTCGCCAAATATTAGAAGAGATAATATTCGCCGTGTATATTTCAGACGAATAGTTCATTTTATAATGCATTTACTGATAATTGATAACGATAGCAATATCTACCTTCACAATGTGGGATTTAACTTTTGGGGGAAGTAATGTTGCGTCGCAAAACTGATCAATTATATTCACTTTACTATAGCAATAGTTGAACTTTGAGATTTTCTCATACGTTTAAAAAGATTCCTTTGAGTGCATTGTGAAAAGACTAATTTTTTCACCTCCTACTCGTAATATTAAAAATTTATTTATTCGCATTTATACTTATATTTTAAACGTATTCGTAAAAAATATTCGCAAAATAAACATTTTAAATAAATGAGCAAATATTAGATTTTATCGCAGATATTTGCATATGTGTAAGTTTGTTATTAAGATCGTAAAAATAACGCCATTTCCACATTGCTAATACTATGCGTTTTCGGTTTATTTATTCTAAAATAATTACGTGAAATCTGAAATTCGATTATTAAATAAGATCAGTGCTCTATTTCTTCACAATCTTTTGTGAGAGGTTATTCTCATTCATGAAGGAAAATTTATTGCTATGACTATTGCAAGAATATCGTACAGTATATCTCGGGGATGAGAACCATATAATTTGAAATGCATTGAAATACGGCAGATAAAAAAAAATTCACTTCAACACAATACTAATTATTCGAGTGTATTTCAAATCATTGTATAAATCAACGATTATAAATTCAAACGTTATAACGTTTGAATTTATACCACGATAAATGAATGTACCATGACGAAGTATGTAGAACTTATATATTTAAAAAAAAAACTTTTTGAGCCCTGAACAGTGTTTCTCACAATTGTCGATTGAGGCTAATAAATCTACTTCAACGTATAGACATCTTTCTTCTTGTAGCTAATTTCCACTATCTAGGGGAAAAGGAATAAAGAAAGACCAATTTCACTAGTGTGCTTCTATATAGAGTGAAATCTTTTACACCTTATAAAATTAAGTAAGGCAACTTTTCCGACGATGTATGCTTGCAATGGACACATCATATTTTTGAATTTCATTGACCACTCCTAATATCCTTTGTGACCAGTTACTTCCGGTTATAGAGAACTCGCAAAATTTGCGCTGAGATACATTGTCGTTTTTTTGAATTTTGTTGGATTCCATTTTTCGAAAAGTAAAATCTTCAATGAATAAATTCATTTGATTCACTGCTGATGAATTAGATCGCATTATATAATTAAATAAATACTTGACGATATTTGCATTCTATTTAATTATTCTTCCATTTGTTCCTTTAAACGAATCGTTAAGATATAAAAGCATAAACAAACCCAGCGAAGGCACACATGTATTTCGGACATATTGTGAGGCAATTGCCTACTTCCTTGTTGTTATCTTACGTGAACTTCATATTATATGAGCTATTGGTGAAGCGCCTTTGGCGTTCGTTATATTAAAATTGGAGTGAAAGAGTTCTTATGAGGCATTGAAGCTATATTCAGACGAAATGATAAGAAAAACTCTGGCAATCTCTAATAAAAAGACTTTACAACTACAGATTCCCAAAAGAAAATAATCTTACCTCTTTTGGGAATATAAACGTGAGAAAATTATCATCATGACTAATTTCCAAGGTAGTCAGTAAATCAGTTAAATGGACTCACTCAGACCTTGAAACAACACTACCTGCCTCTTGAATCACTTCTTAGAAAGTATACAATGTGAAAATGTCGACTCTGGTTTCATTTAAAATAATATCACCAATATCTAAGCTAAATTCCGTTTTGCTGAATCTATGCAAATATCTCCATGTGGCAATATAGCAGCTCTGCCTAGGTACTTCAATGTTTTCATAAAAAACCGAATGGTAACTGATCTAATATCGTATTAGTTATTGATAATCATTTTCTAGTCAAATATACAGAATCTCTGATTATTCATCGATTGCATATCAAAAATAACTACGAATTTTTCCCCTTGTTTCGTCTAGTGCGTTGGCATTTTTGCGATGAAATTGAATATTTAGGTAAATTATCTATGGTGATAAAATAAACTGCTAAATCATCGCTAAATGAATGACTTCAGAAAGAAGCTATAGTATGCCACCTCAAGCAATCCACCACCCCTTTGAGATAAATGTGGAAATTTAATCTTTGGAATAGTCGAGTAAGTAGAATTCAAAAAATCATTGCGATAACTAGATAATGGAAACGATTTATGACGCCAGTCACAAAGGCATACTATCAACGAGATCACCCAGCTTCAATTTATTATTCCTATCGGCCATTAAAGTGTAGTCGGATTTCGATATTCCCATAGAGCGATTTTTTACGTTTCGTAGCTGAGTTTCAACCATTTGTAAATCGGCCAATATTTGAGCGTCCCTTTCACGCATATATTTCTGCAATTGATGATAAATTATAGTAAAAAAATTTATTGTTCTGTAAAATAAATAATATGCGTTATAGTATGGACTGCGAGTTAATAATTGAATATTGCATGCCAAGAAAGCACTAATGCATAATTTATATCTAAAAAAAGAATTTTATATTTGAAAGAAGTATTCTACTGCAAACGTTGAATAAAACATTTGCTGCGTTTTCTTAAACGAATGACGTCACTCTTATGCTCTTTCTACAACTGTAGATACAATGCCCTAATTAGGCGTTCCTTTTGTTCGGCGTGGGATTCTCGTGAAAAAGGGACCCCTGTTTTGTTCAGATTTCGAAGAAGGAAGAAGTGAGAACTCCCTGGTTAGACGGTATTGTCATTCAAACGAACATACCGTAGTCAACATAAAATTTCCAGAATTCAAGTGATCTACCTGAAACACTTATAGAGCGCAGACGGTATGTGCATATTCTCTAAGTGAATAAGCGAATACAACTAAGTGAACTATATGAACACGATAGCCTAAAAATATGAACTTAAAGTGAAACATATTCAACCCGAACCATTTCTTGTTTTAAATGATCGAATACTTCGGCCCAAGAGTGGAATTCCCCTGATGATGTTTTTTGAGAATCATTCGAACTGATCGATTTTGTTAGAATCGAATCATTCATCGGGTCATCTGTAGTCGATTTCAGTGTCGACGGTGTTGAGTCGCGATCCATACATTGCACTAATGAAGGGACTGAAAAGAAAACAATTAGAATTTAAGGATGAGATGATGAAATTTAATTTAACGAATTTAGGAGCTCATTGCTAACAATAACAGACGTTCAAATTCGTGTCGCTAATAAATTTTTATTTTATTGACAGCGCAAAATAGAAGAACGAGTTAAATAGGTGAATGAATGAAGGTAAGCTTTCATTGCCAAGTGCTCTGAATTTTTTGACAAAAGTCATAATCTAATATAGGTTGGAAACAATTAAGTTAGAGAATGTTTGATTGCTTTATGATTGAAATATTTTTATATATATGCAAATTGCCTTAAAATCACTGAAAAGTTAGCTTGCAAAATTTTCGAAAAATTGATTTAATTTATGAAAATATATTTTTTTAAATTAGGCGAATGAAACGAATTTAGATAGACATTTGTTGGTGACTTGAAATTGATTGTTAATCATTTGAACCAAAGAATTCTTGCGTAAATTCACATATTTAGCTTGATGGTGTTGAACATATCCACTATGAACAGCTGATGATAAAACATATTCCACTATGAAATATCATCTGTAGAACAGCTGATGATAAAAAAAAAATTTACAATTTTTTAGCCCATGCAGAAACTAGTCTTTCGTAGTACTAGTCTTTCATTCCTTACTAGCAAATATTGTGAACAATTTTTCCTTTTCAGTTTCAACTCATTCATTAACAATCGTATTTTGGCTATGCAAGTGTTTCCTCTGTTGTCAATCTTATGAAATTGGCAAGAATTCATGCTCATATAGAAAACAGGCTCGAGAAAAGTGCATTTATGCCTAGTTTTATGCCTACCTATGAAAACCAGGGAAAAGCAAAAAACCTCAAATTTTCTTACCGAAACGATAAGGAAGCGAAAAAGATTCACTATTTGTTTTGTTTTGTTTTGTTTTTGGAACTCCGTCGTGGACCAGGAACCCTGTATGGCACATTAGAATAGGGTGTTCAATAAGCAGAGCTCGACGAAGAACAATTCACAGGAATGGAAACTCCGAAAAAATCCGGAAAGCGAAAAATTATGGCACTGCTTTCAGACAACATCCTCATCAGGCCAACGTCGAGAATGAGGGAGTGGATTCGCCTACCATAAGGCATCCTTAGCACTGCGATCGCTCGCGTCGTGGTTGGGTGCAATATTTATATCTATGTGCTGACACACATCCACTAATTCTGCGTATCTGGCAGATTGCAATATGTGTTTCTTTTGAACCTCATAGTTTCCGTAAAAGGTGCAATATCTGTTGTTGGGCAAGAGTAAAGAAACTAGCCGGATTCCTGTTCCGTTTTGCGTGCGAGCAGAATTAAGGGTGCGTAGCGGACGGCGTTAAACAGAATGAATGCGAGTGCATCGAGAAGCGAATTCATTTATCTTCGTCATCTTTAATGCCTCTATAAGGACATACCGCTTCCTCCTGCACCAAAATCTTTCCATTATACCTCTCTCTTAGAGTAATATTTCTTACGGCCGAGTGTCAGAAGGGCAAATGTCAAGGCGGACTGCTGCCTAGGCCGCGAGCACTCATTTAAGAGCCAAATGAAATTTGCCACTAATAGAAACAATGTAATCATTGATACAATGGACACACCATTAGCGTGTCGAAAAGAGAAGAGGATGTGGGAAAGGGAAGAGGGGCAAGCGAGAGACCACAATACGCCAAGGACTTGCTACATAGTCTATGTACGCTATGAGCTAAATGACTTGTATTTGCGGCCAGAATCTTTCGTCTTCTGCTTGGAAAATGGAAAAAAAGTGTTCTTCCACCTATGATAATAAAATATCGTTAATATCCACACATTTTTTATTTCCCATATTAATATACAATCTAGGCAAAAACCTTTGATCAAGGAGTTAGTCTATGTACGCTATGAGCTAAACAATGTTTTCATGCGGCTAATACGGAATTGTTGGACCGTATTACCACTAGAAAATATTGCTGTCATCACTACAAATTCAATAACGAGCTTTCTCTCACTTGAAAATTTTAATTTCATCAATGCCAAGCATGTAGTACTTTTACACTAATAGACAAAAACCAACAATCACACAAAGGGATTTGTTGGCTCTTCTCATAAGAGGAATGAAGAGGAGGAAGGCGCAGGATGTGTGAGGGAATGAATCCTTTTGTAACTCTTCGTGAACGTTATGATGTTTCTGAGAGCGTAAAACACTGCTTGCAACGCTACGAGACAAGTACAAGAAGCAATAATTCCGAAAATCTCAACAAGTCTCCCAGACGTTAGAAGTACGAAAAAAACAACAGCTATTATTTGCCGATTGAAAGCGAGAACAAAGATGCAATTGTCTCGCTAGACAACAGTTGCTAGTAAAGTACCACTATCTATATGATGATTTTCCTATAAACCTATGAAAGTTTTATTATACTCTTTTTTTCTCATTCAAAATATTACTCTTATTTCTAGCTTATTTCTAACTTTTTAATACTTGCGTTTCTAGCTCTTAGTAAATTTCTTCCATCTTAATTTTTTTTTCTTCTGTCTTAACTTTTTTTTTCTAGTCTTGAAATGCACTATAATTTTCTAATGTTTCTGATGCGTTTCACCCTCAAGTGCGGCCGCGTACCTTTTTCAATCGCTATGGCACTCTATTACACATTGATTGTTGCATAGAATGCCGAAGGCATTGCGTAAGGAAGATAATTGCACAACACCTGTTACAAGGCTGAGTGAACAGGTGTGCTCTTACTATAGGAAAAAAGGACGACCATTGCTACCATTGCATACTATACGAAAAAGTACAAGGAACACGATCCTCTAGTATGTAAAAAAAAGAGCTTCTGGCACTTTCACTAGCAATGATGCATTTCAATTTTTGCATAGTTTCAGATTTATTTTGATTTGCATTCAGCAGCGATATGCATTTTGTATAGTTAGGCCATACTCCAATGCTCGATGATTTTAGTGACTTCAGATGGTTTGCGTTCTCATCAGATTTTAGAGTGAAAGAGGAATTTGCCAACACTACTGAAGTAAAAAGATAGCAATGAAGGATGAGATAGCCATGAAGCAATCTGATTCGCTTTAATACAAAAAAAAAATGTTAGAATCTAAATTGTGGCAACTGCAATTCACAATTTCGTAATAACTCAAATGCGAAACGGCTGATAAGTGTTGTTTGCAAGACCATCAAGCTCAATACCTCTTGTGACCTGAAGTTGTGGAGTTTTCTATGATAGAATGAAATCTAGCTTCGATTTCCCTCCGATATTTAGGCGATTTTTTTTTCTTACCAAACAGATCGTTGAAATTTATGGAAAAATAGTCATATTATGAACTAACATTGACCATAGCCGAGTTCATTATCGTATCGTTCTTCATCGTTCAAATCGGAAGAATAACAAATTTCGAAAAATGGTCCCGATGAAATATTCGTCGTATTATCAGTGTGTATATTCGATGAAGATGCTTTGGCGTGTGCTCGACCAGGCAATGTTGCCGAATCATAAATTCTGAAAGGTAATTAATTTATCGGTTTATTGTCGAAATATGAAGGACAAATCGAACAACGAGATGGATCCATGAAGGTGAAATTATCGGTATCCTTCCTAGGTTGTCACCTTTAAAGGCAATTACAGTAAGTTGTAAAGCGTCACATCTAACAAGGCTGAGCTGAAGCTTGCAACCACGTTTTGTCTTATAATCTGAACAGTACGGTACCAAACATTTACGACTGATTCAATTTGGGACAACTGTTGTAATTGCTTGTTGACTGTCCAGTACACCTTACGTAAGAAGATGAAGCTTATGCACTCAAGATCTACTCGCGTCAAACAAAGTGAATAGGTATTCTGAGCTGTAAGACTATTGATGCTGCCTAAAAAGTGAGATTCCTTAATTCGTAAATTCACGGTGATAGAGGAGCCATCCTTGATGCAGGTGACTTCTATAGAACCTCATAAGGTGTGCTGAACTATTTCAATTCATTCATCGCTCATATAGTGGACACCATAACAACGAAAGCTTTGCATTGCCGCTATATCCACATATTCAGAAAGAAAATTCCACAAAATATTCCGCGCGATTGACATTTCGTGGAAAAGATTGTGCTAATTCGCATTTCTTTGACTATGAAACTTTTATAAAAGTGGTATTATTCATATAAAATATGATAGAAATGAAACAAACTTTTTGAAAAATTTTTTTGTTGCCTTCAATGCGCTTATGCTTCCACTTGAGGTGCTACTTTTACGATGTGTTCGTGCATTTTCGTTGTTTCCATTAACGAATCCTTTAAGTACACTAGTGCTAGACGATGGTAACACCGTGAAGAGCATATCATTGCCAGCGCTTCTTGAGCGATGATGCACTCGTTGCATACTACTCTCCAGACGCTCCTTTCTATTACGGCTCAATGATGCGTATTGTCGGTTTGCTTCAGTAAACGTTGTTGTTGTTGTTGTACGCTGTGGGAACACACACTGCTGTAGCACTACGAAATGTTCCCCGAAGACTGCATTACCGTTGAGACGATCTATAAATAATTAGACTCATAATAAGATTAACCAATAGAACATGGGGAATATGCGTTTTAAAAAAATAGCTGTATGATGCAATAGAAAATGATATCTGTTGAGAAAATTTGCGTTTAGCGAGTGTTATTTTAACCTAATGCATGCAAAAATTATTTGTATTTTTATAGAGAAAAATTTCCTTCAAAAGAGCGAAATGAAAAAGGGCACCTGTAACTGACAATTTCGATACGTGGATAAACAATGAAAAAATCGGATATCATCCCATTTATAGTGGGCAGTTGACGCATTCGGATGTTACAAAGTTTTAAAACTTCGTGGAATTTGATGAGAATTGCAGAGGGACTTTACCGAATTGATATAAATTCTATAAAAGCTATCTACTATCTTTCCAAAAATCTTTTTGGTAAGAAAGTTAATTGTATGAGTATTGCAGTAATCTTGTAAGAAAGTTAATTGTATGAGTATTGCAGTAATCTATTTACGTTTATTGTTCAACCGATATTATATATGCAATTTTGCAATCGAGTTAATCTACTCAACAAATTATTTCATTTCCATCAATTGTTCATTTCAATTTGCAACATTTTATGTGGCTCTTGAGTTGCATGAACTGAAGCAAAAAAAAAGTTGCAAAAATCAACATTTTTCTATCGCATATCAAATTCAGCTACAAAGATTGTCAAATACTCGATAACAAAAAAAAAAACATATTGCATTTTTCGCAAAGCTCCGCTGAATTCAACTTTTTTTTTTTCATTTTTGCAACAATAGAATTTCCACTGAAAGATTCCGATAATCCGAAGCGTTGCATCATACATAACGCAATTCTCAAGGGAAATCATTGTAAATATTCCACGAGCGCAAATGATAAAAAATGCCGATTGGATAATAACGTAAAATCCATTAAGAAAATTGCCTGCATTTCATTGGAACTTTAATTATATTGCCGAAAGGCACAACCATTCCTAAACAACCATTTGGAATACAATCCACTCGGCTATAATCTGCAGAAATTGAAGTTTTTATTTTTACGGTTTAATGCTAGAAAATGTTTTTTTTTTTTGCATCCAATTCGTTGGCTATAAATATTGCCCACTCGAAGAAATTTCATGCTATCGAAAAGCGTATTATAAATTATACTTGGTGCGAATTCAAGTTGACTAAATAAAACTACTATGTAAGTGATGATTGAAATGCTGTACTTTTTTTCTCTCAAAAAAGTACGATATGTGAGTCGGTTAGATAGCATCACTCTCAGCTGGGATTGCTGTTTAAAAAGCATTATTAGAGGTGAAAAAATATCGAAATAATGGCAGCGATACGATCGAATTCAACCATAACAGCCACAAAAATGAGTAACTCGCAGAATTCGCCGAAATTTATTCATTTAGGAGCAATTGATGTAAAAAAAAAAGAGATGAAACTTCCGTCTGCATTCAATGAACTCTAACATCGATAAAATGCTAATGAATAATCTATAAAGTGAATATCCCTTATATATTAGTGGATATTTTTTGAAGAAATTTTTAGTGCAGAACCATTTTTTGAAACGTTTTCTTGTATGGACGAATGCTTGCTCTTACATGATCGTGATCTTGAATCAAGAAATTTGAAACCATAGTCTCGAAGTATGCATCGAGCAAGAACGCTTTATACATTGATTTGACCTCAACTAGAAATTAATAGAACCGATGAAACAATGCTCTCATATGATCCCTTCGATCAAATTGTTCATATTAAGAGCTATCTCTTTTTCGATAAAAGCGCATAAAATACTGAACTATTCATACGCCTCAAATCTCTTCTAAAAGAAATTCCATTTCGAAAATAATTTAATAGTTCTCGATTTATATTTATGAAATTATAAGCATAATTCTCGTATTCAAAAAATATGAATGAATCGTGAAGAAATAAATAAAATAAATATTCATATTTAATTTCGAATTTTAGTAGCGCTAAAATTTATTAAATTATCGAACAATTGTTGATAGATATGATGATGTATTACTATGGCAAACTGCTCCAACTTTTTCTCATAAATGAATACCATCAACTGGAATTGAGTGAGAGAAGAAGAGCATTTTTAAGCACAATTATAGCCACTTTGAGCAATAACAAAAATGCATTAAAGACTCTTGCCTAATCCCGTCTAGTATGTATATTCATTTCATAGGATTTATAAATTCGACTATAACCTCATCGCTAGCATCTCAATGCTGCAAAATGCCCATTTCTAAGCTGCAAAATACGCATTATAAAACTCTAAAATATGCATTTTAAGGCTCCAAAAATACGCATTTTTAAGCTGCAAAATACAAGTGCTACGATTATTCAGTAATTCGTCGATAATTTCTATGAATGCAAGAAAATGAACAAGAAACGTGGCTGCAATATCGCTACCATGACAACATCATTCATAAAATATAAAATTGTTAGAGAGAGTGCTTTGCACTCAACTATTTGTTCTTATTTTTTAATAAATCGTTTACGATGCATTTAAAAAAATATAATTTTAAATATCTTCACAAATATTCGTTCCGTGGACCTGAAACTTTTATATCATGCATACTTATTAAGTATGAATAAGCTTTCTTTTCTTCGAAGTGATGAAAGTAAGTGTGGATAAAATCTATAAAACGAATGCAATGCATGGGAAAGCTTAACGCCCCTTAACGCCTGAGGGAATTTTATGAGTAAGTTAAAGATCAGTAGCTGCTAAGAAATCTACCAATTTAAAACAGATTGCGATAGAGGTCGTTATTTCCAGCGACTGAAGAAGCTTAAAAAGGGGTTTATGAGGAAAATTCCTAGCACCCTTCTAATTACAGGTAATTTTATCCCTCTCACTATTATAAAACTCAGAAATGCAAATATTAGAGGAATCTCAATCTCAGTCTGTATAATTAAGAAAGAATTGAGTAACAAAAAACTTACATCTACAATATTAGTGTCGAATTTAACTTGCATGAAGTTTAGAAAATACGACACATTAGCTTCGAGAAAAGCCACAACTGAATGAAAGCAATGCTTTGCTCAACGATAGATATTGGAGTAGTGGTCAACGTTTTTGCTACTCAACGGTTGCTAATTTTTCAACTCAAGAGGATTTCTCATTTTACAGCACATTTGTATAAATACTCTAAAGTGTTGTGCAAGTTTGCAGAATGCACGGCATTGCTTTGTGTGGCAACATTCTTTTCCATCAAATCATTGATTAAGTACACCTTTTTCCACATACTCTTTTCACTTCAACGCTTGTCAAGTGGATTGCAAACAATTCCCACACTAGTTGGTGGGGTTTTTTTTTTCGAATTTGCAGACAGATCATATTTATTTCAGATTATATAGCTTTATTGATTTCGATTTATGAATTTTCTATTATTTCAGCGAAACGTTTTCAAAAAATCATGACCGCGACATCAATGAGAACTTCAAGCGTGCAAAAGCGATGGTCTAATATCACTGGATAAAAGCGCAAGTGCAACGTAAATGAGCCCAGCAGGAAGTAACAAAAAACGTGAAGAGGCCGTTACATCATGCACACATATGAAAAAGAACAAGTCTAGTGGAAGAATTCGCTAGATGCAATCAATACTACAACAACAGACACTCTACTAGCAAAGTCCAAGATTTCACAACTAATAAAATCTTCGATTATTCGCTAGGACGCATATATAATTAAATGACAGCTTTTTGCTTTGTTAAGGATGCACTATTTCGAATGCTAAACGTTTCACACAGCTGCTAATTTCTGTCGATTTGATGAAAAAAGAGATCGCATTGAGATGTTCATTAAAAAATTCTCATCATGAATACAGCAGATTTTTTTTTTAGAAAAAGTTCCAATTATGGCTATGGAATATTTATCTTTTCATAATTCCAATTATGGCTATGGAATATTTATCTTTTCATAAACCAATCATAGATACTAAATTTCAGTTTTTGGGAGTGTCAGAAATCTCTTTGTAAAGTATTATAACAGTGATTGGTAAATATGAAATGAAGGCCAACTTTCAGGAATGCATGAAACAAAACTTGATGCTTACCAAGATCCTGAGGATTATTCGATTCACCAATCGTATATGCCTCGTTGACGAGTGTATCCATCATATTCAACTCATCGTGCAATTCATTTTGTGTTTGAATAGCGTCGAATGCGTTCTGCATCAGATAGTTACGATTCGCATCCAAAGACCTGCAATAGCAATGTGAAATTTTAAAAAAAAATCAATTTGCGAATGAGAATAAAAACTTATCGATATCGATAAAAATAAACTACAAAAAATAAATCTCCCCGGGAAATCAAATTTTACTTTCCACTGACCAGTATTTTCCTTGTATCGGCAATCATTTTTTGCCACTACGTCGCCTCAATCCTACTGATAGGAAATCATCAAAGAATTAAGTCATATGGTTTTAACTAGTAGAAAAGTTGCACTTATGCCAATTTTGTCAATTTTTCGGTTAATTTATGAAACAAATCCACATCAATTGAGACGTGTCGCCAATTTATTTCTTAACGATGAATAATTTGCAGATAATTTCAGCTAAATAACGCTTCCATTTCTAGATTAACTAAGAGATTTTCATGAGTATATATCAAGACCTTCGTTACTGATTCTCATACTGTAGTATAGTCCCTTTCCGGTTGCTCATCCAATTATGAGCTTACTTGTGAAAAAATTTATGATAAGCTTGAAGATGGTTCACTTTAAGTGCTCATGATTCCACCTGAATTTTTGAGAGTAACTCATAGTTGTGGATTATAAACAACATCGAATCCAATCTACCAAGTATTGACGCTATACAAGGAAAAACAATGCCATAAGAAATACACGATTGCCGATATATGAATATTGATTAAATTGTTTTGAAAATATTCAAATGAGTATAAGCGTAAAAAAAAGCTCGTAGACGAAACAATTGAACAACGAGCCATCCCCAGCAATATTCAGCACGATGCCAAGGAGCAAGCATGTTGTAAAAATGGGCAAAGCGAGAGGATAGACTGAGAATCACAGCGTATGATCTAGCTTGTAAACATCACAATACAAGTATTAATGTTGTTTCATTCGATGATGAACCTAATTTTTGATAGCGCAAAAATTCTATTCAAGATATGGGAAACTTGAATTACGCTGACAATAATGGTCAAAAATACAAAATTTTCTACTGATGAGGTTTATCTGATTGCATAAAATAATTAAGGGGTCAATGAAAGCTTATATTTGACTGAATTCAGGTCAGTTCATTTCTAAGATGGACCAATCTGAATTAAAAGTTTCATTACTAACCAAAAGACAAAAACATAGTGTCGAAATATAAGATACCACTGAATAAACCGATTCCCAAATGTTGGTGATGCTAATGCTTTTAGCGAATCAACAAGGCGGGCGAAAAAGATTTCCAGTAGAGGAACAACCTTTTTTTGGAAGATATTAAACCTCATCAATTCATCTTTGAACTATTGTACTATATAACTGAACTCTCAAATAAACAGGCAAAATAAAACATTCATTCACTTATACTTTGCTCACATGAATTCTTTCCCGTTAGACAGAATATTCATTCAAAGTTTAGAGACATGTAACCACTTATGAATATTGGTGATGAAAATGCTTTATTGGATCAACTTATGAAAAGGTGTTCTTTGTTGCGCAAAGAGTACACAAGTTCGCGTAACGTGTATGCCAACATAACATCTATATTCTTGGGTTTATATCGAAGTAAATTTTCCAGCTTAGCTCGCAGTGTATTTTAGGTTAAAAACTAAATTGTATTATTTCTTTAATCAACAAGTTCAGAAGTTACGACAATCATGACGAACGATGATGAAAACGAAGAAAAAAGAGTGACAGGTGCTTCTACGGCTTTTCAAATAGAAAGAAAAACAGTTATTTCACGAATTTAAAAAAAAACTAAAAACAGTAATTAGAATCACCTGTCACCTGCAATAAAACAATAATTACTATGAAGTAATGTTACCTGGCAGGAATGAACGATTAATTCCGGTTTCAATTTCTATAATGCGCAAAGAAATTTTTGAATACAATTGATGAGCGATTCGGATCGTTGAAATATTGTTTCCTAGATGTTACGATTGCTCAACGATATATTCTGAACATTTACGTTGAATAGCGCGCAGAACTAATCCTCTACTAAGCCAGTGATCGCAGCAATTCAACCGCAATCACCATCGATTCCAACATCACCAAATTGGCGATTATTCTAATTCTTTTCGAAACCACCGATCACAATAATTATCTTTGAAACACGATCCAATGATTACACGAATTTTACTAGAATTACATTCGCCGAACTTAAAATCAATGGCCATTGATAAGCATATGAGATCAGCAGAAAACTGCAGAAAACTGCGCCGATTTGTTCAAAATGCTTTCAATGCACATATTTAACCGCGTAATATCTCTTTTCGTATATTCATATAAGATCTAAACGATCTATCATATCATAAAAGATGACAACATTCCGACTGCAAGAAATATGCTACAAAAATTACACATTATTAAATTTGTATTATATGAACAAGCTTTCTCGACTTGTCAAATATGCTGAATATACTCAAAATGAAGCACTGATAATTGAATATAATTTCTCGATGGAAGATCGCAGTAGAAATTTTGCATATGTGTCTTAGCAAAATAATAAGTAAATGTCGAAGTGTTATCATAAGGATATAACAATTTAACAAATACAATGAACACAAAATGCATAATTTTTTTTTTGCATATTGAGTAGATTGCATTATATTAGTGCAAAAGAATCTGTAAGTATTTGCAGGTCATATAGTATCAATGATCACAGCTTATTCAGATGACAGTATATAATAGGGAAGGTTATACGAAGTGATAGACAGCATAACTTAAATGCCAAAATTTTTCGATTTGTACTAAAGAAAAAATTATTAAATAGTGAGGGTGGTATAGTTGCTTAGATTGTTAGCTTATCACTATTGATAAAAGTGATAAGACGCTAAATGACGTCACTAAATGCAGTGCTTAATCGCTGAAGCAGTTGCGAACAGCGAAAGACGAATAAATGTGATATCTCATGCAAAGCGCTAGCAATACCATGGAGATTAGCTTGATTACGTTTCACACAAACATCATTCCTTTTTTTTATGGATATCGTTTTTTTTTTGCCAAACAAAGTGTGCACTCGCAAATAAGATAAATTACATCATGCTAGCAATTCTAGATTGACTTCTACATGAGCGTATATTATACTACAGCTTTATGCTTACAATCATTATCTAACTAAACTATTCTTCTGATTGGATATAACCGGATCGGATCTAACCGGATCGGATCTAACCGGATCGGATCGGATCAGATCTGAATAATCGGATCGCAATTATCAAATAAATAGAATATTATACGAAAATGTCAATAAAATTTAACATATTTGATTGTTTCTTTGCATCTGTCGATACTAGTGAAGTTATCTAACGTCTCGTTCGGTTCGATTTTTTCTTACAAGAAATTGCTTTGATGTTGCAAGAATTTAAAGCAAAATTGATCTCTAAGACTTGCTGAGACCATAAGAGAACGAGTTGAAACGTTTTATTGAAGATTTCTTTCTTTATGTTCCTAATAGTTGCTGTCAACGAAACGTTTTTATTTTTCGATAATATTTTGCCAATTTTCATGACAGCTTTTCATTCGCAATTTTCTACCTTCATTTATCGCCAATTATAGAATACACTTTAGTTTTTCAAAAAAAAAAAAAAAAACTTCCTCATCTATTGTTCGAATGTACATTGGAGACTATGTAAACCCTCACTTTGATCGCTTTGCATACATTTCTTTCATATAGGCAATTGCAGATCATTGCGTAAGCGATCTTCTCATTTTTTATATAATGACCGACGGTGTTTGCGCATTCCTCATCCTTCAGAATTTGAGAAACAAACTGACAAAAGGAGCTGATTCCTTCGCTGGGCGTTTCATCGAGACGCTGAAGTGTGCGTTGCAGCTGCCTAGTTGCACTTGGCGTGGTTCAGTGGTACTTTCACCTGGTTGGGAAGAGTGATAGTTCACTTAGCAAGGTTGAGCCAAGTTGAACGATACTGCAGAAAGAAACGAAATGGCATATCAAACACCATGTGAAGTTGGTTTGGATTTCCTCCAAGGACTGCACTATAATTACAGAAAGCGAGACTAACTAGTTTTGCAAAAAGACACACAAATATACAAATATACCGCCATCAGATCTGTCAACAGTTTCGTGCATCACTGCATTTAGCGCGTTATTGACGAGCTATTGCTGTAACACCGATCCTCCAGTATTATATACCAGTATTATATACCAGTATCTCAATGATGCATTACGTTGAGGTACAACTCTCTTAATAGCGAATTCAGCTTAGCCATTAAAAGATAGTTTGAATGTTGCAGCTCAATTTAGAGCTCTTCTTCGCATTCGTCATGCGTACTGCAGTCATTAAAATTAATTCCAAAAAAAAAAAATTATTGACAACACACGTTCAGCAAAGCAATAAAAGATGCAAAATTTTGCAAGCCTTTAGAGAAGCTTAAATAAAGAAAAGGTTTCCTTCAAAAATTTTCAAATTCTAGCACTAATCATATCCTCAGTATTTTAGTTATTTTCATAGCATTTTATGCTTCATTCCTACTCTTCTTATTCTGAACGTTTCTCTCATCCAAACTGCAGAAAAAATGACAGGGGTTTAGCTAAATGCCATGAGTTCTCGCCTTCATCGACATGAAGCACTATGAAAAAATATCGCATATTTATATTTTCTGACGTTCAAAGCAACGAGAAAATTATGCAGTGTGCAAAGACGAGGAAGAACTCAATGAAAGGAATGTTGCATATGAACGAAAATTTAAGTAACACACTTCGTATAGTAATTATAATGCCATGCAAATTTTTGCGCAACAATTTTCATATTCAGTGATAATAAGTATTGTACTGTAGACTCAAATAAACTTGCTGCCTGGATAGCAATACTCTGAAGTAATGATTATTAACAGATTGCCTTGAAAATATAACAATATTAGGCGGCTAATACTTAGCAGACGCATTTCACAATATTTGTTGCTAATTTGCAGTGACATGAGAAGAACAGTGCACAGGTGGAGACAGCTGTTTCGGCATGTGCCTAAACAAAACTCCAACAGCAACGAGTTTATCGGAGATATCAAAATGGTATCATTTCTAAGAGATTTCAAAGGTAGTTGTACCAAATTCCTGCACTGTTATTGTCTCCAGAACAGTAGCGATGCCAGTGTGCACTACAATAGGTGGAGTTGCATCAGTGCGGTGAGTTCTCTGTGGGGATGAGTAACGTTAACCAGAAGCCATTGAGGGTTTCAGAAAACGCCGATGCCATCAGCCACAACGAAGTGTGGCCTATAAAACAATTTTTAAATGGTCATGGTAAAGAATCGGCAGCCCTGAGTACTCCCAAATATTTTCCATAAGCACCATGATGCATGGGACAAAGCTCCGTGAAACCATCGATAAACAACACCTTCATAGGTAAGGAAAATGCGACTTGATGCAACTTTGTATCAATGATTCAAGTGTTTCTTTGTGATCACTATGTGGATTGGTCGATATTCAGATGGTGTGGGCAACAGCGCAATGTCCCTCAAAGTCAATATCCTTGATGTTCTTGCTGCTAAGTTCAAAGGCATCACAGGAGCGTGCAAGAAAGAAACATGTAGAGAGGACTCTTCGCAAAATATAGTGGACTTTGGATGCCATCAACAGGGGCGATGTAAATGGAACACAATGAGCGACTAAATTTTTGGGTTAATTCGTAAAATTTCTTCACAACACAATTGCAGAATTTTGAAAATTTACGCTCATTTTCTCGCACAAATGCAGTGTAAATGCATTCTGCTTTTGATTCGTGAGTTTTTCTGATTTTTAGTGAACGAAAAAAAAAGAGAATCTCTACTCCTCTCTCCCTTTCCCCTCCCATTCACTTTGCCTTTTCTCAATGAAAATGGAGAATTTAAAAATTCTCGACAAATAACGCAAAATTTGTGGGGCAAAAAATGATCTATTTTTCTATTTTTCAGGCATATACAGTCATGGAGCACAGTTCATTTTGAGGGCATATAAAATGCATTTGATAGTGCAATAAGTTGCTGAGTAAAGTGCCTACTGTATTTTTAAGTGTTTGAAGCATTGAGGAACTATGATTGTTTCAATGAAACTCGTGATATATTCTGATTTCTCAGGGATTACAAACACCGAACACTCGGCAATTTTTATGATACATGCACGTCATATTAAAGCGAATTAGCGATGACGTCATATCACTGTAATATCACAGAAGGTATGTAAATTGATAACTGACGAACAATTTATCGAAGAAAGCCTACGAGTCATCACTCATTCATGCGCATATGCTCACTGCTATTGATTGAAATTCTATTTAATAGAAATATTTTTTTTATTTTTCGCATAAAAATTATTTCATTCAAGATTTTTTCATAGGTAGAACTTGAATTATTTTATAGAATTTTATTCAGTATTCAATAGTTATTGAATATTCAATAGATACGATACGAATACAGAAAATCGAATCAATAAAAATTTGATTAAAAAAAACAAAAAATACGAAAAAATTTTAGTAGAAATTTATGACACTAAAAGAAACAGGAATAATTGTTCTATAAAAATAAAAAATAAAAAATAAACGTAGAACGTTGAGGAAACTAACATATTATTAATCATTACGTTACATATATATGCATCTATGAAATCGTATATGCTTACGAATTTTCAAATGAACCTGAAGTGAATGAAGCAAAAAAAACCTTAGGAAATTTCAATATGCAAATATCGTCGGAAAAAATCTACCAAAACCGGTGAATGAAAACATCAAAACTTAACGTTACACTCCTTTGAAATTACTGTATTTAGATATGAATTATTTATGACATACTGTCACAATCAATATAATGAGCACTCATCTAATTAAAACAATTATATGTGTAATGATTTTGTGTTAAATTGTATTATTCTCATATCACTACTATTGTATCATACTAGAAATTGTTGTGTTCGTCGATAACGGTGGCAACAGAAATCGCTTATTCTCAGTCATAAAAACTTAGTACAAACAAAATATATTATATAAATTTATAATTTAAGTTTAGATGCATGAAACTATAGCTGAGGAATTTTTAGGCATTTACGCTGCTCCAAAAATTCTAATTACTGATTGTCATCAATACAGCATAGTGCTCTAGCCTATTTTCAATACTTCAGCAACTTGGAAAGCAATCTTGTTTCATAACTTCGCCAATATCTTTGATACTGGTCAAAGAATAGCCCATTGACGGGGAGGATTAAAAAACAGCAGAGCAGCAGCATAAAGTGAGAGCAACGTAAATGAGCATATCAGTATGGATCATTTGAATCAGAGGGAATTCCATATCGCTATATCCTTTAAAAGCAACGGAAGAGGCGGTAATTAACAGATACAATATAAAAGACAAATGAAGAATTTTAGTAGACTTCGAATGAAAACTGATGTGATGACCTTGAAAGGTTCATTGTCACAACGAAAACGAGAAGTGCAAAGCAATGATAACACATGATCGCAAAAAAAGATGCAAACGAATGAATCACATGACTGAAATGAAGCAAACAACGACAAATGCGCCAATTTAATCTTTGATCGTTATCTGATAGCTAGGTGGGCGATATTATATATTTCTACTCTGTAGCAACTAAAGTAATCGCAGAAGAATGAAAGAAAAATGTATAAGGAGATCATTAGATATGAATGATATCAACTTGCGCAATCACCGATACAAATTATCGAATTTTATTCTTTCGTGCTGTTCATATTGGCATATCTTTGGATATTTTTGCACTTCAAAATAATCAAATAAATAAATAATTAAATAATTAAATAAAGAACGCTGCAATACAAAATTTCACTCAATAATAATAACAACTGTGGATAGCGCTGAAGTCATAACAAAGATATTTGAAAACCAAGGCATAACAAATTTACCTAGTTTATCTTCACTCTTCTTAACTTTAGCCTGCTAGTTTGCTTACTTGAAATCAGTGAAAATCCCCAGAACTTATATGTCATATCACTAGTAATGATTCCAGGTTTTTCTGACATCAGAAGCAATCTCAGAAGATGTATGGAATTTTGTAGGTTGAAAATGTCACTAAAATAGAAATGAAATAAAGTAACTAACGACACTTTGATATTACTTCATAATGGATCAAAAATAGGTAGATTATGCATACTTTTACTCAAACTCAAACAATATATGAGGTTTAAAACTGCTAGCATTGAAATTCTCTCAAGAAAGAGCTTTGCGATTGTGGAATATGTTTGTAAATCATTTTTAACAAGAAAAAAATAAATATGTTATTTTGGTTACAATTCTGTGCAAAAAAAAACAATAAAGTAAAATAAGCTTAAATAGAAGAAATAAAGGTGCAACAATATTTATCTAAATTCTAGAACGTGAAATTACTCTCCAATCATCGTGCATTTATCAACGATTGTCTATGATTTGTATCGAGTGCAATATCGTCAAGTGCTTTTTTATAAAACATACATATTAGACAAGAAAAAATTATTCATCATCACGTCATATTTGGTGCTTGCCTAAAGAATATTTCAAAATTGCTAATAACGATGTAAACAGGAAGCATGCTTCCGTTGAAAATTGCCCTCTAAAATCGAAGAGAACATTTCAATAGCAATCGACGCGAAATAGAAATATTCTATGAATAATCGAATTGAACGACTAGTAATTAAAAATAAACAAACTAATCAGCTAATGACACAAATTATATGTCAATTTCCACATGAAATATGAATAAAACAGTGAATAAATCGAGAAATCAATATAAAATATTTAAAATGAGAGAAACAAATCCAGATTTTTTTTTTTGCAGACAAGCGAATTCGAACCATTCATTCGAAAAACGCATTGGTTGTTTCTTTTGGTTGCAAGAAAAATGAGCGAAGATAAAGGCAATTGAATTGGAATATTCACAACAACGGCGTTGAGTGAGCTTTTCAAATGTCAAGCTTCTTAAAAACTCAATGATAAAGAGGATTTTTAAACGATGACGATGTGATCTGTTAGTGAATTGGATTGCATCGATTTTTTTTTTAAAGTTTAGATACGATGATAATATCTAACGAGGTGTCATTACACTCATAAGGAATGTGCATCTCGATGATGCACAAAAAACGTTAAGCCAAAAGCATTGGCTTCAGTTCACACATAAAAAGCATAGTTCATATTTTGTAGCCGTTGCATTCCTATTTTGTTTTGAATTTGAAATTTGAAAATTCAAGTCTATGAATTTGAAATTTGAAAATTCAATTTGATTCTTTTTTTTTGAAAATTCATGAATTTGAAATTCAATTTGAATTCAAGTAGTCGCTAAACCCTCATATTATACAACTTTATAAGTTTCCACCTTCAAGCAACACAAGCGTATAACCCAATTCGCATTCGCGAAGCTATTCACTCGTATTACTGCGGCACCACATGTGCGTGAGCCTACATGGGTGTGGTGTGTGCGCACATATAAGTGTGTATGAATGTATGCGTGTATCAATTGATGGATCCATTTCAACTCCAATACGAATCTACCACTGATCTGATTCTCTCACTCATCCAATTCTACTTGCTGCTGCAGGTATTAAAAAAAAAGAAAGAAAAACAGGATGTTCTAACAAGCTGACATCTCTAAAAACGCCTTTTAGATCGCTGAAAAATGTGAAAACATTTCGAATGCGTAACAAGAAATTGCTTTCATGTTGACGTAGATCGAAATTCGAAACGGCTAAAAGCTCCCACTATATATTAATGACATTGATGTGGAGTTCTCTTATAACTTGTTATGGGAAAATTAAATATTTTTAGGAAAACATATCTGCGCAATGTTTAATGTACATCACGAGAAACCAAGAATTTGCATATGATTTCGTTTTCATAGAGATTATTATTCACCGAATTTAACAACGAAATTTTTATACCATTGAAAAAAATCGTTTCCATCAATGCACGTATTGCTAAAAACGCTTCTCGAAGCGGCTATAAACTTTAAGCTCTTTATAGCAATTAATTAGCAAAAACCAGTCGATATTTTCCAGCATCATTGTTTGAACACAATAGGCAAATAGGGCACCTAATGAGACAAAAAACCGGAAGAATTCCTGAAATAATACTTCCGAAAAGAAGATGCGCATCGGTCGGATTGCGTAGTACGATAGCAAAGTAAGAAAAAGCTAGCAAGGACGCGAGTTAAAAGTTAATCCCTTTTAAGCTTTTATTGGTCCAACAATTTCGATCTCAAAAAAAACAGCTTAAAATTTCAAAAATAATTCAGGAAAAAATAATCAAATAGGACGCATTTAATGACGCATTTGCTTATATACAAATGATGAATAAATTCGAAACAACTGGCCACTATATAATCGAATTTAGAGATCTCCTCAACACCAGTATTGCTTTTCAATGCTTCGGATGGCAAAATCGGTAGGCTAAATATTGCACCGTATTAAGATTAGGCACTCTACGCATCGATGCGAAAAACGATTGATAGCCCCACAAAGAGAACGACAATAAAAGGTTTCTTTTAGCATCGAATGCATGTGGACAATATGAGATTCAATAAAATAGATCGGATAATGCAGATTTGTGTTGCGAATTTGTGTTTTAAATTTTTCACCCTATTCTAGTCCACTATAAAAGCATACATTAACTCTTATTGTTGAAGCATTCAAAATTGAGCTATCAACTTAAAAATGCTCTCAATTCTATTGTTCGAAAATGTATTTACTAATCGAAATATTCCATACCTTATGATATGATAAGTAATGATAACCGAAATCCTACTGATGAGAGATATTCGAGACGTCGTTAAAAATCCTATTCCTACTGATAACTAACAAAAAAATACACATACAGAGATCATCGTCGTTATCAGCGAGTGAATTTTGGACGACATAAATCCGATTGCTTCTATTGATAAGGGAAGAAATCTTTGATCAACGCAAATTTTTCTCACAGAAAGACACATTTCCTTAAGCTAATAAAAATTAATGGGGAAAACGCAAAAAAAAAAAAATGGTATTTCAACTTTTTTTTAAGACGGCTGTTTAGGTCATCAACGAGCGACACCAAACGTGCCACTTAAAAAAAGCAAAAAAAAAATAGAAAAAATACGAAGTAAAAAATAAAAATAAAAATGAAATTCTGGTCTCTCTAGTGAACAGGGTTCTAATCGAATTACACTCAGAGTGCGGAGTTAATGGGCTCTCGCTTCTGAAAATATCGCTTTTTTTTTAATTCCCACTGCAAGCAATTCATAGATAAAGGTCTTTAATTGCTAAAGAACAGACAGCTTCTCAATGCGATATCATTGGGAAGAATATGATTAACACTACTTAATATGAATTATGAATGCAGAATGTGGATTTCAATCCGTAGTTTTCGTTGCTATTCTTTTGATTGTAATGAATTCATATAATTGCAAAAAAAAAAAAAAAACATAGTGAGAGGGTCTAACTGCGACAATTTATGAAGAAAATTTTTCAGGACCCTTACCACCAAAGAAAAAACATAATTTCTTGAGAAATTATCGAAATTTTACTAATAAAAATCGTCAAAGAATGTAATAACTATCATCATGTATAAAAATAAAAATTAACTTCGCTACTAAAAAAAAAAATTTCATGAATAAACGAAGAGTAACCTTCAATCTGGTAATACCCTAGGATGCTAGAAAAAGAGTCCAGACGGCGTATTTGAGTCCAATTTATTGAATTAACGGAATAATGGAGAATTTCTGAGTTCGCTTGTGTACTGCAGAAAATGCGGCTGTCACAATATCAAGAAAATCTATTACTATCTTTGGTTTCTTAATTAACCTAGGTCTAAATTTTCTCCATGGAAGCGTTCAAGCGTTTTTTTTTTTAAATTTCCTGCAGCAGTTCAGATAGTTGTGCCTGAGCCTATCAAAACTGTAATCTTCCGATCTTCCTCCTCCCTTTCCCACCCCCTTTCCTCCCCAAAACTGGCAGGAAAAGCCCTGATATCGTTCAAAAACCCGCATGGACTAGATAAAGTAATTGTTGAGGCATAGTCGGCAATAACGACCATTCCTAAATCATATCAAAAAAGTGGATGGATCAAGCTAATCAATTAGAAAAGCGCGTCTAAAATGGAACGCGAAGATTTCAGCTGCAAATTGGGAAAAAAAAACGTGGTAGCTGAATGATAGAGGAAAAACATATGTCGTGAATTTGAGGGAATCCACTCAAAAAATTTCCTTAAATTTTTTTTTCAGTGCAACTTTAAAATGAGCGCTTCGAAGTCGGAAGACAAAACGAAGCCTAGTTTCAGCGATGACCCATTTGTCCTTTAATGGAAAAAGGTGGAAAAAAAACAAAAACTTCCGTTATTTTAGAGAAATTCTATAGAAATTTCGAATTTAGAGTTGCATAAAGGGTATATGCCTCGAAAATAGATGGCTTGAATTAGCATTTTACAATATATACAAAGTGTTCGATCGAAAATTTGATTATTCTAACCCCATGAAATTATGTAAGGCGGGTCAGTAGGGTATAGATAAAGCGGAAATAGAGAGCCGTAAAAGTTAAGTCAACGAAGGTCAAGGGCATATAGGCAGATCAAACGACTGCCCAGCGTGGGTCATGAGGTTAGCCTAAGGCAGAGTCGGGATGGATAAGAGGGGCTGATGTGCTCGAGTATTCATTTGGGCTCCTAGATTGTTCGCAAAGCCGAGTGGGCTTGTGGTGTAGCCGTGGGAGCGCATGAGGAGATCGGCGACAGCGTAGAGTTCGCAGGATGCGACTATAGGGTCGCGCCAATGATCGAAGCCATTCTACTCGTATTTCTCCTTATCGTATTTTCGCCTGTAAACCTGTGTAGCCTCGCAAGTTACTAGGCCGAATCTCAACAGAGGGTACAGATCCTCGAGGAGGTCTGAATGAGCCAAGGGGACCCTTACAATTATTTTAGAGCTCTATACCATATAGATTCCTTGGTTGAGAAATATGGATTTATACATTTGAGGCTAATACTACATTATTACTGATGCATTATAGATGATCAAAGATCACCTATGCGCAGCAACAGCGAATATTAAAGAGCAGAACTCACATTTTGGGCAAGAATTGCACGAGGTAACCAATATTAGATTGAAACTGAGAGAATATGTGCATCTAGGAGTGAAAAGCAATGTAATTTATGAAAATAACTGCAAAAATGCAAGTAATAGTTCGCTGCGTAAAAAATTTACTCGAAAAATGATATTTCTTTCAAGGAATTTGGAAAATATGTTCGTTCTAGGCAGCCGGTTACCTATAAAATATATTCGTTCTAGGCAGCCGGTTACCTATAAAATATATTCGTTCTAGGCAGTCGGTTATCCGTAACTTTCAGCTCTTGAATAGTATATGCTTGAAAATCCCATCTTATGCTATAGTTATGGAAGAACTTTTCAATGATCGTTGCTTCATATACCTTCTTAAGAAATTCTATAGAAAGGCTTTAGTAAAAGATGCTTTAATGAATAAAACTGGTACTATCGCTCTCAATTCTCGATCGACCCCGCCTGTTAACC
The DNA here is from genome assembly GCA_006503575.1 of Baylisascaris schroederi. Lineage (NCBI taxonomy): Eukaryota > Metazoa > Nematoda > Chromadorea > Rhabditida > Ascarididae > Baylisascaris > Baylisascaris schroederi. Next base: position 180,376 of record QEWY01000855.1, on the reverse strand, counting down.
AGCCGTTTAGTCGTAGATTTAGCACTCCGCCAACTCCATCGATGCAATTTTGGATCATCCATCGCTATGTCGGATGTTTTAGCCGACGAATGGGAAATATCAATTTGCATATTATGCCTTAAGAGATTACCTCTTCGCAGCGAAAATTTTCATTGTGGAGAAAGATGTCGATCAAAGAGCGACGAGGAGTTGAACGGAGAGCGACGGAGAAACAGTAGGCTAACCGTCTGCCTTGAATGTAATATACAGTAGCTTCGAGAGTTTTATATAGCAATGAACACACTGCCATTTTATAGTTCTATGTTCTTAATAGCAAAGATAACGGATCGGTTGGTGAGTTTTCCCACGATCATTAAATTATTAGTGCCAATCTAATGTTTGATCAATGACTTTTTTTTTTGAAAGTTTTTCTTCACCTATTTTATAAAATTTCTTGGTGAAAAACATTAATGTTTGATCAATATTGCAGCAGCAAAAGTAAATAAAATATCATGTGCATTTATTCATTGCCACTATGAGCTTTTTCGATGTCACAGACGAATAAAATAAAAACGTCGCAATCGATCAATCATAGGAAATAGATAAAAGGTTGCTTTCTTAAAATCTTTGGTTAATTTAAATTGCAGTTTTGGGGATATATTGGAAATATTCATATATTGAAAAAATATTCGAATTGAAGAGGAATCAATGACTCGATGTGTGGGTAAGTAGAATTGTGGGTAAATTTATCAACAGAAAGAGCTTAATAATATCATAGATATTTGGGGCAAAATTATCGTAATGATAGAAAAGATTTAATAAGACAAGAAAAGAAGGACAGGCAAATCTTGTCCACTGAGTAATACATGTTTCCAATTGAAGAATTAGAATGCTTGGACAATAGGTAAAGAAGGTATACTTAGAAATAAAAATGATCAATGCAAAAAAAAAATCTATTATCGATATTGATCAGGAAATATTTTAAAACTTTGTTGAACTCCAATATTTTTTTCATCTGAATAATTTCTAAGTCATAGCTAATCATTATGCCGGTACAAGGTTTCAGACTTTACTAACTTAAAATACTTTTGATGGGAACGCTTTTAAATTGAGAAAATTATAAAATGGCGATACGAATAGCACCCTAAATAATAGGCAGATGGATAATAGCGTATATATACATAGCTTAATTTAAAGAGAATTGATGACAATAAGATTGTTTCAAGCAGATAACGGAATGTTAGCAGAGGATGGTGTAATTTATGAGAGTATCACAAGAGTGATACGAATCTAAACAGGCTGAAATACAAGCAAGTATTAACATTGCTGCGCTATATACATATGCAGATAATATACGGCACGTCCGCCAACAATCTTTCAGAGGTGTCAGTGAATGAAATCGTAGATTATCGGCAAGATAATAGAGAATAGGAGAGGGCCGACATAATGCATTTGACTTTTCCTCTAGCATTCCTCTAGCATAAGTTGACAGGCGGCAGACTTAGCCTCAAAACTGATGATTCAGAAAGTAGTTTCAAAATACTATAGGATCAAGAAGGCTAATGGATGATTCAGAAAGCGATTTCGATTATCATCGCAATTAAGAAGTCTATTGATGGTTCAGATAGAAATTTTAGAGCTGAAGTGAAAGTCTAAAATAGCATCCCAATTTATGGATTTTGAATGGTTCCTCGCTATTCTCTTCACTTATCAATCATAGATGGACATCCACAAATTTAGGAAATATTCCAATAGTCTAGGTGGAAACTGAAGAGATGATGATTGAAAAAGACTCATTATGCTGCAATTACGATCTCAAAGATACAATCATATCGTTCTGTCGTAATTTTTCAATTCACATAAAAAATAAACTTAAGGGAGCGAAAAATCTAGCACATTCCAATCATTCCATTAAAAGATTATATCAACGTTTCGCTATGAAAACTTCAGCAAATATCATAAAAAGAAAACGACATACAACAATTGAAACTATGAAATTTTATCGCTTCATAGCGATCGTTTAAGATGCCTATAACGAAGTATTAAGCGATACAAATATTCTACATTATTTTCCCAAATATAGCATCTAACTTCTATCGACAAACGGAAAAAATTTAAAAGAAATTGCAGAATTGCAGAAGTGAGGGCTGTAATAGGTGAAAAATTATAATGTTGAGGCAGCAATTCTTCAATCTAACGTTCTAAACTCGTCACCTAGACAACTGAAATGCCATATATTTGAAGTACATATAAGAATAGCAAGTAAAGCTAAACTTCTAGCCTGAGTTAAGGCTGAATTACTAACAAGAACAAGTTACTCAAAAAAAAAACTTTTTTTAAAAATAATAAGGTGGACTTAATTAAACGAAAGATAACGAGAATGTGTATGACGAACATTTGAACGCCGAAAATATTTCATAATAATAGACAATAACATGAGGTTAATGCGTAGGTCAGCTATTCAGCCGTTCAGCTAGTTGACCCTCAGTATATGTTAGCAATTAAACGGCACAATTATATATGCTGCATGCAATGGACCAATCGAAAGTGACAAATCACCACCATAAACGCTTTAATACATCCAGCCGGACCACCCATTGTTATTCGACAGTCGCTAAACCAACATACTCGTTTCCAAGGTATTTGTAGAAGAGAAGCTATATAAAAACGATCGGGGAATGAGAGCTGATACCTTTTTAAATCTTTATTAAAATATTTTTAATGAATAAAAAAACCTACTCTGCCATTCAAAATAAAATCTTCCATAGTATTCCAACTTAATACGATGTTATTTGTTTAAAATTGTTTACTAAATTTCCAACTTATAAAATCTAAGGCAACCAGTGATAAAAATATTGACTTCTCGTTTTTATTTGTGTTATGGCAAATTGCCAATTAAAGAGATTCAAACGTATCAATAACATATCATGATAAAGAATATTTCGTTTAAGTTGTTTATTTTTATTATTTACAACTTAATTTACTCGTATCTGTTTTCGTAGTAATCTCTGAAGTTCGAGCAAATTTCACAAAGTTCATCCATCATCGTATTCAATAGTGCAGTAAAGATTTTCTATACTACATTTTTTACCTTTGGAAAACGTTATCACATGCGAATGTGCACGTCCTTCACGTTTTAGCTTTTTTTTCCGTATTTGATAACGATGCTCGGAGTTGTAATTGCAAAAATAAGCGCCTTTAGATTCAATCGCAAAAAAAAGTATACCAAATAAAATTTTGCCTATTAGAACAACGAAAATCAATTTTCTCTTGGTTTGCACCAGCATAATAGAATCGAAACACACCGATAATGATTTAAGGAAATGAAAAATAATTTACCTATGTAATCGGTGAAAATTCACCACTGAAATGAACATCAAAAAAAAAACGTGACAACTTGAAAACGCGGAGCTAATTCACTTCTCTAATGCGTTTTGCATTTAATAACCAGTTTTAACATCACATTTTTTTCACACATATGTAATTATCGTCATTCGATGTGTGTTATGGCACTTTATTTTCGACGAAGATTATGGCGTAAGAAGAGCAAAAAATATTCGGGAGCTAAAACTAATACTTATACACAATGCTTTCGGAGGTTATAGGGTAAAATCAAAAGCATCCCCAAAGCAAATTAAGGGGGGATCAAAAAGTATGATATGGCTTGATATTGAGGTGTCGGACTTGTTTAAGTGATATCGCAGCAGAATAATACAAAGACACAGATATTATTCACTCAGAATTAACAATTCAACATTTAAATTTTTTAGGAATTGAATTTTACAATGCTTAGATGAAAAAAAAAGATCTGTTTTATGAAATTTTAGCGAAATATTTTGCAAAATTTTTCGAAAAGTATAATAAATTAGAGCTCACTTTCTAAATTTTTGCTTAATTAACCGCATTGTTCGCACATTGATTGTGGGCAAATGTCAAACATTCACTGTTGAATATTCTCAAAGCTTTAGTATCACTAACAAAAAAAAAAATTAAATCATTAAATGATTGTGAAATAGTCTATTGCAATGACCTATATGATGATCAACACTGCTCATCTAACTTTGAGAGGATATGCTCATCTAACATAACCTTGATGATTACTGCTATATATAATAAACGCCTCAGGCAATATGGGAGCATTTTTGAGGATCATGGACGATATCGACTCCTAATGGCTCCAATTTCCCACTTCAACACCATCATCTGAGTGCTTCTGAGGTGATTTTAATGTCTTTTCATGACTAATAAAGATGCAAAGCAACATTGAGCGGAAATTACTTAGCAATGTAGTGCTTAGTCTTATGAAGAAAAATTAGCGGACGTGCTACTCTTTAATATTGGAATAGAGGCTTCAAAAACATCTCAAAAAAAAGGAATATTGCATATATTTTATAGTTTTAATGATATATTATAATCTAAGAAAGTGATTATTATAATCGAATGCAAAAATATTTCAGCGCATTTCTACACTTCAAAATATTTTCAGAATTCGTTGAAAATTTAATTTTTTTTTCAGAAGTGAATAGCAAATATCTATGAGATTTATTAATAATGTGATTTTTGCGGCAATTATGGGAATTAATTGAATAATTAAATGATGTATGTGTGAATCAAATCTTTCCCAAAGAATTTTCTGAAAAATTCAAGAAGAAAAACCATAACAAACTTCAAACACTTTAAAAATATTTATATGAGCTTAAAAGAGGACAATGGATAAAAAGCGATGTGATTTGCGGAAATGCAGTGGAATGTTTAGAAAAAAAAAATACAAATATTTGTTATTCGCTAATTTTCTTAAAGCCACATAATTACTTATGGCATAATGATGTCGGATATGGGTGGAAATCTTTAAATGGAATATACCGAAACAGATTGCTTTGAGTACTTGAAAATGAAAAAAACAAATGGAATGCAAATTTTATTGGTAACATAAAAAATGGAATTTTTTGAATAAATGAAAAATCATAAAGAAAAAGCTAGCTAACATTATTATGAATACCTATAATCCACTTTATGCGATTTTTTTTTCTAAATAGTGTGCAATTTATTAGACAAGTGATAACAGTCCTTTGCAAAAGATATCCTTTCATGATTTGAAAGTTCGTTAAAATGTGATTTCAACGCTCATAAATTCCCATATATATGCAAGATTACGAGATATTTAAGTTTGTGTAACTGTTTTGAAGTTGAAGATTGAGTTTAAAAGTTGGCAGAGGGGTTATTCGTATTTCAGGCTTTTAGCTATTTCCAGGATGAGTAGTCAAATTTTTTCGGTAAAAGAAATCTTCATCTCTCATTTTTGTTCCCCTCTTCTTGCCTCCTGCAGGAATCAAGGACATGCCATTCTCTAGGTACCATCAATAGGACGGTGGGGAGCTAGTTCACCCGATCAGGGTTGGGATTTCTGTCATCCGACGTAGCCAATACTCATAAAATAAAAAGTTCATAGAAAGGCATTTTTCTTCGTGTAGCATTGTTCAGTATGTTTCCTTTTGAAGAGAACATTCGAGCACTATGCACTTGAAAGGGACAACGATGATGGAAACGCTGCTCACCAGATCTTAAAGCGTAGCAATTTTCTCGTCAAAAAAAAAGGCTGAAATGTGGCCAAGTTGGAGCAAAGCCCTAAAGGATCATTTCTTTTTGCGTTTGACGTTTTTCTTTCTCATTTTTTAGTTGATCCTCTATTGCTGTTAGGAAAATGCGCAAAAAATCCAAAAGGCTAACCCACTTGCATTCTTTAGCTCAGCGCTACAAATAGGCATATTATCTACCTACTTAATGATTTCTGCTTTGTGATTATGATGTAGAAAAACTCAGACACGAGCACACATATAGATTTGATATCACTATAATATACCGTATAAATACAAATTTACAGTAATGCCTAATAAAAAAAACATTCAAACTTTGCAAAAATGAAACAAGAAATTTAAATTTTTCTCATTTAAATTTGCAATTGAACAACAAAAATCATTAATATATTTCTAACGAATTTTTTTTCATTTAATTGGATATTTGAGAAATGGCAAAAAATCATTGAATAAAGTGTACTGATCATTTTTTGATAGACGATAACGGCACTGGACGCCTCACTTAAGAACTACTGAAACTTGAGAATACGAAATTTTATTGCAAAAAGAAAATAATTGCAATATTTGTGTAAAAAGTTCCACTAATTTTTGATTTAGAAATTAGTGATGGAATTTGCAATGAATTTGTGAAGCATGACATTTATAAAAATTGCAAAACCTTGCAATATTTGAAATTTATAAATATTGCAAAACGCTGCAATATTTATAAACGTCCAAGTGTTGCAAAACGAGAGCAGACAGATGTTGCGTGTAATTTCTGCAAACGGATGTTCAAATGTGATGCATAAAATTCAAGTCTAAATGACCGACATAAATGTGCCTACGTAGCCATCAGACTCCCTTGAAAGTCAAATATCTGGCTGCATCTGCACTTTTATTGGCTCATTACGTATTGTAACCACATTTGCCATAGTTTGGCAAATTGCCTTTCTTATAGCGTTGAGGCATATATCAGTAGAGAAGTTTCCAAAACGATTGAATAAACGATCACAGATTCATAAAAGATCGAAGCCGTCGAAAGAGAAAACTCTAAATATGCGCAATGAAATATCATAACATTTCGCTGTGCAATATCACGATTCTTCTTGTTATTGCTCAATCACTTTAAAATACACATGAGTGATGCTTCAAATTCGTTCAATATTAAACACCATATAATACATCAACTCTGAGTACATTATGTTATTCAAAAAGTCCTTTGAAGCTTTTATATATTATTTATTTTAAAGAGTCCATTATAAAGAGTCCATTTAAAAAGTCCATTATATCAATGCATTTAAAAGAAATTAATAAAGAGTGGAAATAAATTATTTAAGTCTAATGCAAAATAATTAAAATTATCCATTGTATTTTAAAAAGTGTTTGAGCAATAAAAAGGAAGAATTGTTCAAAGAACATCGATAGATGGCAGTTTGGAATAGTAGTTGAGGAAAAAGAGGTGTCTAATGTGGGCGCTCACAATTGTAATGGCCATGCGCCAAGGGGATTAATTACGGCGTAATGTGCTTTCGAAATAAACGAGGATATGCTGTCGGCAAACTTTCGATGAAATGCATTATGTCGTTATACAATTCTTCGGCGCTTTTATTTGAAAAAATATTCATTCACTAAATTGTAAATAATATAATTTTATAAACACATCTTAAATCGTCGACTATGGAAAATTTCACTAAATTTTATTGTCTTTTTATCGTTTTTTTTTAATGTCAACAAAATCTCAAATCTTAATAATATTATGGAAAATAAATTTTTCGAAGAAATGAAGAAAACTTCAAAACAAGTCACATCCTCATCTCATTAATATGCTAATTTTGCAATTTTTTCTTTTACATATTTCATAAATTTTCGAATATACGTTCGCTACTTCAGTGTATGCTCTCCTCAAATTATTTGTATGCCCTCAAATTATTATCCTATTGAAAATCACAATTTGCATAATCCCAATCCCAGTTCAATATTTGCCTCATTATGGAAGAATTTTTATGCGTATTAATCTTAAAGACGGCTTTCACCATCTCATCGTAAGCTATATCGCAAAAACTCAACCAATGCATAATTCTCTCAGCTTTAAAGCACGCTGCGGAATATTTTGGCGATATTTTTTTATCTCGATCGTTTTGGCGAATAGCGTTTTCTCGTCGAAATATTATTTCGATATAGGCACTTCTCTGCAATAGTACCACTTTTGATGTCTATCATATGCAACGGATTTTACGCACAATATTGATAGCGCAATTTTTATATGAAAATTGAAAAGAATGACATTTTTATATCTATGCTTTCATAATGAAGTTTATGCATAAGTTATATTTGCATATATATTAACGCGTAGGGAAACTCATAAGCGAGAATGACGTCATATATGTTTTTTGCATTCTGGATCGGCGACAGCGAATAAAGGAACGGTGATCACAAAAGGATCGAAAGAAGCGCTCTTTGATTTCAATAATGAAGCTGCTTATTCCTAATTAATATAGTAGCAGGCTTTAATGACGCTAGGCTTTTATTTAGAATATTGTTCATATCAAAGATTTACTCTTCGCTATGGTAATGTGGACACAAAATTGACAGTGGTCACAGCACAATTTTTCAATATTGAAAATATCGAAGAGAATTTGCTCGGAAGACTTCATATTTTTTTCAGTGACGTAATTATCGTTGAACAATGATTGCAAGTATCGAATTCCATAAGAATGCGTTGTATCGCTCACTTTTTTTTTTTAGTTAAATGAGCTTACTGACAGATGCGTTATTACGTATGCAAAGCTCCGCTTAGCTAAGAAGTTTGCCTTTCAAATCTAGCACGTGCATATTTTCTATGAAGTGCTCTAGCTAAAGGTTGCGGTTAATCTCTAATGTAATCTTATGGACGTAGAAATGTGTGGACACGTAAAGAGACACGCACAGACATAAGCTACACAGACGCACGGGCGCAGAAATACGCACCTACACGCAAATGCATATATGCATAGATACACAAACACACATACAAAAATTTTCCACAATTAGTTTTGTTCTCCGACAACAATATTCGTAAATGATGACTCCAACAAATGAAGAAGGGTACCGGGTAGAATGGCAAAACAAACGCAATTTTGCATTTTGCCTTGTGTGAGCAGTCAATCCTCATAAATTAACCAACGAATATGAAAATATTCCAAGAAGCGCACTCACATTTTAAGCAGCCCAACAGCCATTCTATTCTTCTTTTTTTTTAAAATAATTTGACAGTTGGCAATCACACCGCCACAAATTGGAAAATCATATCGGATACAAATAAGAATTTATGCAAATCTTTTAGAATTAGAACTTTTAGCTATGTGGAACTTTTTTTCGATGTTTTGGCATCGCAATAAGAAAGTCATATAAGAGGTCATAATGCTCCTCATGATAAATAAATTTTTAACTCATATTTCAAATGATAATTCAGTTTGTATATGCAAATTTTTTGCGAATAAATCTTATCAATTTTAGAGAGATTCATTTAAACAATAACATCGAATGACGTAAAATTTAATTGATGAATAAAAACAACACTTCCGGTGTAGTTTCTTACCGACTATCGTAATAACTAGAGAGGCGACGTAAAACAGTTGTTGCGTCATGTGCTTTTATATTGCGTTCAATTTACTCAGCACTTTTTCAATTCACAAAGAAATCTCAAAATGTACGTAATAATACCTGCATATTATCAAAAAATAAAGATCTAGTGATTCAAATCTCGTCGTTTACTATTGTAAAATTTATCTCTACATTGTTGACCACAAAATATATGCCAAAATATATCAAAATATACTTACTTAGATATAAAACTATTAAAAAAATACAAAAACAAAACAAAACAAAACAAAAACAAAACAATAACAATAACATAAATCTAGAAGAATAAGAATTTCAACAATGCGAACGTTGAACGATGGCAAGTATGCGTTTATTGAACACCTTAGAAAAGAAACCGGAAAAAAAAAGAATAATTCATTAATTTTTATAAATTCTTTCGAAAATACTGATTGTTACAAATGCAGAACGAAATTAATCACTACAAAACGTTAAGAAAGGAATGTTTTTCCATATATTCTATTCTATTCTATTCTATCTATTCTACTCGATAGTCAATGCCCTATAGTGTATTGAGAGCGCATGTACTAGGCGTGATGCATCGTAGCCAACTTTTCAAAAGGGTGAAAGTGGATAGGCAGCTGGATAAAAGAACGCTTCAATAGTTTCAGCTGAAATTCGACATTTTATTTAGCAAATGGTCTAGGCTGACAAGAAAACTCCCATTTATTTCAGCCTAGTGCTCTAGCGCTAGCCTAATGTTACTTTTTGAAGGCGATCGATGATCCCTCTCGAGTGGTCGAAGCTTATCTTTGAGAATTTGTGATCGGAAACTGTTGTAGTAAACTTAAGCTCTAAGCAGTAGATAAGTAAGTAAAAAAAAACAATTATGCAGGTAAATCAAGAAAAAAAAAGAAACAAAACATAGCGCATAAAATTTGTTCAGCGAGAAAAGACGAACGTAACGTGGCGTACAGATGGCTGTCACTAAACAAAAACACCACTCAATACGATGACAACAGCTGTGAAGATGTTGATTTTTCCCGACTTAGCGCCACATTTCATCGAACACTTAATCCACTCTGATCTTTATTCTCTTTCTATCATCACCACCGTTTTGTGTTCCCTCCAATTTGCTCATTTAATTCCCACATTCCACCACTATTTATCCTTTTTTATTGTCAATAGACACAATATATGCAAACTTCTTTATTGCATTTTGAGAAATTTTCACAAACAAATGCCAATTTGAACGCAAAAATTTCCCAGATTTTCTTTATTGTTTTCTATTCGACTGAAGTTTTTATGCATACATACATCGACACGAAATAATGCAGTTAGCATATATAGGTAACATATAAGCTTGTCTGAACGTGAAAATAATTTTTGGAAAATAGCATGCAAATTGGTTTCAAGAGATGTATATGTAATATTTTAGTCTGTAAACTTCAATCAGTTTGAATTGAGCATTATTATAACACATTTGTGCTAACTATAACACGAGTCGAAATCATTCGATATATTCAATAGTGTTCACTTTTCTCGCATTCCATCAGAGAGATATTTCTCGCCATCAAGAATACAACAGAAAAATTTCTTCATAAAAAATGCTTATATTGAAATGCGTAATACTTATGGCAAGTGTTTTTTTTTGGTCCAAAATATGAAATTTCCCTAAAATTTGAATTTCGTTCTAATATCTCTATGATATTTTCATTATGCGTTTTCATTATCCCAAACAATGCACCAAAAAATATTATTCTCATCATTTGTACAACAAATTTGTGTAAATAATTAAGCAAAAAAATCATTATTTCAATCGCCTTATATTTTTTTTTCAAAGTTTCAAAGACGATAATTTTTCAACAATCAATTTTTTTTAACTATAAGAAATGATAATGCAACCTGTTATATTGTCGTCCGAACACTCTCTTCAACGTATCCATCTCCTACTTCATCCACATAAAGATGTTGCTTTTGTTTCTCGTTTCTTCATAAAACAACTGCACATTCAAGCCAATTTCAAGTGGTGAATATCGTTATTGGTAATCGTCATACACGTTAAATAGCCGTAAATATCAGCGATTATTCGGCTGGTAGTAGAATTGTATCAAATCGATCTATTCGTATTGCTTAATTGACAACCATTTAGCGACAGCCTCACGAGTGATATGAACTCGAGACAAGAGAAATAAGATTTTTCACTATCATCAATTTAGGGCGTGGCACGCTAAATAGGAAAGGCGTGGCGAAGATGTTCAGTAGTTTTATAAATAAGAGAGCATAATTTTAACTAATCCGGCAGTGTTGCGTTGAATATGATATATCGTAGAGAAGTGAAAGTTTTATGAGGCTCTTGTGAGAAGTCAACGATTGGTATTAGCTGATGCAACACAGCTGCCTCGGCTGCCTATAAGCTTCTCGTATGACCGTTAAGCTCTCTTTCTTACTTAAATGCTATTTTTAACGACAATATTGTCACTCGACGACGGAGCCTAATTCGTTTGATGTTACGATTGCAAAATTCCCGATGAGTTTCATCGACATTGCTATCGGATAGCAAACATCTTCTACATTTATTAGCAACATCATTCCCGTGCGGGTAGGACGAGAGAGAACGATAAAAGCGAAGAACATGAAATATGGAATGCACTGAGGCAATATGGAAGAAAGCGCTTAGCGATTAGGATAAAAGGAAGCAGCCAGTAAAAAAAGTCCTGCCCGTAGTGCATACAACATGAATAATTGCATATGCGCTATGTCGACTATTGGTATCGACAAGTTTTCACTATCTCTATCCATTATCCACAGTCTTATTGAGGAAATGTTGCTGAATAGATGAGAGGAGAGTGACGTCATGTCTTATTTGCATATACCCGCAAGCTTGCCTCTATAAAACCTAAGATACATGATCCTACTGAATACGTAGTGAAGTAATTTTTGATTCATGCGTAAATCTAACTCATTACTGTATCATAATAAACGATTCTTCTAGCAACATATTCATAAAATTTACAACTTATTTAGGCAATTTCCACGAAAGTTCAAGGAAATGAAAAAAAGAATGAGGAAATATCACATCCATCTAGAATAAATAAACGAACAATGATTCCTTGAGAGTAAGGAATAATGACTCAAAGAGTGTAAAAGAAGATTTCTGTTTTTTATTATTATTATTTTTATTATTCATTTAAGTCGCTATTTTATACGCTCTCAACTGAAAGGATTTCAGTCGATGATAACAAGTTCTTTTGTTTATTTCTAGTTGTTTTCATAAATTGGGAAGAATGGAATCCTCAGATATGATTGTATACGATAAAGCACATTCTAATAATGATATACTCATTAAAAAGTTTATAGAGACTTTATAAAGTTCAAATAATTCAAATATTTCATAGAGACTTTATCGACACTTAATCAAGTTGAGATTTCCTAACGAATCTTCTCAATTTAAGCTTTTACAATCAACTTATCTGTTTCCTTGTGCAATGATAACAAATAAACAAAAGTTCATATTTATTTTGTCTAGAAAAAATGCAACTGTTATTCGAATCTGGTAAATAGGATAAGCATTCCTCTAAGGTGGATTATTCCACAAAAATTATGCTTATTTCACGATTCATTTTTACCGGAAAAGCATTAAGCTGATTTATTTTATTCACACATAACTTTATGCATAATCGCTACTTGCGACATCTGCAACAAGCATCTATCTAAGCTTGACGACAGCCAGCTGTAGCATTGCGAAAGAGAGGGAGGGGAACAAATATGATCTCGAGGTAATTCTTATTATCTAATTGCTATCACTGAAATTGAAACCCGAGATCACCTATAAGAAGAGGTCCGATGAAAATGTGTTGTAGATGACGATATGAATCGAGCACTTATCTGAAAAACAACTATAAAAACTGAAGCATTTTAAGCGAAAAGAATCATTTCCATTTCATTCGATCGATTATGAAATTCAACTTTTCATTGAGCTCTCACATTTTCTTAAAAGGGCGACAACCATAGGTGGGTAAAGTAGCCTGAGGGGAAACAATCGAAATCACATGAACAAAAAAGAGCAAGCGCACAATTTTAGAAACGTTTTTGAACGAAAATTGTTGTGATATTTGATTTGATACTTCAAAAAATGAACTCCGAAGTTGTTTAACTAAAATACTACAGAATATTATAAAGAATTAAAATACTATTGCAGATAACTTTATAGAAAATCGCCGAAGTTACAGATGATATGAAGAGGGATGTGCAAATTGCAATACTGAAAAATTAATATTGCGCAAAATTGCAAAATTTAGGAGAAATTCGCGCTTGCAATTAGCAAAGGCAAGAGTTACTGCAAAAAAAAAAGCAATTTAAATGTTCATTTTAAGCGTCTGAAAGCGAAATTATCAGAGCCTCCTAATGACTAAGCTTAGCCAATTTTGCTTGAAATATCTTATTAAGAATTGGTCAAATAAATTTTGGAACAGCTATAATCGCATAGCTGAAAATTTGAATAAAAACTCAAATATTAAAATCAGCACTTCTTAGGTATTAAGCATAAAGCTGTCTTGGATTTTGCTTTAGTATCAAGCATCAACAGAAATATAATAAAAAATTTTTTCAATTAGGATATGTCTTGACTTTGGATTATTGGTCGCTCCCTGCCTTTTTGACATCTTCGTTCATCACTATTGCAGTTAAAATTTAGGAGTGAAATATAAACAAAAGAAAAAATTAATTCATATATTTTGCGCAATTTTTATTTGCATCTTTTTGCTTGTATAAAAATTTTATCTAAAGTATTCCAGTTGAAAACGAGCCACTCCAATAAAATTTAAAAAAAAACAAACAAACAAAAGTCATCACAAAACTAGGAGATGCAACATTTTTCCTCTTCCATATCTATCTCTAGTTGGACGGATTTTCTTAATACTCGACCGCCTTTAGGCATCAAGCAACATCTGGATTTTGCTTACGCATTTAAATATTTTCAATGAGATTTTTGAAGCAAATATTTGGTACTTTCCATTTACTAGAGGCTTTAAAGAGGTTTTAAGAGGCCAACGTTTTATTCTAAAAGAGTGATTCGACAAGAATTTAAAAGGTTAATGAACGCGACGAATTGAAAACATTTCATGGCAGAATTTTAAAAAAAAGTGGTCCAGCTGTGTTATTGCGTAAATTGTATTACGCTTGCGACCAGTTCTAGAAATCGTTGGTCTTGTTGATATCGTAGAATACCACAAAATGACCAATGGCTACTTTGGTGCTTATTGTTAAAAACTAGTCATCTTTTTTTTTTTGAGATCATCTGTGTGTCCATCTTTCTTTGCTCTTTTTTTTTTTTGTGAAATTCGATCATGAGGAGCTGATATATGACATAAGACAGTTGAAGTGTTATACGATAGCGTTCGCGAACCGGTAGCTTGCATTTCCAACGCATTCAACTAGTATTCGAAATTAATACCAATACACCATCTCCCTCCATTCAAGGACACCGTACAAAGATGATTCATTTATTTTGGACCATGAGGGATCCCGTCATGAATACCGTAGGCAGCAAAGACTACTCGGGGGATTTTCTGGAACCACGAACCCCATCAGAGAGCAAAGAATCCTCCAGCCTGAACTCTCATGTGTTTTCACATTTCGGTGGGAAATTTTAATAAAGCGTGTCTTGCCTTTGTGAGCTGAAAACGAAAATTACCTATAGAGTCGAAGAAACATCGAGGAAACCCCCTGAGACAGTGTTTTCGAATACGATACGCTCAAAGGAAATGGTAATGCATAGGTATTAGTAGATGAACAACAATCTATTACAAAAGAGGATATCCCGATATAATAGACATAATGAGTGGACAAAGCGGAAACCGTGATATACTGCAGCGGGAGCAGCTGATCGTCACATATTTTATGAAGAAATTTCTTTGCCCATTTAAAATATCGGCANTCTTTCTCTGCTCTTTTTTTTGTGAAATTCGATCATGAGGAGCTGATATATGACATAAGACAGTTGAAGTGTTATACGATAGCGTTCGCGAACCGGTAGCTTGCATTTCCAACGCATCCAACTAGTATTCGAAATTAATACCAATACACCATCTCCCTCCATTCAGGGACACCGTACAAAGATGATTCATTTATTTTGGACCATGAGGGATCCCGTCATGAATACCGTAGGCAGCAAAGACTACTCGGGGGATTTTCTGGAACCACGAACCCCATCAGAGAGCAAAGAATCCTCCAGCCTGAACTCTCATGTGTTTTCACATTTCGGTGGGAAATTTTAATAAAGCGTGTCTTGCCTTTGTGAGCTGAAAACGAAAATTACCTATAGAGTCGAAGAAACATCGAGGAAACCCCCTGAGACAGTGTTTTCGAATACGATACGCTCAAAGGATATGGTAATGCATAGGTATTAGTAGATGAACAACAATCTATTACAAAAAAGGATATTCGGATATAATAGACATAGTGAGTGGACAAAGCGGAAACCATGACATACTGTAACCGGAGCAGCTGATCGTCACATATTTTATAAAGAAATTTCTTTGCCCATTTAAAATACCGGCATTTGAGAGAATAAATAAAATGTTTTTCTTTTCTTTTTTCTATGAAAAAACTATGACAGAGCAGAAAACACAAAGTATTTAGATATTAAATTTACAGCAAAGTGTTAATTGTTACATTTAAAACGCATTGCGTTCTTTTGTCTTCTCTTTCCTCATTTAGGGATTTTTAAATAAATAAAAAATAGATAAATTTTATTCACGTTTTCGTAAATATTAAACTAGATACTCATGGAGCGATCGATAAAGAATTTAGGGGAATTACGTTGTGCACTTTTCAATTTCTTACCCAATCACCTATCGCTTTTTGAAACTATTTTTAGTAGATTCATTCAATAAAAAACTATTTTTTTATTTGTTTGTGTAAAAACATTTTTAGTAGATTCATAAGAAATTAGGGAATCATCACATTGCCGTTATATGACGAAATTTTCGAATCGAAAATCTCTCTCGTTGAGATGTTAAACTGATTTACGCGAGAAACGACTCTTAAAGAATGACTGCACTTTACGAAATCTAATTCAATCGTCACCTCTTTGATTGGCGACCGTCTTTCACAGTCGATGTGATGCATTAAATGTGATATTCTGCGATAATTTTGAAATAAATTTCATTATCGATTGATTCTCGGATTATTCGAATGACATGAAAGATACATTCTGTAGTTCCAAAAAACCGATAAAAAATTTTCTAGCAGATGGAAATGTTGGATATTCGAATGAGCATTACGGGTGCATCATCGTCCGTATACACGATTCTACTATTAGTGAAGCGCATATGTCCTAGCGATACCCATTTATGTAAGTATCTTTTGCGTTGCAGTATATTAAGATTGTAATGATAAAAGCTAATCGGTTCATTTTTTTTTTGCAAAATTTTGCATATTTTAAATTAAAATGCACATCCTTCACATATTCAGATATAGCAAAATTTTTAGTCGATATTCTTTAGAGCGCATCAACAGAACGCCATCAACAAATTGAATGTTTTTTTTCAAAAAATAATGATTTTTTTCTCTAATAATAAAGCACGTTGGTTGAATTTTTTGTGCAATATTTATGACGTCATTATTTCAAATGTGAAAAAAATTTCGCAAAAATTAATCGAACTCGTTTCTATGGTATTAGTGAAATCCATTGTTAATCCTTCTATTAAAAGTGTCTTAGCCACTCATTAAGAACGCCCAAATTCTTCGACATTTTCAAGTTTCTAGAATTTTTTAAAATTCTTGCAACGTTTGATTCTATAGGTAGCAAAAACTGATTTTCAAAAATTCTATGATAAATAGATATAAAAAGTTCAAACAAAATAGATAAGATTTTTTTCTTTTTTTTGAGAATTTCAACCGCAATAAATTATGAGATGAATATATTGCAGAAATGATGAATAAGTAAAAATGAGATGGAGAAAAATAAAGCAAATTACATAAGAGTAAAACAGACGTTTTATGAGGTTATAATATGTCGAAATGGTTGCTTAAATTAGCACCTTATACTTCGCTAATATAACGATCTATTCTATCGATTCAATAAACTTTCATGAGCAATATAAAACTCGACTGATTAGGCACTTTTAATTGGATGAAAGAAGAAACTTCAACATTAATAAACTCTTGCCGATTGATGCAAATTTTTTGTATAACGTTTTTGAGTTTTCTCATTTTTGATTTATTCAAAATTTTTTACAATATATTATTATTATAAATAATTTATTATTATTATTATTGTTGTTATTATTATTATATAATTAATATGCATAATTGATCATCTTTCAATGGACCACTATAAAAGCTCATCTATCGTCGATTTATGATGCCAATTTACCGCATTTCAACTATGATAATTATTATGCTAAGTGATAAATGCAAATGCATATTAATAAATGCAAATGTTTATGTTATTATATGCAATTTCATGGTAATGCCAACATAAACGAATAATGGTCGTATTTATTATGGTTTCGATGGTCACTTACGATCACTCGATGGTCATTCGATGGTCAACATCAACGATTGTCAATAATGATGGTCACTTAAACAGGGTTCAACATAGCTTCGAAATTTCTCAGTCTCTTCTTCAAAAGTTCTCAAAAATGCTGAAGGAATGAGGAAAAACTAGTTTGTCGATTTTTGTTTAAGATTACATTTTATTTACTTTCATTATTACTTATGCGATTATTTCTTCACTAATTAACGCATAAATATTGCACTGAAATAAATATTGGAGGAGCTTTTTTCTCTTTTGCAATTACTTAACTTTTAAACGACTTGAGAAAAATCATTTTTTTCCAACTTGGAAAAAAATCAGCCGGTGAATTTTTCACAGCGAACTATTTTCAAAAAAAAAGGAAAGAAAAAAATTTATCTTTCATTCAGTTGAAGTATAAAGTGGTTATGATGGCATATTTACCAATATATCTTGCATTTGCATAATTTTTGCGTAAAAATTTACTATTTAACGTTGGACTAGGTAAATATTATACGCTGATAAGACATATATTTTAGTTTTATTGAATGAAATATTTTCGCATATAATATTCGTTCCTTAGCTTAGTTTTTAGTAATGCGCTCCTTTTTAATCGATACGAAAGCGAGTAAGATAGCCATTTAATCGGTGTTCCCCTCATTTCCATACACATTTATGTTATGCATAATTAATTGTATTCAGTTTGCTATTGCGTTGATTGTTTTCCGCTATTAGCGTGTCTAATGAAAATTCATTACGATGTCTGCTTGACCGATATGCACACCACATTTGCATATTAAAAATTTCTTAATTATAGTGTTATTTCTTTCTTAATAAACGAAATATTTGCATATGTTTGATGAAAATTTTTTCTCAATTTAAATACGATCATATTTTCTCAATCTTTTCATATATCTGCTAGTTTCATGTTACTCGAATTTTAATTATTCAAAGGTATTATTATTATATTTCATAATGAAGCCATAAGATATCAAAAACTATCGATTGATGGGTTTTTAATTGCAATTCACAATCGTATTCATGTGTGATTCAGTGAATAGATGTCACTATCATCGTAGAATATTGAAAGAATAGTTCTTTATAAATGGTTTTTTTTATTCATTCTCAATAGGATGAAATTCGAGAAGTTGCACGGGAAGGGATTTTATTCGATGTTGATAATTTTTGCTCCATTAAAGAAATATTTCTGAATTTATAAAGTGAAATTTCTTAATAAAAATGCAATGCAATTTAATAATTATTGCACTAGGACGCAATTTTTTTTTTCTAATTCAGACCACTAGGCGATTTTCAGTTTCTTACGATTAAATTTGGTCCTTATATATTTTCCAGAAATCCATAAAATCCATGATCNTTTTTTTTTTTTTTTTGCTTATATTCGTTAGATTCAACCCAGATTGTATACCCATCCACGGGTGGTTGCATTTGTTTGTATTGCGATTTGATACCTTTAACACTACTATAACACAAAGGCGACTACTTTCAGCTACAATGCAGTATAGAATAAATAAATAAATTTAAATGCGATTCACTTAACGTCTCTAATACCAATTATATGTGCGCATTACTTTCGTTTATCACATTTTATCTTTGATATAAATATTTATCATCGTATTTGTTTGAAATAGAATATTGAATGCTGATAATATCTTTTCATAAATTATATATTGAATTAAATTGAAAAAAAAAAGTTAATAAAATATAAGGTGAATGGCAAATAATAAATAAATAAATAAGAAAATATGTGACTTTATCATAGCTCGGTTGAAAGAAATAAAATAAAAAATTTGAATCAAAGTGAATTTTTGAAATGTTTGCGATTTTTTTCTTTTGGTCGCTTAGTAGCTCTTTGCATTTTACTTATAACCGTCTGATCACTAAAAGCGACCACATGAGTCAATGGCATTCAAAAAATGAATAAATAAGAATAAGATAAAAATAAAAATATAGCTTTATTCGAAGAGCGAGGGAATGGAAATATACGGATCATAGAACAAAACGATAGAAAAATAGTTGCGAATTTTATCTTAAACGCTTAGAAATCCTCATAGCTGAGCAAAACCATTGCTAGGCTATATTTCAAACGAGGCGAGTGTTCGTTATAGAAGTCTTCATACAAAAAAAAAATAAAAATTTCTAACTTTATGTCTATTTTTTTTTTTGCTTATATTCGTTAGATTCAACCCAGATTGTATACCCATCCACGGGTGGTTGCATTTGTTTGTATTGCGATTTGATACCTTTAACACTACTATAACACAAAGGCGACTACTTTCAGCTACAATGCAGTATAGAATAAATAAATAAATTTAAATGCGATTCACTTAACGTCTCTAATACCAATTATATGTGCGCATTACTTTCGTTTATCACATTTTATCTTTGATATAAATATTTATCATCGTATTTATTTGAAATAGAATGTTGAATGCTGATAATATCTTTTCATAAATTATATATTGAATTAAATTGAAAAAAAAAGTTAATAAAATATAAGGTGAATGGCAAATAATAAATAAATAAATAAGAAAATATGTGACTTTATCATAGCTCGGTTGAAAGAAATAAAATAAAAATTGTTGATAATTTTTGCTCCATTAAAGAAATATTTCTGAATTTGTAAAGTGAAATTTCTTAATAAAAATGCAATGCAATTTAATAATTATTGCACTAGGACGCAATTTTTTTTTTCTAATTCAGACCACTAGGCGATTTTCAGTTTCTTACGATTAAATTTGGTCCTTATATATTTTCCAGAAATTCATAAAATCCATGATCTTCGCAGCATTATTCGCAGTGTATTCGACTTCCTATTGACAGCTATTATATATTAAGCAGTGTTTCGCAAATGTCCCAATTAGGAAATTTTTTGCAGTTTTGAATTCAGCAAGCGCAATTATTCCTCCTGCTCAACTTTTTCGCAGGTAAAATTCATTAATCTGCAATAAGCATTCACATCTTTTATTTGTCTGCCCGGGCCTACATTTCTAATTAATGATAGGCATTACGATTATTTTCAAAAGTTTTTCACATTTCTGTAGTATTCGTTCGTTTGAAGCCGAGGATGACTCAGTTTTTTTNGAAGCGTATCCAGCTCTATTTACACAAGATACGAAGAGTTGCATAAGATCGTAAGGACTTCGCTACGATGCTTTAACGTGCCTTCTTTATGGATTTTAAATATTTGTTTATGACTTGCGAATTCCCTCCAAATGTTTGCAAATTTCTTTTGCAATAACGTATTATTGCGATATTATGTCTGTGAATATATATGCATGTATGTCTGTCTGTCTGTTGGCTAACTTCAATCTAGAGAAGCTGCAAATACAAATTTTGTTGCTTATACTATACGCCATAGCGAGATCATAAATAGCACATTTAACACTGATCTATCAAATTAGAGATGAACCATTTTAGGTCGACTATAACATAGGGTATAGAAATGTGCTAGAAATTTACGTGCGTTATGTACGGGTTGGTTTTCTATTTCAGGCCAACTAGGCAATTAAAAAACGAATGTTTTGCTGAAATTTTATGCGTGATTGAGAGGAGTTAAGATACGAAGCCATTATTCAGCATAACTTGTTCTTTTGGTGCTAAATTATGAAATCGAGTGGAAAGTCGCACATCGTGGCAGCTGCTCTGGCACTTCTTCGCAATTATTTTTAGGCAAAATGTTTTTAACAGCTTCACATTAACGAATAATATTCAGATTCATTAGTACAACAATTGCTTGTTGGGTATCAATTACCAAAATGAACATATTTGAAAAAGTTTTTTAACTTCGTAAACCTCTCTTCTCTTGGTAGGCCTAATGTTTGTCTACGGTCGCAAACCATAACGATGATATACGCAAATCGGCTTTGATGCTAACTGTTAATATTCGCACAATGCCACTCAGCAGTAGCGAATTGATCCGATTAGCCATACTGCATACAAATCGAAGCGAACGTTTTTGTGTGGTCATTCCATCTGGTCATCGGTCAGTTTGCGATTGCAAATAGTGCTTTCAATCTTGCTGCATAAATAGACAAACACCTCCCAGCAATGTTATCATTAAAAGGCTACCCTATAACACTAAAAAATGCATTGCGCATGACGCATACAGAATTCCTTTCTTTCTCATCTGCTTTTTCATCCAGCATTTCCGCAGAAGAATAAAACGGTGGATTTTTCATTGCTTGACATCTGATGGCATCTAAACGATAGATTTCTGCAAAAATTGATCTCTACGATAAAAAATTTTTTGCAGCACAATTTTAGCTTAGTCGATTAACCTCAACGATTGCTCAATTTTGCATTTAAATTTTTGCAACGATTTGCATCTCTCTCAAGCCATGATGAATTCATACAAACAAGTTGTTTTTTTTATATTTTCGCTTCTTCTAATTGAGGTGTGTGCATTCAAGTTGTTGAGTATTATTGATAGCTATATAAGTTTTGATATGTGTTTGTTTTTAATCAAATGCGTTTTTTAATCATATCATTAAAGGAAACTCATTACTTTCATAGACTTGACAAATTCTTTTAGCATTCAGTTTAACGACACTCTTTATGTAGCCTAAAAAGTTCATTTATATCTATATCAGCATTATGTTACTGGATCAATTTTTTAAACAATTGCTGCAACACGTTAGGAACGTTACCGATTTCATTGAGAAAGCAGAAAATGAAGAAGGAAGATTAGGGTGTGGAGGGGGGGAGGGGGTGGGGAGCGGGAGGGCAGTCGGGGGATATGGAAAAGTGAGGGAAGGGGAGGAAAAGGCAGAAAAGCAAACGGATGTGAAGATAAATATTGAAATCTTCAGAGGAATTAATTCAGCATTCGCAACTCTCGTCTATAAATGACCTCTTCATTCTCAGTTCTATTTCCTTGCATCGAAAGACGAACGAGAAAAAAAAAACGTATCTTAGTTGTACGTTGAATTTCCTGCAGCAAAACAGAAAAAACCTCGTAAGAAAAGATTAAACAACTCATGCATGAAGTGCAAATGTGAAGAGTAAATCATTAGAAAAAAAAATCAATACAATAGTAAAATCTTTTCGAATGATCATAAGTACGAACTGTCGCAAAAAAGGTTCTTTCCAACCTAAATATACTTAAAAATAATTAAAATACTTAAATACTTAGGATACTTAAATACTTAAAATACTCAAATACTTAAAAAATAATCATCATTTCTATGAAAATGAAGCTATGACACAATCAATTATATCACAATTAATTATAACACAACCACTTATAACGCAATTAATTACAATTTTTTTGTTTCAACAATAGACTTTATTGGTAATACTAAAAATGCGATATTCTTGCGACATTTCACCGAAAGGTTTTAAATATTTGAAAGAATTTCGTGCACTTGCAGCCTCCATCACTTTTTTCCAGAAAATCTGCTAGCCTTTAGAAACGACGATTGATCATAGATTCAAAAAAAAAATCTTTTTTTTTTGAAAATCTGCCAAAAAAGTTTATATAACCAATGATTTTGTGAACCCGCTCATTGGAGCAATATTTAGCTATAGTTATGCATCCTTGTTGCCATATGAATTTCCTACGAATTATTCGTTTTGCGATAGGATTGACTTAAAGTTGGAAACGAGCCAAGCCGACTACCAAATGATTGCAAAATTTGGCACATATTCAAAGGAACCTAAGTTTTTTTTCAATGCACGAGGCCAACTTAAGGACTATAAGTCGTTCAAATTTCTCTCAATTCTAGTTTCAGTATTTTTGAGCTGCAATTAACGAACTTCTAGATGAACCCTTTTAAATATGCTTTACAAGTGCAAATTCTCAAAACTCTTGCAAGATTGTGTAATACGTGAGATGTCAAAATATTTGCAAAGAAGATTTGATGTGACGTTAAACGTCTGCGATACTCAGCTATGAAACTTAACTACGTGCTTTCGCGAAGAACATTACATCAAATTCAATCACTTTAGAAGAAATTTTTTTTAGAAAAAAAAAGTGTGCAAAAGTAGAAAATTTAACGAGAAAATTTTTAGAATCATTCCAATCTCCTCATTTATTCATATAAAAATTATATAATTTTTTCCTATTCAATAAATGAATTATATAATACGATACCTAGCTATTCTACACTATTACAGCTCAAATAAAAGTTGAATGACAAGTTGGTTGAAAAAAAAATTGAAAATTTTGTGTTGAAGCGAGTTGAAAAAAAATATATATATATAATTTATTGCTTTTAATTCGATTTATTAATTTTGCTAAATCTATTATATCAATTGATTAGGAATTAGAATAAATAAGCAAAATATAATAAAGAATTATATTGTTTTGAAAAGAACGCATCTCATTATTAATTTCTAGCTCTTAATAAGAGTTCAAGATCAATAAATCGGCGTTATGATTGAGGATAGACAATCAGGATAGATAATCCATCAATTAGATTACGAACATTTTAGCATTTCCCTTTCACGTATATTGCCACTAATATCAGCAATAAGACGACATAAACAATGCTAATATTTATGCGTTATTATAGAGATGCAAATTGATTAATTTCTTTCTCATGTTTGTTTATTGCTTTAAATAATAAAGGGAAGCATAAAAATTGCCTAAATAAGAAATAGAATAAAATATATCTTGTATTGGTATCTAGAATGATAATTATATAAAAGATAATTAATCAATTTGATAACATCAACGGGAAATAATACAACCCGGAAGTTAAAGGATCCAATACAATATTGTCTAGAATTTATAAAGTTAGTTCTAAGCGAATTTCCACAGAATGATGGCTATCTGATCCATAATCCATAAATTAGAAGACAATAACTGAAGTCTTCTAATTGAGACCAACAATATTTTAGCATTGTTCAAATTTTTAAAAAAAAACACTATAATATCGATGCAGCATTTTACATATAAATTCATAACTTACCTTGTTTGAATAAGTTGTTTTCCTCGTGGTGGTAATTTTTCAAATAATTGCCTTGCACCACCAACTTTCCATGTACCAAATGCCACTGAACGATATTGACATCTCGTGTTGTACCATCCTCCGGAATGATGTTCCGGATGTTCAGGATTTTCCGGATGTTCAAGATGTTCCGGATGTTCAGGATGTTCATCGATCATTTTCGATCAATGAGGCAATTTCTGAGGCCAATTGTAGAAAATATTCAGAGGTGGCACAAATTTGCAATAATAGTTGAATGAACGTCGCACACAGCTCACCACACACTTTCACCGACAATCGCAACAGAATCGAACTAATATATGCAGCTAGTGGGAGGTGAAAAGTGTCAACATAAAACGACGATAGCAAACGACCCAACGAAACCGAATGAGATGAGAGCCAATAAATTTTGTGATGCCCTTAGTTAGGCAACGAATGGATCGAATCTCCTCGCTTTGAATGATAAGCGATGGATCGGCGTGAAGAGGAAAAAATCTCTGAAAATAATTGAATTTTTGATTATAAATTAATTAAATAATATCGAGTAAATTTTATGAAAATTAATAATAATACAGATAATCGAACATAATACTATGAAATGGAAGTAAGAAAGCTTAATCAAAGCAATAATGATCTTCATGTATCATACAAAAATCATTATTAAATCGAGCGTGTAAAGCAAGAAATACATCTCAAAAAAATGTTTTAATAAAGTTGAAACTTCAAAAATAGAATGAATAAACTGTAGTATTTATCTCGAACAACCTAATAAAAACTCTGTCATAAGACGCAATTATTTTTATCGTCAATGTTTAGTAAATATTATAGAATAGCGATAATACAACGTTCATAAAAGCACAAAGAACTATACTAAAAGACACTAGAGTTGTATAGTTAATAATATATTAACTATAAAAAAGAATATTTCATTATTATTTAAGAATGTATTTCTTTGTTGAGAAGCATATAGTTGTTNCTTTTGACTGAAAAAGTTTTTCTATACTAATCAAATGAAGAAAATATTTAGTTGATTAGGAATTTAGAGCAAAAATTTTTACATTATCAAATGCAACAATAATCAATGTTCACTTAGCGCAACGATGATTTGTTTGGTTTTTTCTTCACCTACGAAATCATTGTTTAAGATGTCACTTTGAACGTATTTTAAATCGAAGAACAATTCACTCAACAAATATGCTGAATTTCAACTAGGATACAATAGGAAACGGGTTTATAACAACGAGCCCTTCACATAGCATGATATTTTTGAAAATCGACTATTCAAAATATGTGGATCGAATATGAACTATATATTTCTACATATCTCAAGAGTGTTAGTCAAGCAAATTCCTTTAGAAAAAAATATGCATCCTAGTTAATGAATCATCGAATGCCCTCAAGATGTGTTCGTATAAAGGTGTACTATTTTATATGCCCCTTCATTATTTTATATGCTCTTCTGTTTGCCCTCTGAAGTCAAGCAAAGAAAGTTTACTCTTAGAGAAGTTCATACCTCAACTTTAAACATACCCTCTTCTAGTTCCTCACTCAGCTGTCAGAAAGTGAACTCGATTGCTTAGCTTGAACTCGTCTCTTTTTTTTGAGTTTTGTTACAACTCATTGAATAGACAACTCGTGACGTTATCTCTTCATCAACAGCCAAAATCGATGAAATTAGTTCATGCCTATGTTTCACTATAGAAGATTCACGCCTCATTCTCTAATCGAAGTGAAATTTGAGAGATTTAAATAAATAAAGAATTTAAGTAAATAAAAATCAATAAACTGAAGCCCTAAAATATGTACGGCATAGAGAATATACACTTCGATTTAACCGTTTTTTGCAGTTGATAAGAATCCATCAAGCTAATTTAATGAACAAAAGGTTTAAATAGAAAATTAATGCTAGTGACAATTCATAATTGATTATATCATATAAAAAGCATAAATAATTCATCTAAAANCATAGAGGATTGTGCCAATTCTTTTAATGCATCGACGCTTATATGTTCATTGATTCCCATAAACGGTGACTATGAAAATATCAACAATTAATTGGATTGATATTTTAGGGAATTACGATAATCGAAAAATTTCATAGTATTTTTATTTAAAGAAACAATTGAAAATATCAAGATGTTATTTGAAGATCAAGATGTTATTTATTTAAAATCAAGATGGTTTTCTGACATACTCTAACGAACACCTCTTCCATCAAAAAAATAAATAAATAAATAAATAAATAAACAAATAAATAAATAAATAAATAATTAGGCTATGGTAGAAAGTCGAATCGATCTAGATCCACAAAGATCAAAAATCACCACATCGAATAATATTTCATCGCAAATATATCAGAAATAATTCATAAACATAATAAATTAGTAATAAATTAAAAGTACCATCGACGAAGACAATTCGGCGTCATATTACAGCATCGAACATTTTCGCATTAATAGCGAAAGAGAAATTCGCATATTTGCAATCAATAAGCTATTATTTTGTTTATAGTACGATTATGCTAATCATCGCGTAAATAAATATTCCATTGCATCGAAAGAAACTCGTCTAAATGCTTCCTATATAATAGTAAAGCTTCGTTTATTCGATTCACACTCGCTAAATTTTAATCAATACCTCTATTATACGAACTTTTTTATGCTTAATTACCTAAGCATTTCAGTAATTTATATATTTTATGGATGCAGTAATTGGGGGGAAAATATGCTGTAGAAATTACCGAAAAAAAACAAGAAACGAATAACAGCCTTCTCAACTAAAAAAAAAAAAAGAAATAGAAAATCAATAAATCCAAAAAAGCACAAATTGTGCATTCATGTTCCAGCGTCTGAAGAAGCTCCTTTTCAGACGATTTTTGGTTTAAACTATTAGATTCTGAAGTGTAACACTCAGAAAGCAAACGTCGATATAGAACTATCGAAGACTATACCGATAGAAATCTAAAAAATTTTACGAGTAAAATTGAATTTTCTTTACATGCCGTATTATTAGGTCAAGATTTGTTCACATATTTGCAAATCTTCGAAAAAAAAAATTGCTTTTTTTTCCAATTTCATGAAAACGATTATATTCAAATTTTTATAAATAATTTCTCAAAAAGACTTTTTGCATAAAAATGTGAAATTTAACGGAAACACGATTGATATTTTTCAGAGAAAAATTTTTTTTCTAAAATACAAAAATTGATTAAAAAAAAAAAAAAAATTTCTGTTTGATTAGAGAAATGCATCAAAGAGGTGTTGACAAATTGTTGAATCTATCAATGAGTTGAGGATGTCGCCAAGGAAATCTAACTGAGGAAAACGTTAAAATACTTTCAAGTGGGTGCAAAGTAAACAAATTTATTTCATACAATGAGAGCTTTCATTGCTATAAGTAACTCTCACTTCGATCCTATTTTTTTTCGATTCACTAAATTTGCATATTCTATTTATCATAATCGCAAATATGCAAATTTCTAGCGATAATTTATGAGCAACATAGAAGGAGAGATATACTAAAGCTGTAAAGTAAACAATATTAAGATTTCCATTAAAAATAGAGCACCAACTTCAAAAAATAATTAAATGAATAGATAAATAAATAAATAAATAAAACTATTATCAATTAATATGCAAAAAGTGAGTAAAACATTTGTTCGAAAGCCGGCTTCGAATCAGCAACAGCATTCTTTCCGAATGGATGCTGTCCAAAAAAAGTGCTGGTCTATGCGAGAAACAATGTTGGGCAGTTCAACTAGATTAGAAAAATTCACCTTCAGCAATAAGGTTTAACGGATATAACAACTAGAACACAACAATTGAACTTTTTGTTCGCTTTGTTTGAGCAGAGATAAAAGGACAAGCAAAATGCCCAATTCTAATTGATCATTCAACGGGAAAATCAATCGTTGCAAAAGGCATTCAAAAGAATCTGCAAGACTTACTATGTATAAGAGTATAAAATAAACCTTTTTTTTTTCGTTGATTATTACATTTTTTTAAAATTTCTTCAGGTATATTTTACTTTCAATTTAAATAATTTATTGATTTTACAAGCATAAATAAATTCTGGGATTATAATTTTCAATTTTTGAGCCATCAATTGGAATTAACGACTATAGCAATAGCAATATGACAGTTATAAAAGAAGGAAAGAAAACATTCCATATTAATCTGATGAGAGAAGAAGAGGATAAAATTGAATGAAATGGAACTTCTATTGAATGCGTTGTTTTGTTTGTTTTTTTTTGTTTTTTTTCGGAACAAAAATTTGTGCTAATGATTTATATTCAAGGAAGTGAATTTATATTGTTCAGCAATCTAATCAGCCTGAAATTCTAAGGGAAAGATCCTCTAAAAATTTCTTAAAATTCTACGGATTGTTAGGGAATTTTTAAAGAATTCGACGCGATTAACCTAAAATTACCCTTCATATAGTCTAGTAAAATTGTATACAAAATAAAATTAATAAATGCGAAAAATGCGCGATGTTGGCGATCTGCCAATTATTAGTACCAAAGAGAAATAGGCAATCTATTAAGTATTGTTTAGAAGTTGCTGAGGTTAAGAAGAAAAAATTATGCAAATATTTGATGATAAGAGAGGCTACAGTTGCAGTATATCGAAAAAAGATTATTGCTAGAAAAGAGGTGCAAAGAAACAATCACTCTCAGAATTTTAAGGCAGCGTGTAAGTGGAAGAGAGTACGGACGGTGAGAGAAAGAAAAAGCCCTCAAAAATAGTTCAAATGAGCGCTTTAATCCCTTCCTCCTCACTCTCCAACTCCCCTCCCCCTTCCCACCTTCCCCCCCCTTTCCCCCCTCCCCTGCCCATCGTATAAAATATTCCATTCCACATTCTCTCATTAACATCTAAAATAGGACATTATAAGAAAGCAATTTTGCGAGATAAAAACGTCAATAGTGTGGAAAATTTATAATTTTCGGAAATAATTCGAAAAATATACAAGAAAAAAATTTTTTTCAACCGAAAAAAACAAAACAAAAACAAAAAAAAACATAGTTCGATTTACATCGATATGGTTGTATGATGTGGATAGTGAACTATATCTTATATTGTAATCAACGTTTAAGAAAAGTGAACACTTACCTCAACATGTGATAGCAAACTTTTTTTTCTTTTTTTTTCATTTGCTCGTAAGACGATCCTATGTAAATAATTTTAATGTGAGGAAAATTTTCACAAGATATTTTCAGCATATTTTTAGTGAATGTTGTAAAATGAGTGTAATGTTTTATTAGAATAAATAAACATTGTATTTTATCTTTTTTAAAATATCTTAATTAGCTAATTTCAACTATAATACTTTTGTGATTGTACCCCTATAGCATATAATATATGAGTGAATTTTTGATAGTTTCACGGGGTTGGTACGTTATTCTTCTCAGCCATAGATGTAAATTAGCAATGAAAATGGCAAGAGAACTATAATGATGCCAAAATGAGGGGGAAAAAACCGAAATGCCGACTAAAAAATCATAAAAGAGACCAATAAGTACATGCACCTACCTGGACGGCAAACGATCTCTTCCCCTCTCCTTTCCCCGCTTGTTATCATCTCTACTATAAACTTCCCCTTTTCTATCATGATATTCAAAAATGAGTTCTTTTACAATCGGGAACATCACGGCTATTCTCACACTTCATTAATATCTAGGAAACCAGAACAAACCTCACATTAGTGGCATCCATTCTTGCCATATCCGCCGAATCTATTTCGAAATTTCTAATCACAAAGGTAATATTTCTAATAACAACCAATAATATGCTAGCAAAATAAAATGCATTAAAATTACAGCAAAAAAAAGAAAAAAAAATTGTAGAAATCTTAAGAACGAGCCACACGAAACTCATCGCAAACGGAGATAAAACGCAACGAGCGTATAAATACACTTTTAGAAATCAACGACTGCAAGAGATAACGACAACAGGTGTTTGATTTATTAATTAGGCTATCCTCCTAATTATTTCATTCCGCTGCCTTTACTTATTTCAAACCTGATAGCACAATATGATCGCATACGATTACAGGGCCACTCATGTCCACTTTTAATTTTTTCTAAAAGATTTTTTTCTTCTAAAACGCCTGAGATTTTTCTCAAATCGAGGTTTTTGTTATAATAAATCAAAATATCGCGATTTCCTTTTAAATATGAAGGGGAAATTTCCGACGATGTGCCATGTTATTGAATATTTCTGCCTCATAAATGAACTTCATCGTTAAGTGATAAAATAGTACCGAAAAACTATCAGCATCCTCAAATCCAGGAAAATACGGTATGTCTATATGTAAAGTTTATGCCTGCCTACGATGATATTACACGCAAAATGAAAGTAAAGTAGTTTCATATGCAAATTACTTCGCTACTATTACTATTAAATGAAAGAAAGTAATGTCGGTCTAGCTAGGCAGATCGTCTGCATTTTCCTCGTTACTCCAGATTTTAAAAAAAATTGAAGAAATTTGTTCGCATACTATCAACATATTTGTCATTAATAGCAAGGCGTCAATCTTAAGCTATCCGTATATAACTGTCCTTCGATTGACCACATAAAAAAACTTGTTGAACTTACAACTTGTAAAAAAACTTGAAAATTGAACTTGAACATAAGAAAACCTAAAACCTAAGAAAAAAACAAAAAAAAAGCATGAACTTAAAAGAAGCGCAATAAAATATGGATCAAGTTGTAATACAGGCATCTAGTGAAACCAGGCAATCGCCAAAGATATGTACCACCCACTTTTGAAGAATGCTGATTTTTACTATGTTATAATGTTTACATGTCGACAAAAAAGTCTTGTTGTAGTTCCAGCTTTTACTCAAATATCTCAAAGTGTCCATAGAAATGATCATATAGTATCAACTTGAAGGACCGCAAGTGAATAATAAATATAGTAATCTGACGATGAATATAACTAAGACAGATTTGATAAACACATTTCATCTATCCATTTTATAAGAAACTAAGACAGATTTGATAAACACATTCTATCCATTTCCAAAAAAGAAAAAAGAAATTTCTGTAGTTATTCAGTATTCAATTTTCGATTCTATGATTTCCTAATTTTATTAAGTAATTAAAATATTTCACTTTAATTGCATTTATGAATATGTAGTTGCATTATTTAGAGCTGAAAATTTAATAAATATTGAATTTAAAAAAAAAAAGATTTAATTAACGTTGCGCCTTCGAATATCGGAAAGCGTAACAATAAAGTGGTTGCTGGACGAATGAACAGGTGTTGCCGAAAATCTCCACGATGAAATACTAAAATGTGAACATAAGAACATACGCAAGGCATTCGTAAATGTTGGCGAATCGTAGTTGAGGAAAACTTAACGACTCTATGAAGAAGATTTATGAGTTAAAAGTTGCTCAAAGTTTAACGATTTCAATCCTTAAAGGCGCTATATCTATTGAATTAAATAATAAAATAGTCACTCTATGAGGAGCTTAATTTTTTAAAAAAGAAAAAAAAGACTCCACAATTCATTTCAATAAGTGGCATATTTCCGTAATTTAAAACCAACTTAACCTTTAGAATATCGTTGAAATTGTAAAATATGATCAATCACGACTGAAAAGAACTTATATAAAACTTAAATCGTTAGTTCGATCATGAAAGATCTTAGAGCTCTTCGCTCAGCCGTCTTAAAACGAATACTAAACGATGTTTTATTGTTGCGGTAATGTATTTATTCGATCCTCACATATATAGCAGCATTGCGTGTCTGGGGATGAATCCTTATTGAATGTGATCAATGATGCGATGAAGAGGTTCATTGAGGTACACTCGATCTGCATAACAATTGAAAATGCTTTTGAATAGCGATTTGCCGATTGTTCGCTCAATATTTACGAATTCGTTGAGAAGATTTGAATTAGCAATATTTGAGTGCTGAAAAATTTTGAGAAAATCTTTTAATCCAACGATGCAATAATTTTTTTTTTTTTTTAATGGATCCTTTAAGAAATATAACAATTCATCGAATGACGGGCTATGTTGTTGGCAACTTATTAAATCTGTAAAAAAAAATTTTTTTTTTATTGCTCAAGTGATTCAGTTAACGATCATAAAATGAAGTTCAATTGGATGTGCAAATTAAGATCGCAAACATATTAGAAGCCCATAGTCAATACACTGATTTTTATTTTTATTTTTATTTTTTTTTTTTATTCTTTTTTTTTGTTGTTGAAAACTGGGCAGTTTTCTCAAAAATAAACCGGCAAACGTATGAACAAAGCGCAACAATAAAGCTAATAAGAGATTCTTGCATTGACATAATAGATAATTCATTTGATGAAATGCTTTAATAGTTGAATTAAAATGTTATAATATTTAACTTAGAAACTATAATCGGAGTCTTTAACAATCTCTTAAAAACATCCCCATATTTCGTCGAAAACGGTGAACCAATGGAAATAAAGCAAACATTTTGTTGCAACACCAAAAAAAAATAAAATAAATAAATAAATTAAGTAATCAAGTTTTCATGGTGTATATTTTCGAGGTGATTTCGATTTCTCGTACTCAAATTGGAGGATCTATGAAGGAGTAGAATAGTAGAAAAATTAAAATAGAAATGCCAAAAAAGAAATCAGCTAAATTTTCTAAAACTTTTCGATAGAATATATGAGAAGGGAAATTTGCATATTTGATCGTATAGTTTCAATAAAACCACCTATTCATAATTGAGATGGGGTGGCACAATATGTGATTATGTGTTCTTCTCACCCGTTTCATAGGTTACCAGAAAAAACAAAACAAAACAAAACAAAACAAATACATTCGTTTTTCAATTAACTTAATTACTTCTATATAAGCTTTTTTCGCAAAAGATTAGGTTCTAACCTAACCATATTAAAAACAAATACTAATCAATGTAGATAAACATTCGAAATTGCTTGTTCAAAATATATATGATAGGATGGGACGAAATTATAATGTTTGCAAAATTATATAGCTTCAACTATTCTCGAATTGGATTTATCGTTATAGAAAAGTAGATAGATAGATAAGCAAATATATTCGTATAGGTATGGGATCACTTCAATGCGCTTTTGCAAGGTGAATTTGCATAGGCGAATAAAAACCCTATAAAAACGAAATGCCAAACTTTTTGCCTCACTTCTTAGTGAATCTCTTCTACCCTGGGGCTTTATTTGACAGAATACGGTCCAAGAAGTTGGCTGAGAGAGAAATCATTCCACCCTTTCCCTCCTTACCTTAGATGATATTTGAATCGTGCAGAGAAACATCAACATCGTCTTCGTGGATCTAAAGTCCCTATTTCTTTGAAAATTAATTTGATCGTCGTTCATTACGATTTTTAGATTTATATTTAATCAAAGGTGGAAACATCTATATAATGTGATCACTGATACAGAAATCATTGATAATATAAGATTCCAATCGGTAGGATTCACCGATCATCCTGGAAGAAATAAAAGGTGAGAAAAATAATGAGATGAATAGAAAAAATAAACGAGATGAAAAAATATAAAATCTTCGAAAAAAAATTTGAGAAAAAATTTTAGGAAAAATATAATAGACGAGATGAAAGAGTATAAAAATTTGAAGAAAGAAGAGAGAAAAAAATATTAAATTTTCATGCGAATATTAAGAAACTAGATAAAATAATAAGAAGTGATATTATGAGGTGGTAAGAAAACGTTCCAATACGAAGCAGCTCAACGTTTTGTTTACATAAAAGCAAATAAGCAAAAAATAAATCCCCCCTTTAACGTTTATTTTATGGTGATCGTTGAGTGACGATGTGCAATAAATTCAACCCATTTGGAAAAGTAATGAAAAACAGACGAACAATAAATTAGAGTCGTATCTCAAATGAACGTATAGTTCTTTATGACAGAGTTCCAAAAAAATAAATAAATAAATAAATAAAAATTACAATCATTTAATTGAATCGATGCGAAAATTTTCCATAAAAAGATTTTTTTCAAAAATAAATTGGAGCAATTAAATGATTAAATTTATTAGCACTCATAGTTGTAATGCAATAAATAATTCGTATCAATTGATATGAATATTTTTTTAAGAAATAGAATTTCCTATTAAATAGAATTTCCTATAGAATTTTCTATTTTTTCGCTTTATACGTTTATTCTTACTTTTTTGTTAACATATTTTCAACAGAAGAAAAAATAGAGTGAAATTTATAAAAATGTGTGAACGAAAAATTTTCAACAGAAAATGTAAAACTCCATATCTTCGATGTAAAACTCCAAGTAATTAGCTGTCAAAGACTATTCTTAAGTGATATAAAGTAATATAGNNNNATTATTATTATTATTATTATTATTATTATTATTATTATTATTATTATTATTATTATTATTATTATTATTATTATTATAGGCATCATTATTATTATTATTTATTGAAGAATGAGGTTATTGAAAAAAAAGATTATTAAAAAATTCCTATCTAAAAATATGGAAAATTTATTCAATATACGGAAAAATTTTATGAAATTGAAAATCATTGGCATACCCGAATTGACCATAAGCCATCGAAAATAATAACGAGAGCATCGAAAGGGCAAAAAATTTCATTTCACAACAAATATTAAAAAGAAAAAATATCACTGAATTTTTTTCCAAATATCATAAATGAGTAACAATTTCGACAATTTTCATAAAATAATTTGGCAGATATGACATTAATATTAATGGAAAAGATAATTTCGATTAGTCACATGAATATTTCTATGAAAATTCAATTTATATGGAAATATGGGAAAGGAATTCCAATAAAGTATAAATTCCAATAAATATGGGAAAAGGTCATAATAGTTGAATTCCTAGAAAATTAGGTAAATCTAATATAATTATATTATAAAGTATAAAGTAATTTAGTATATTTCTATAGCAACTAAATCATTTCAGTTGGAGTACTCTCTATGAGCACTAAATGATGGCACGTACTCACTAAGAGGACGTTAAGAATGATATAGGAGGACAGTGTGGTTTCTTTTCCGACGACAATCACACTACACTTTAGTTTTGGGATTCTCTTCTATAACTTCTTAAGTAAAACGGAAGAGGGAGAAATTATTTCATGTAATTCTTCCGCTAATAAAAATGAAAAATATTTATTGAAAATATGAAAAATTTTGGCCTCATCTAAAATTTGATTGAAATGTCGTAACGATATCGCCGATAAAAGTATTAGAAATATTTCATTACTGAAGAGGATAAAAAAAACTATGATTCTACAAGATACTTCAATAGAATCGACCAAAGGAATGATCGATAAAAATATGGAATGATAGATGAAGAATTGAGTGGAGATTCACGCAATGAATCCTTAAAATGATCTCAAAGGGATGCATCTTATAGCGCCGAAGAACACATCTTAAAAGTACTAACGTTCGTCTCTTCACTTCTCGATATGAACAAATTTTATTGAATAGCTAGAAAAAAAAAAATTATTCGTTTAGCAATGCATCGCCGTGAATATAACTAAAATCAATCTTTACAGCGATATAAAAATCGAATTTTTCGATTAATCGAGAAAAATAAATTGAAATTTTTTTTAAAAAACAAATTACAAATTTCAATTCTCGTTTAGTGAATTCGAAAAAAAAAAAATTGAAGAAACTATGGGGATTTGAAGAAAAGCATTAAAATATGCAAGTATATCTCATATCATATATATTGGAAAACAATAAAATTAAATCTCTAAAAATATTAGCAAACAATATGCAAAACAATAAGATTATTTTAAAAAAAATGATTATATAATATCTAACTCATTTTTCTTATAAAAAACATAGAATCTTTAATCTAAATTTATAGATAATATACCACATAAAATTTCATATATTTCTTAATGGTGATTATATTGCAAAATTTTTGATATTTATAAATGCAAATTAAATGTAAAATTTTAATAATAAATAAATTCGAATTCGAAAATATAAATACATCGTAAAATTCTGAAAAAAAAACAGTTAAAGAGGATATTAATGGAAAATATCAGCGAATTTTCGCTTCAAATAGAAAATATATTAATGAAAAGCATAAGAAGTCAAGCGAATAGCCGTATTGGCAAGCGAGTATGCAAATTTCAGCATCAAATGCATCAAATATTTCTCGATCGAATATTTCTTCAGCCTTAATCCCTTATACGTCGATTTCGATCCTACGTATCGCTCGCATATGCGTTACGGATTTTCCACTCGTGGATTCATAAAACGGAAAATCTAAATGATGATAAGATCACATAGGTTGGTACTCATTTGAATAATGCAATATGGCGAACAATATTTTAGACGGAGAGAAAAAAGGGAAGGATCGCCGAGAAAAAAAAAGAGGGGGCCTTTGGATTGAAAAAATTGATAGAAGTGTTTCTGGATTGAAAAAGGAATATTCCTATATTTCAGCTTTTCGAGATAGATGTTTTATTGTAGTGATATCACCCATTAAAGGAGATAAATTATAAAGAAAACCAACATATAGTAGTCATAATTGATCTAAATTGATCGATTAGAAAATATTAAAAATAAATCTTACTAATTATATTTATATATTGAAAAATATTTATTGAAAATATGAAAAATTTTGGCGTCATCTAAAATTTGATTGAAATGTCGTAATGATATCGCCGATAAAAGTATTAGAAATATTTCATTACTGAAGAGGATAAAAAGAAAAAAAAACTATGATTCTACAAGATACTTCAATAGAATCGACCAAAGGAATGATCGATAAAAATATGGAATGATAGATGAAGAATTGAGTGGAGATTCACGCAATGAATCCTTAAAATGATCTCAAAGGGATGCATCTTATAGCGCCGAAGAACACATCTTAAAAGTACTAACGTTCGTCTCTTCACTTCTCGATATGAACAAATTTTATTGAATAGCTAGAAAAAAAAAAATTATTCGTTTAGCAATGCATCGCCGTGAATATAACTAAAATCAATCTTTACAACGATATAAAAATCGAATTTTTCGATTAATCGAGAAAAATAAATTGAAATTTTTTTTAAAAAACAAATTACAAATTTCAATTCTCGTTTAGTGAATTCGAAAAAAAAAAAATTGAAGAAACTATGGGGATTTGAAGAAAAGCATTAAAATATGCAAGTATATCTCATATCATATATATTGGAAAACAATAAAATTAAATCTCTAAAAATATTAGCAAACAATATGCAAAACAATAAGATTATTTTAAAAAAAATGATTATATAATATCTAACTCATTTTTCTTATAAAAAACATAGAATCTTTAATCTAAATTTATAGATAATATACCACATAAAATTTCATATATTTCTTAATGGTGATTATATTGCAAAATTTTTGATATTTATAAATGCAAATTAAATGTAAAATTTTAATAATAAATAAATTCGAATTCGAAAATATAAATACATCGTAAAATTCTGAAAAAAAAACAGTTAAAGAGGATATTAATGGAAAATATCAGCGAATTTTCGCTTCAAATAGAAAATATATTAATGAAAAGCATAAGAAGTCAAGCGAATAGCCGTATTGGCAAGCGAGTATGCAAATTTCAGCATCAAATGCATCAAATATTTCTCGATCGAATATTTCTTCAGCCTTAATCCCTTATACGTCGATTTCGATCCTACGTATCGCTCGCATATGCGTTACGGATTTTCCACTCGTGGATTCATAAAACGGAAAATCTAAATGATGATAAGATCACATAGGTTGGTACTCATTTGAATAATGCAATATGGCGAACAATATTTTAGACGGAGAGAAAAAAGGGAAGGATCGCCGAGAAAAAAAAAGAGGGGGCCTTTGGATTGAAAAAATTGATAGAAGTGTTTCTGGATTGAAAAAGGAATATTCCTATATTTCAGCTTTTCGAGATAGATGTTTTATTGTAGTGATATCACCCATTAAAGGAGATAAATTATAAAGAAAACCAACATATAGTAGTCATAATTGATCTAAATTGATCGATTAGAAAATATTAAAAATAAATCTTACTAATTATATTTATATAATCTTAAAATAGAAAAAAATTTCCCTAATAAAAAAGTATTGCAGAAAAAAATTTGCACTAAAAATTTTTTTCATTTTTTTCTCTTTTTTTTCAATGGGACTAAATAGTTGACATGAAAAGTGTTGATCTCTTTATTTCAGGTTTATTTTAGAGGCAAAATTCTATCGAATCCCAAATGTGTTAACGAATGCCCCATAATTTGCAATCATCTCCACTTACTAACAAATATACTTAATATACTTTTACTTTTAATAAATATACAAACCACTTACCAACTTAATTCCAAATAAATAATTAAATTCACTAAGGGTTTCACAATTATAAATTTTTATTCGAACAAAATTTTTATTCAAAAAAAAATTACAAATTTTTATCGTAAATTTTACTGTTTCTATTACTCACTAATCCTTTGATTGCAGAAAAGTTGGGCATATCCAGAAAAGAATTCCATGCTCCAATTGAGTTGAAATTTTGCTGGTTATTATGATTTGAAATTTTTTGGTTTTCTTTGGCAACCGAATTAAAAAGATTGCAATTTTCTATTGCAAGTTTAGATTTTCATATGAGCCAATATGTGAATGAATAGAGCCAAGTGGAGCTTATGGTAGCACTGCGTACTTCTTACGTAGATATGAGAAAAGCCCAGTTCGCTGTGTGCAGCTTCTCTGCGGTTGTGCCTGAATTGACTTCTTAGCTTGTTTAGATAGGTTGCAAGACGTGTAATAGGTGAATAGCGTTGGGAAAGTAGTTACAGTACTTTAGGAGTTGTAGATTCGTTGCAGTTGTAAATTGTATAAGGATTGGAAGTAAATTAAAGTTAGGGCATCCTTCAATGAGGCGTTTTTTTTGTTTTTTTCTTTGTCTGTAGTGCTGTTTGAAAAGTTCTTCCTTTATTATTGCGATATATTTAGATTTAATAACGTTCTGGTTATTTTTATATTTGTTTATTTTTATTTTATTTTCTGCATTTTATTTTTTTTTTTCTAGGGATGTTTCATTTGTAGCATTGCATTTATAATGCCTCCATATGCATTGTTAGTATGCGATGTAATCGGTGTCATTATAAACGACTCCGTCTTTAATATTGCTCCATTCTTGATTTATCCCAGTCGATCTTGATATGTCGGAGTCTATTGTTTTATGAGTGCTCCTTAGGCGCTATTCGATTTCAACGTTATAGCCTACCAATCCGCGTTTTATTTGCAGTCGATGGCCGTGATGTATCGTTGCTCCTTCAATGTTGTTTTTCTCTTCTCATCTTCATAACAGACGGAGCTCTTCTCTGTTACACTGAATCGATTATTTTACTGAATATTTATTGGTGAATTTCAGGTAGTGTTTTTGTTTAATGAGTGGTTAGTACATTCTTGTCGATTTTATTTATAGTTTGTTGTTTATAGTATCGCATCAATTCCATTAGTGCTTTTCTTTATTTCTTTATATGTAAATTTTTTTTTTATTTTTTTATTTTTTATAAATATTTTTAATTAATAGATTGCAGAAATGTCGACGATTAATTATTATTTGGTTGTCTTATTTATGTATTTCTGAATCCTATAGAAATCAAAGCAAATGTAATCCTTTCACGATGACTATAATGAAAGGATCTTGGAAATTTTATGGTCTATTGGCTGCATCGTTATTTCTCAGCTCATTTGGCTTCTCAACTCTTGGCACAATTATCTCGTTGATTTTATGCTTCATCATAGGGTAAGCACTATTCACTTCGCTTTATTTGTTCTTGGTTGAAAGATATTTTTAAAGATAATTACTATTAAAGTTGTAATTCATTGTAAAAGAAATGAGAAAAACTTTGCAAATTGCTCAATAATTATAAAATTATGTCAAATAAATATTTTTAATATATTTGATAGATATTTGTCTAAGAAGGATTTCATCTGCGAAATAGATAGACTATTAATTGTTTTTTTTTCGAAGTCAAACTAGGTTGCAACTTGGAAGTCAAACTTGGAAAAGGCGGTATTTTGGATTAGAGAAGTCGCCAAAGTGCCCGGTAGAGTTGGGAGGGAGACGGGGAGGTAGGGAAAATTGATTTCACATCTTTCGTGTCACTCGAATAGGTGCTTTCCACCTCCTTGTCGATGGGTAACCTGACGGGTAGCTTTCCCATATTTTTGCCCACCATCGTAGGCAATTTTATATATTCGTAGTTCGTTCTTTCGTGAGATTTCCAGAAAGTGATCGTAATTAAATCAGTTGCGATGTTTTCATGCTCTAATTTATCTAAAAGCGTTGATTTTGTGCAAATAGCAAGTTTAGATCGTCGAAGTGATACAGTTTGAAGGGCATGCGGGATGTGGTGTAAACCGTTCTATTCTATTGGTGGTACAGGTGGGAAAGTATGTATGGTAAAGACGGCACAGGTTCGAAATATAAAGACACAAATACTCGAATATGGTGATCACAAAAGTTTTCTCGTTTTGCCTCATTCGATTGAGAATGAAAAGCGTTTAAAAGAGATTATTTTCCTTTTTTTTTTGTGTGTTTGTGATATCGTTTGCATTTATTTAGAATTTAATATAACTCACAAAAAAAAAGATGTAATTATGAATGAATTTTTGCTAATTTTATCAAATTTAAAAAAAAAATTTTTTTTTTTCCCCCCACCCCTCCCTTCCTTCCCCTCTTCTGACCATCACCACAACATTTCTCTGACCTATTATCGACCGTGAATCCAGTTGAAGCAATAGTCGGCGAGATTTTGGAGTATTCACATCGGTTTTTCAGTGGTAGATTAACGCAACAAAATGCAACTCTCCCATTTTCCCCAATGTTTGCGCCACTTGGGTTAGATCATCCAGACAAATATTACCGCTTTATGACGTCGAATATATCGACCATAGAGATTGAAGGGTAGGAAACCCTAACAGCTATGCGTATGCACTGATATAAAGTATATTCATACATTAAGTTATTTAGAGGATTCAATTCTTGTCTGTCTGCTAGCAGTGATGTTATGAGATCATAAACTTGTTAACCATCATATTTATTAATTTATTCCTATTTAGTAATTGAGATAATACTAATAATTCTAGTAGCTATAAAAATTTTTATTCACAATAAAAAAAACGAAATTGCGAACTAAGTTTTTCAACATTTTCATTGCTAATTTTCTCGTTACCTATTCAAATAATCTCAAATATGCAATAATTTTTCAGTGTACGTAAAGTGGATTTTGTTCCATTATTAACGCAACATATTGTCGACGATTTCGCTTCTCATCTAAGATTATATAGAAAAGCAAAGGTAAGCTTACATTGGCAATCTATATCTTAGCTATAAACGATGATTTATGAAGGCTATTGTATCAAAAATTTGTGAAACTAAAATAATGACGTCATGGTTGGCTTGAGATTGCCGGAAAATCTCTAACTTAAGTGAGCTTTTTTTTGGAATGGAAGGATACAGGCATTGTTCAACAAGAGGGCTAGATTTGTGCTCTGATTTGAAGCCAACATATCATCAGTAAAATATTTGTAAAAACTTCCACCTTTTAACGTCTTGGTCATTTGGGAAGCTCATATTCCCAGCCCTTTTGCAGTCTTTTTCCTTTGGGAAGAATGGATGAACAAATAGGCATTCATGAGATAATTGGCAGAGGAGGGGAGGAGGTAGGGTATCGATTTGATTTTATTTATAATTGTAATTCTTTTTTATTGCAGGAACATGCGCAGTTATTATATGGTGATAAATATACGAACGATGAGCTAGAAGCAAAGTTCTTCGATTTGGAGCTAGAAATGGAGAAGTGCTATTGTAGAGATTTGGTTTCGACCACTCCTCAATATGAGAATGGTAAATACTCTTGTGATCCCACCGTAAAATAGCAAATAAAACCCCAATCCATTCTGCATCTAGATTTTCAAACCCTTTTTCAATATCGTATTTATTTATTTATTTATTTATTTATTTCATTGTTGAAATCATCGCTCGTCGCTTAAAGATTTGTTTTTATTCAATTTTTTTTTTTTAGCATATCTGCATGATGTCACGGATATTCTACTATATCTGTTGATGCCTAGCGAAGATTTCCGCTCAAGACCGCTACGTTTTTTAGTACGAGAAATCACTGTACGACGAATTATTTTACCAGTATTGGATATGTTTAGTGATCCGGATTATATTAATCATATTGTTGTATGGCTTGTAAGTTTTTTTTTTGTTTTTTTTTGTTTGTTTTTCTCTTTGTTTTTTCTTCTCTTTTATAAATCTTGGTGGTGTTGAATAATTGAAATGGGGAACTTGTTGTTTTGATTCATTCTTTGTCTTTTTACGAGTTTCTCAATGTTACTTCTTTTTTCCTTCATTCATCACCAATTCTCCTCCATCACTATCTACCCTTCCTAAAACATTGTCTTATAGTAATAATAAAAAGTGCCCATAAGTAGAGTACTTATCTATTATAAAGCAGATGAAACTATTCAAGGGTTAATTCAAGCGAGAAGATATATTATAAATTGTTTGCAAAGAATTAAGTAGCATCTTTCAGCTGAGTGAAGTGCAATTACGATCCGAAGATTTCATAACGACATTAGAAATGAGTA
The DNA here is from genome assembly GCA_006503575.1 of Baylisascaris schroederi. Lineage (NCBI taxonomy): Eukaryota > Metazoa > Nematoda > Chromadorea > Rhabditida > Ascarididae > Baylisascaris > Baylisascaris schroederi. The sequence goes on along the minus strand of QEWY01000855.1, from coordinate 137,173 downwards.
AGGATGTACAAGAGTTGGAAGCAGTTCTCGAATCATTATGTGATGAAGCAGCAGCATTACGTGCTAAAGATACAGGTGGTGAACAAGGTATAATAAACAGTTCTTTGGTGGGAGGGGGGTGGAAAGAGAGAGGGGGCATCAACGAAACTGAATGAATTTACGCATTTTGGAATCAGTGCTATTGATTTCTTGTGCTTATGGAATTTATTGCAAAACATTTTAGTGTGGAAATTTCAGAGAGAAGGAGTACAGAAGTCCAAATTTATGGGATTTAGTAAAAGAGAAGAGGAAGGGAAAGTGAGAGAATGTCTGTCTTATTAATTTTTCATAATTTATTTTTATTATTTGCTGAGTTGAGGTGTTCTTGTGAAGCAACAATTGGCAAGTATCGACTATGTGGGTGGCATAATAAAACGACGAATGGGTCATCTTACTGCAGCACCACCTTCTGCTAATTCGCATACGGTAATTTTTGTAATGGATTCTATTTTTCTAATGTCCTGCTATACTTTTCAAAATTGTTATTGTTGTTTTACTATTTCTATCTTGCAGATTGGTGCCCTTGCACCCTTGTCTTCATGAAAGCCCGAAATTTGTGGACATTTGAATATTCACAAAAAATTTTGTGATTTGTGCTGTCTTCGTTTTCTATCATTACTGTTCGCTTCTTCCTCAGTTCTTTTTGTAAGGAAACGAATATTCTTTATAATTTTTTATTTTGTATAATATAAATAAATATAAGCTTGTAGTTTATTAACAACCCATAAAGAACGAGCTTTTTAATGTTTGCTCAGTAGCAAAAAATTTTAAGTGGGGGAGGAGTTAGCGGAAGGTGCATCTGTCGTTCTCCTTCCGCTTCCTTCGCCTTCCCTCCCGCTGCACCCCTATCTCTTCGTCTATCTTCCGCCTTATGCTAATAGGTTGTATTATATAAGATTTAAATAATTGCTTATTAAGTTGGCATCGGCAAACGTTGTCGAAGATGAGGCATTGGTACAGCTACCGATCCACGTTGTACTAACGAACAATATCGGCGTTACACATTTCACCGATTTTTTAGCCTCAGTTGGTGGTCAAAATCTCATCGATTGCTACTTGGCTATTGAGGTTTGTTAGCGTTTCGTCATTCTATTCATATAACTTCAGTGCAATATTTTGAAGTCTTTCACAAAGCTACAACCTCCGGGTGTTTTATTTAGTGTTATACGGTATTCGTTTGTACTTGTACTGCAGAAGGGTGTGTTAAGACGACGTCATGCATATGTATATATATGTCTGTATGCTGTCTATCTGTTAGTTCGAACTCGGTATTCAATAAGGCTGGAGTCGTGAAATTCGATAAGCATAGCACATAACTGTAGAATGTTCTTTTATGTCATAAAGCACGTCGTTGTATCGAATTCAAATGGAATTATAGACATTTTTGGTAGGAACAAAATTTGTTTGCATTCTGCATCCATCGGATTGCAAAAGAGAGAAAGAAAAAATTCGTAGTTCTCAACGAGTGGCATGACTGATTAAAATATGAAAGCGTTATTTTTATTCATTAATTACTCGTTAATAACTTAAAAAACTAGTTAATCATGTAAGATAATTAAACTTACTAACAACTGTATTATATTTATAAAAAAAGTTACTGGTAGTTTTTTCTTTAATTTATTGACTTCCGCTTTAATTCTATAAAAGCGCTATGACAGATATTTCCGGCATTCGATTTATATCTTGCTAAATATCGTAAAAATTTAAGTTAATTTCAAGTGAAGCGCTTTACTTATTATATAATTTCTCAAATGTTTCTAAGACGATATGGAAATAGTTTTTTTTTTTCTTATCGAACTGGTCTTTTTGTTTTATTACCTTTTATGAGTGCACAAAAAAATCCTTTTTTTTCCGAATTTTTATGAGTTGTTCGGTTAAGTGGATGAGATTTATGTTTGCATTGGATAATATTCGAGATTGTTTCCTGTTAATCTTTCACTAATTAAGCGACGGTTGTTACTAATACGAGATTATACGCCAGATTTAGAAAAGAATTTTGAAGCAACTAACTAAACTTTAAGCGTTTTATATAATTTGAACAATTTTTATTGTATAAAATAATATGAAGTATATAATAGAAAACTATAATTTAAGGGTTTCAAAGTATCTGTGGAGCATCAGTTGCGTGGACTAGCAATCGGTGAAACATTAGAAAGAGATGTTTATGAGACGATTAAAGAGGCCGCTAACTTTTTATATCATCAGTATCTATCACAAGAGGTTCGCTAATCATTTTGGACATCTTTCAATTCTCTCTTACCTACTTAGATTGTTGAACAATATTTGCACTGTTCAAATCAGTAATGTGAGATTATGCACTATGTTTAGAAAGAAACTCGTTGTCGGCATTTGGGGGAGAGTGGAAAGCAATAAGATGTTGGGTTTTACCATAAAAATTTTAATATCGTAATTTTCTGTTTCTTACCTCTTTGTACAACAGAGTCATCCGTGTTCAGTTAAGTATTTCCTCAAGTATTTCTAGAAGGCTCCGTATTTTCGGAGCCTTCGGAGCCTCTCAAACGGTTCATCATAACATTGGACTGGTCTTAGAGATTGGATAAGAATGTGAATCCCCAAAGGCATATTAACGTTGCGTTCTCGGCATTTCGTTCAACTTTGTTATGAATTCGTATGTCGTTCTTGGTTTAAGTGCAGATGGATTACCAAACCGCTTGTGGACAATCGTAGAGAGGAGACACCGACGAGGTTTAGGGTTGGGAAGGAGGTTGAAAATGAGGATGGGCAGGACGTATCATCTTGGATAATTCTTATTGCTTATATTCTTACTGTTCGTCATTTCATGGTTAAGAGACTCTAAGCTTTTGCAATTTTTCAGTTTCTTTTTCGAATTGCGTTGATATCGTGATGGAATTCTATCACTTTTTGTGTCAATTTCAGGCTATAACACGTGTTTCTTTGGACGATGCCATCGTCAACAAGTTCCTTTCTCTTCTTCGGAACGATGAATCGCCGGATATTTGGTTCGAACAGATCCAGGACAAAATTATGGAGATCCTTAAGAACGTCGGTATTCTAATTTTGTTGATATGTGTCATCATGTTAAAAAACAAATCATTATTACTTATCTGTAAGAAGTGATTTGCTTTATGGGTCAAAGGCTCGATAGCAATGAAGCAAATAGGAGCACTTAAGGAAATGAGGTCAGTTCGATGCGTTTGTGGTTTAATCGAAGTTATACTAAATCGGAGACCTGTCGGCATAGCTAAAAAGGCAAATATAGACACTATCCCCGAATTATTTTAGATAATTTGACAGGAGAAAGAAACGTAAATAAGATGGCCTATACCTTGAATCACCGCACCTCAGCCGGTGATCAGTATTAGCAGAAGGATGCGGTAGCAGTTACTAGAGACGTTAACTGTATGACGAGTAGAATGCATGCTACGATTGACATAGTGTATCTTTCCGTATTTAGAATTGATTTTAGTTCTTTTTCCGTATATGCTTGTAACCGTGTGATGCTGTATTCGTGACTTTTGCATAGCTTTTAGTGATAGTAGTGGATGCTAAGTCCAGATGGTTTCAGGACGAGCGCTTCTATCCAGCTTTTAAGAAGGATGTGCTTTATATAAAAATGTTGGCAGAGTTGGGCATTAACTCAGATGAGTCTGAAGCAGGAAACAATTCGAGTGGTAGTGATGATCTGTCGATGACGAACTCAAGCAGTGCGGTTTTTGTTGAGGAACAGTCCAATCCCAAAGCCGAGGTGATTGACATTTCATATTATGTGGTTTACTGCATTTTGAATGACTCGTGTAATATTGGTTTGCATCCTCATTAGCTTTGTGTCTTTCTAATTATTAAAAGTGTTATTGATAATGCCTCGCGATTTTATTGATTGGTTTTTTAGAGTATTCTGAAGCCATCGGTGTTGGAGGCGAATCCGGGTCTCGAACAGATCATTTTCAACTTTTTGAGTCAGAAAGATTATGTCGGTGAAAGGGAAGGTCTTCCCAGAAAGGTATTGTTTGATGCTTCTTTGCAAAAGTTATTTTACGTTGCCTTAGTTCATTTCATTTTTTTTATTTTGTTGCATTTTCAACGGGTTATTCAAATTATAGAAAGTAGATATATTGCAGACTGTATAACTTGTATACGAAAATAGGTTTTTATAAGTACAAATGATCCCACTTTTGTATATTTTTTGATTGTTCTATTAGAAAAGTAAATGGGATCCTGTTATAAAAACTTCTTAATAGTTAAAAAAGCAAGTTGGAATTCAATAGCAAGTTTCGAGGTAAGTTGTGAGCATTGAGAATTACATTTGCATAAACGATCTCCTACAACCATAGTTTGTTGAAAAGATAAGTAATTAGTGGAGAATTACTAACTATGAAGTGCTTTCCTTTGTTCTGAATGCGATTGCTAAATACTTTTAAAGAACTTCAACTCGTATTTTCTTTTTCTGTTCATCTTTGTGATAGTTTATTAGAGAGCATCCAGTTCATGCAAATGGGCAGCTTAGAGGTCATAAATGTGGAGAAATCATTTTCTGTAGGTAATAGTGATGGAGGCCTCTAAACTATGTAAATGGAACATTAAATAGATGGCTTTAATGAAATATTGAAAAAGAATCGAAAATGAAGTGCAATATTGAAGGTTGTGAATGCGATGTTCGACCCGATTCGACTTGGTGTGCGTGCATTTGGGAATGCGGTTACAGCGGTGCCCGACTCTGTGTATGGTGGTGTGACGCGGATGGGTGATGGAATTAATAAGGCCGCACAACAGATTATAGGCACACAGCCACAACAGGTTTATATATACCTTTCTTTGTTAGCATTTCATTGTGTTCACATGCTGAAGTTTTGAACTTATGTTTGATTTTTTGCGTTGGCTTGATTGGTTTTGGATTTTATGGTGATTCAAGTGGATTTCATTGGTGATACGAATGGATATCGATGTAACTTTACTTAACAATACTTCAACGATTGTTGTAGAAATTTTTCGTTAGAGGTTATTCATTTGCATCAAGACAGTGTAATTCTGAACTTCCGATTTCGATTTGAACGTCTTTTTTTCTCGTAATAGTGAGATGGAACTTCAAGAAATGAATAGTGGTCATTAAGCATTGAGTTGGATATGATCATTGTCGATCGTGAGCTGACATATTGAATATACGCATGAAGTGCATGAAATTGTTAAAGTACTGATTGTAAAGTTGTGATCAATATTTAAATCGTATTAATAAAATTATTATAGAATTATGGCATGAGGTTTATAAATCAATTATTTCAATTAAAATTCTAGTTATTTAAATTACAGAATCAGAGCAATATTAATAGCGATGTTGACTCAAGTCGAGTAGCGGCGGCATTTAACGATCAGGTTGGTCTTTACGTCTTATTACAATGAAGTGTTAATTATTGCATCTATTTTCATTACATTTCTATGAGCTGGATCAGTGGGGAGGCTGATCAACGGAAATTTTCGTATTTATTTTCAGTGATCTTTGATTTTATAATTAAAACGTTGAAACGATTATTCAGTTAGGGCTGTCCTATCCTGGCCAGCTAGTCAACGGCACTATTATTTGATTGGAGAAGTGGGGCGGATCTTGAGCTATATTGCATAAAATGATAATTGATAGGAGAGGTTAAATAGAAATGCTGGGTCCACTTGTAGATAGATACCCTCTCGGAGGGTCATCCTAGCTTTTTAGTACAATAAGGCTAGTACTTGTAACTTTGAGGTTTATAGATCATTCGAAGGTACATTCTCCATGAAAAATTATTTCTTATAGCAATGGATGGAGAGTATCCCGTTACGTGTTTTGGTGTTGATGATTGATGAAGTGTTTGGCGTGAGAGGTCGAAACGCATGGTTTCGACGTCGTCTAGTTGCATTATTGAGGCAATTCGTGCATGCAACGATGGGTTCCTCTATCAACCGTAAAATCATCGATATCGTTCAATGGCTTACTTCACAGCAACAAGTTGCGCAATACCTTGTTGCGTTCAGGTATCGAATTCAGCATTTCTGGGGAGTGGAGTTGAGGAGGAAACTTAATTTAGCGCGAGCTGCTTTAAAAAAAGTTGGACTCAAGCTCGAGCTGCTTTAAAAAAAGTTGGACTTAAGCTCGAGCTGCTTTAAAAGAAGTTGGACTCAAGCTCGAGCTACTTTAAAAGAAGTTGGACTCATAATTGTGGATCACAGTATCGATTGCTTGATGATTGACGTCAGGTAGTATAATATTTGCATGCTGTTTTTCATGGCCTAGTGTTTCGTTAATTTTGATTTTCTCTCTTATGAGCTCCTCTAGTATACTTATCCTTCCGAATTAATAAACAATTTAAAGGAGGCAGGTGGAGGTGGGGGAATCAACTATTTTTTATTTTATTGGAGTCGAGAAAACCGATCTACTCCTTGGAGCTCCGAACGGTAGATGCGTATATGCTATCGCATTTCTCTTTCTTCCAGAAATGCGTTATGGCCTGGTGGTCAATTAGCAGAAACCACCGAATGCAGATCACATGCCGCACAATTACGTACACGAGTCTTGGCTCGTACATTACTTCTTGGCGCGTTGCCAGACGAATTACGACTATTTTTTGGTGCCGAAACAACAAATATGGGCATTAGCAATATATCGGATGCATTACAAAATCGACGATTAAATCGACGTTTACTTTATGTTCTATTTGAACGTCTTCTCGTTACAATATTCCCAGATAATCGTTTCGAGAAAATATTCCCTCAATTGCATTCAAAAAGTCCTCGTAGTAAAACTTTTTAAAATTTTTTTTAAATTTTTTTAAAATTTTTTAAAAATTTTTTCAAATTTTTTTTACTGCGATTTTAGCTGTATGGAATGGAATAAGATGTTTGGTGAGTCTTTTTAAGTTTATTTGAGAATTGATGTTTAATTGTTAGAGCATCTTCGTGTTGTTTGTTAACACTTACCAGGTCTAGGTTTAACCCATTAATGAAAAATTCATAATTAAGCAAAAATTAAGTTTTTTTTTTCATTAAACGAAAGCATGGATTTCGTTTTTTTTTTGAGTAGATAATTCGATCGTTTCGATACTATTTGTAATTGGTTATTATGTTTAGCTTCTGAAGGGATGTATCGCCCTCGTATATGATTATTACCAATGTTTAGTGGATTTTCAATAAAATCCCCCTTATTAGTTTCATTGATTTTTTCATCATTTTTAAATGACAGCTGTTAGTTTTAAATTTTAGTATTGCTACCAGTGATTATAGTAATATTACTAAGATTATATGCTGTCATATTTACGTATTTATCGCCGGCTGGTAATAGTCTGTCGTAGTTCCTCGGTTGTTTTCTTCTTTTCCCTTAGAATATGTCTAGCTTCTTCCGTTGTCTTGCTCTCTCTCCCTCTCTCTCTTTCTCTCTCTCTCTCCCTCTCTCTCTTTTTCTCTCTCTCTCTTTTTTTCACAGATTTGCTTCGAGATGTGCGCCTACTAGGCCATGATCGAAGCGAAGAAATAGAAGGGGAGGAATTAAATGTTAAATATTTCTAAGCTTTATATTAGATTCATTTCCGCTCGGATTGTTTCGTTACCTATTGTGGATCTCGCTTCTTTGGCTGTGTTATTTATTTCTTTTTTGATGGCTTTGTAAATTCGTTCACTAGTCATTCGCTTAGCATTTCTCATCTTTTATCATTCTGTTATATTTTCGGCATATTTTATTAGTAATTACTTTATAAGCTATAACTAGCGTATTTTTTACGTTGCTTAAGGCTACAGGATGAACGATTGCTTGCATTTATTAGGCTAATGGGTGACCACATAATATTTTTCATCATTTGAAGGAAATAAGGAGAACGATCTACCTTCAACTCCAATCTTGATAAACGTTGAGACGGGGTGGGGAAAAGGGGGACGGGGTCAATTTCAGGTGGATTCATCAAGCGAGAGGCGCTCTGAGTGTTAAATATTGCTCTGAGAGAAAATCCTAATAGAAGATGACCCCTCTTTCATTAATTATATGAATATGAGTCAGACACTATCATATTGCTTACCTTCATTATTGCTTTCGCTGGGAAGTTTTTTATAGGTTGTTGGCTTATATTAAAGGTTTGACGAAGTACTGGGAAACTTGTAATTTTTCACTTACGGTATCACCGTGGTTTTTCTACTAATTCATGACGTCATAGACGCCCGTTCAATATAAATCCTTTCATATATTCCTTATCAAACTTTCTTACTTTATTCATTCCTTTCTTACTTTATTCATTCCTCGAATTTGCTAGTGAATGACTAATTTCTTTTAGGGATCAAAAAGTTAAATGTAGTTCGAGTTTATTCCCTTTTGGTTTCTCACATAATTACTAAGAGAACTTCTAGAAGTTTTTACGCATTACGGTCAAAATTATGTGGAAAAAATGAGTTATTAATTCAATAAAAGTGCTTCGATTTAGATTTTCTTTAGTGATAGTGTTCCCTCTTTCGACAATTTATTTAGAATTTTAGCAACTTTACCCACCTTTTCGGGAATAGGTGAGCGGGTATTGGTAGGCACCTTGAAGCTGTGGGAAAAGAAACTACAATAGAGATAGTGAAATGCTTTCCACCACTCGATTAATTGCAGTGGGGGGGGTTGATGTCCTTTTGAAGGTGGTATATAGGCACGTGGCCTTATCAACATTTGTATGGCGGAGAGACGTTTACCATTCCATGTGACTCCGGGATATTTCCCTTCAGCCTTATTGCTGCCAGTCAATACGCCTTGCTGACCACATCGCCTTCGCCACCAGACACCACCTTCAGTACACATCCACTTTGGTCGTCCTTCAAATGGTGATAGCCTTGCTTCACTTAGCTCATCTTTCACTGCAATCATACAGCATCGGGTGGATATTAATATTGACCGGCTGGTTCCAACCGAACAAGTTATAGTAAAGACAAGAAATAAAGCATAAGGAAGGCCATCATTGCATTGCAAGTTTTTGTAAAATCGATAGTGCATAAAGTCGAAGCAGTGCGTTGAACAGATCGCCACAGTATGTACTTCTACAAGCTTCAGGAATAAGTGGTGAATCGATGCTTCAAGATTCAACAGGAATGTTGAGATGGGTGATAGTTACAGAAAAATGTATTGGATCCCTCTGTGTGTACAAACGGACAGGGCTACGCTGACATGCACATGTGGTATACTAAACGAAGGTCGCATTCAAGACTTTCCGTTTTTGTTCAGAACGTTTCCGGAATTCGCTGTTCGTGTTTCCTAAGTTCGCGTTTCCGGAATACTTGGCATATCTATGTATTACTGAATTTAATAAATTGATTTAAAGTAAAGCACGAACGATTGAGATGATTTGAGTAGAAAAGTAGTCCAAGATTGAGTCGATAGCCAAGTGATGGCTCACAAACAATGAAATGTGAATAGCGAACGAGAATTGTACGAGCATCAGAAGATGTTTGAAGACGAAGCAAGAGTTCATTAGCACACTGAGGACGATTTGTCAGTCGATAAAGACGATCAATACCTGCATATATCCAATTAACCTCTATTATGTATTAACCTTTTTTTTCTGGAGATTTATTTTATTTTATTTTATTTATTTACGAAAAACATGAAGCGAAAAAGTTAACCATCAGCAAAAAGGGGATAGAAGAGCGGTCGAAACGAGGCAACTGAATAAGAGTGACTCCGTACCGGAGATAAATTAGTCTATTTTTGGAGTCATTAAGTGAGAGTACTGAATACTATTTTAAAATAAATTAATCATTAAAGATTGGTGTCTTCCAGTCTATTGTTTCAGTAGTACAGTTAATATTTGAAATATTATAGAATTAAGTATACAGTATAATAAAAGATTTAAATTATCTAAATTTTAAGTGTTGAAGCTATAAAAAGAAAACAAATTACCAATCCAAAAGTTTGCATTATCAATGGCGAAACCATTTTCATAGTCCGCCATATCCCGATCGAAATTAATCGACATATTCATTCGTTGCAGGATGATCTACAATTATGAAGTAGATGTACGCAATTCAGGTTACCGTATGAAACAAAAATGAACCGTCTTTACCATATGAAACAAAAATAAACCTCTACCGTACGAAAAAAAATGGACCATCTTACCGTATGAAATAAAAATGGACCGTCTTTACCGTATGTAATCAAAATGAACCATCCTACCGTATGAAATAAAAGTGAACCGTCTTTACCTTATGAAATAAAAATGAACCGTCTATTTAATAAGCAAGGTTCACGTCACGTTTTAGGGAAATGAACTCAATGCAGAGCAGGGATCACAGATTATGCAAAAATATATAAAAGAGAAATTATAAAATTATGCAAAAATTTATTAAATGAAATTCTTTGGTTACCGTCCAACCACCGCCGAATATTTCCATATCACAGTGGACGCTAAATTTGCATAATGTTGGATTGGCACATTTCCAATCGTACGCAGTGAACACTCCGGAATGACTGGTTTTATAGAGTCTTTGGAGATCAGCGCAATCGCCTGGATTAGGTGGCACTGAAAAATGAGAGAGGAATTGAACATAATGAAAGCAATGAATTATGAAAAACGATTCAAATTATATAATGGCAGAAATATTAATACTACAAATAGTTCGAGAGGTTAGTGAACTTGTAGTTGGAGAAATTAAGCAAGAAATTAAAAGCGTAACGAGTTCCCGAACCTGTAGCTTCTCTGACTTTATGTTGCTGAACATATCTAAACAATTTTCAATTGTATAATGGCTACTTCAGAGTTGAAATTTTGATAATATGCAAATACAAATATAAATATATTCAATAATGAGAAATATATAACAAACAATTAGCTGGAATGCATATGCCAACGATGGTTCGTCGTGTACCCGCCGGGCATCCACATGTAAATAATCCAATATCTGCATTGAAGCTACATGGACGCTTAAGATCCGGGCAGTTACTCTCGAATTTTGTACAAAACTCTAGAAAAACAACAACAATAATGAGGTGGATTTACCTTTGCCCACCACCGCTTTTTAGTAGTCAATACGATAAGTTGCCATTCCTGCATTGTAAATGTTTACTCAAATACTAAAGAGGTTCCCTCATCTGAATATCAGATATAAAGAGGGATATAGATATATATTAAAGGAATGCGCAAAATAAAGCGCGATATAACTAAATTTCCTAGGTAGCAGCGGTGATATGCAAATTTTTGATTTCCTTATGAAAGCAACATATGGCGGATATAACATCGTGAATGACCTCCATCTTTTAAAATATATCCTATTTTCGCTTCATCTTCTACACCTTCACATGCCTTTATATCTCTTGATATCTGAGAGCTTAATTCCATATTATGAGACTAAATAAATGAAAAAAAAATCAAAAATTAGGCAANTTTTTAAATACCTTCATCGGATCCATCAATACAATCATTAACACCATCATTCAACCATTCGGGTAGAACACAATTTTCTGTCGTAGCACATCGAAAATGTTCTGGCTCATCACATAAATTTCGCCCTGTAATAAACGCAAAAAAACTCGTTGAAACGCGAATTAATGCAGCAATAAAACGGTGAAAGCAGCAAGAAAAATAAACAAAACGAAACAAATAAATAAATAAAAAAGAATAAAATAAATAAACAACAAAATAAAATCAATGAAAAAAAGAGCAACATAAGTAAACAACAACAATAAGGTTAATAAACAGAAAAAAAAAAAGACTAATCATTGATCGTTCGATGGATCATAGAAGTGAAACAGCGTCTTTCAAGCTGATAGTGTTAGATCGGAAAAAATAAAAATTAGATCGCTTTCAATGTTCACATATACAATTTCTATCAATAATTGGTTTCCCGAAATCTTGGGTAAATATGGAACTAATTAATCTAACAATTATTAATTGTTACTTATTAACTGGTTTGCTTATTTGAAAATTTTTTTTTGAGCCGATTAGAACCCCACAAAAATGACCGGGTTGTGGAGGGAGGAAAGAACGACAAGATGAATAATGTCTCCATTGGCACCTCAAAAGATATGCAAATTTCTTTGTTGGCGTAGACCAATGCATAGCGAAATAATTGTCGTTACTTTAGGCCATCCTCCATCTTAAGGCGGATGTATTCTAGGTTATAACTGTGAGAGTTTATCAGCTTTACAAGTGAAAATAATGAGGGGATTTTCCATTTTTTTGAAGATATCTACAGAATAAGAAAAATTTTGAATTACAAAGAATTGAATTACATCTATGATCACTGCAATACGTATCGACGAGCTCTTTGCGCACACACTTGCCGCATCCGTTTTGCATTCGCTCGTCGCAAAGAACCGCACCAATTCCACATTCTAAACAAATTCTTTATGTATACTTTATATTTATTTATTTATTTATTTATTTATTTATTTATTTGTTTATTTATATTTATTAAATTAGTTTATTAATTCATCTAATCATCTATTTACACGTCATAATGAACCAAGAATTTAGTCGTAAAATTTCATAATTTGTTCGTAGTCGAGGAAGAGCTCGTAAAAGTGGAAGAGAGAGAAGGAATATAAACGAAATAGGCTAGTATACACAAACGACCAACGTTTGTTGATTGGTAGAAGAGGCTAGAATTTGTTAACGATTTTGCATCATTCAGTTCCGATCTTCAAGTTTATATATATCGAAAAGTGAATTTCTAATTGGCAACTATCCAAAATTTCGAAGAAATTAAAACAAATTTTTCAAGAAACGCATTCAATACATTCAGTAGTGTAGAATATGCAGTAATTAGACTGAATATTTTAGACATCCCGTTTTCTTTTTTTTTTTATGAAGTGANCAAATAATTAATTAATTAAAGCTTTTAGTATATGATCGCTGCTAAAGTGGATTTTGAAATTTTTTTACACTTTTTTTTTATTTCAATGACTTATTTAAAATATATTCAGAAATAAAATATAGTAAAGTGGGAATGACGACTCAGCTAATTTTTTATAGCATTTCTTCTTGCAATGCGGTTGGCTTACAAGTTTTTGCAACCTTCTATGCAAAGTATTGCAATTTTCGTTGCTAATTTTTTGCAACTTTCGAATGTAATTAATTGAGTTATTCTTCAAAAAGAGATGTAAAATAGGTAGTTATGAATCTCTATGCTATTGAGAAATCCTACTGCGAAAAGACGCCTAATTCATAAATTTTTATTAGCATATAATTTAGAATATACTATCCCTTTAGCTGCTTAAGTAAAATCACTTCAATAATCAAATAAATCTATAAATTTTCTCATTCGAATATTTAATATTATGAATTGAAGAGAATAATATCTGGATTGGCTTAAATAAATTGAACAATTCGATGGGTATCTATAAATGGAGTGATGGTCAAGAAGCATCTTATCTGAATTGGGATTCCACTCAACCGAATGAACCACTCGTCGATTGTACCTATATGAAATATGATGAAAGACATAAAGGTACTTGGTATGATTATGGATGTCATTCACGTTTACCGATGTATTTCGTTTGTGAACTTTTTATTTAGTGAAATAAATTTTTGAAAAAAAAATATTCGATTTATTTAATAAAAAAAAAAATTTTCTATTATCTCATAGTTAACACTCATAGAATTAATTATGAGCATTGATCATTCGTTGTTCCCTAATCGAGGAAAATGAAATGATATGAATTTTATAATAATCGAACTTTTATTCGAAAAAAAAGACCCAAATAGTTAAATCTTTTTCTTTTGTTCGATTCTTTAAGTAATTGTTTGCAATAATTTCCCTCATATTGATATAGGGCATTGATAAGAAGGTGATAACATTATCAACATTCTATTTCCGAAAAACACTTATCAAAAAATGCTCAAAAATTTTCAAAACATCAAATTTTTTGAAATCATATCTCAAAAATTTTGGAAAAAAAAATTGGAATTCTTCCAAAAAAAATTGCCATTGAAAAATTACACTCATGAATTTCTTCATAAATATTCCCATTTGTATATGTAATATTTTTATTATTTTATCGAATAAAATTTTTCTCCATATCTGTTCAGTTAACATAAAACATTTCAATTGTTGAACTGATCGTTTCGTTAGCGGAAATGATTGTTTGTTTTTTATTTTTTTTTTTAATGCGTAATAAGAAATAAAATTCTTGACAACAATATTACAGAAATTTAAGTTCAGGAATCGAATTTATTAGCGTATGGAAAGCTATAAAATCCAAAAAAAAAAAAAAATTACGCCAATAGCTGTCGATATGCGATTAATTAGTATTATTTAATAATGAAATTTTTCTTAATTCTCTTATCAATCAAATTTGCATATTCAAAGCAATCCTCTAATAATTGCTAAGTCGATTCATCAGCGAATAAATTTACATATTAGGAAAAAATATTTGCTAAGTAGCGACTTATTTAACGTTAGTTGAAGCGCTCTCATTGATCGATTCGAGGTAATCGTAAGCAACGATATGAATCTTTTGTGAATCTTTGCAAAGGTACACTAATAAGGTTTTATGCATAAACGCATATTTTTATGCTTATTTTAAAACATAACATAGATGACTGATATAGTCGTCGGTGGTTTTTGGTATAAATTAAACCACACGATCATGTTTGATTCTCAATTTTACTATTTATATGGCAATTTCAAAAGATTAAACATACGATTGGCATAATTGTTTTCGGTGTTGGTATAATTTAAACCAAACGATAATGTTCGGTTCTCAATTTTGCTAGCATTCATCGCATTTATATGAATGAACGATGTTTGAGTGGACCAAAAATATCTTCGCCCAAGTTGTTCTACTACCGGTAATATGCGCACCTCAAAACGTATCGTTTGTTTCCGGATTTCTACAACCATCCGGTTTCGAAAACGATAAACCATTATGTCTTATTTAAATCTTCTGATCTGTTGTAGTGGAACGATCGTTCCGGATCCGGTAGGTGAAAATATAAAAAGCACATAATGTGCCAGTTTCGCTTGAATGATTTTGCTATTTGTTTGCTATTGTTGTTTGTTGAGTGCTTCATTATCAACAGTAATAGAAATAAAAATAAACTGTTTTGAAGTTTGTATTTGCATCTAAACAACTATACAATTCAAAAATATTATTTAAAAAAGATGACCGAAAATATATGTATCGGATTATAAATATTCTTTACCAGGGGATATCTAACGTCAAGGTTTAACAGATTGTGTCCTTGACACACTTATAACGATCACTGACATATTCACTTGGGCGGGTAATTTTTGGTTGGTAGCGATCGCCGATAGACACGATAGATTTGAGAATTGAACGAAAGAGTCGTAAGAGAAAAATACCATCAATAGTAGAGAAAATATTCGGGTCAAGAGGTTCTTGACCTCAAGTCAACCATCGACTCGCAAAGCTCTCTATACGTCAACGACGGCGACGACTACGACGACGACGACGACGGCGACGACGACGGCGGCAACTAGGATCATCAATCGAGCACACAATCGAAGCAACCATTTCACCAGAAAGCGAGATGATTCGTATTCTTATGCTAATTTCAACGCTTCTTATTATTTCTATTGCAGCTGAATTACAACCCATTGAGGGAACTCATTGTTCACCTAACCAGGTAAGACGACCAGTTATTATGAGGTTTGATTTATTCCTTTGAAATATTGGATAGAGAGAACGAAGAAAAGAAAGAGGGAGGGGATCGACCTATTATTGTTCGTGAAAGATGGAAAATAATTCAAGCCCAAAATAAATAAATTTAATCAATTTTTTTATCCTCCGAGGTCAAAGTTCACTGTATAAAGGCGCTTGCTTGAATGATTACGTTGGACATATAATGCACCTGAATTGTTTGTCGATTATCTGCAAGAACTTTTTTCTTTGGGGTAAAAAAGTTGGGAAAGTAAAATATTTTCAGGATTGAAGTCTCATTACATATTTAATTTAATTTCAAAAAGTTTTCTTAGAGTGTAATCAATCACTAGATCATTGACGATTTACTTAAGCTATTAGTTTGACGCTCTCATGCAGCATATCAAATAAAATCTCGATTCTGATAATATATAAAAATTTTGCATTTAAAACAATGAATGTCTAAATAATAATAATTCATGCATCTAGATGATTACTGAGTTATCAAATGTGAATTCCACAGTAATGTAAAGAAAAAGGCAGTAATGTACAAATCAACCGGAAGTAATCCTGAAAAATTTGGAATCCTTATCTATTTATTTTTTATTTTTGAAAAAAAAAAGGAAGAAATATATCGCAAATTCCCGTTGATTTCTTCCCGCTAATTCCCGTCGATGGGTTGACGATTTTGTGGAAGTTTATAGTAACCTAGTATGAATGAAAATCAATTTTAAATGCTGAAAATTAGTTTTCGATGACCACACGATCTATTCTATGTGAAAACAAGAAATTTCGAAGGATGCTCCACAGGTGGAGGAACAAGCGTATCTTTATGTAACATGCTTTTCCCAAAATAATTCATCATCAACTAGGAAACGGCTAACAAGTATTTTTATTTTTATTTTTAAATAATATGAAATAGAAAGCTTTCTTAAGACCTATCTATACCTATCGACAGATGTGCCCACTTGCTTTGATCATTCAATATATTCGTATCGATCGGTCTTTATGACTTNTTATATTCATATTTGCATTTATATTTATATTTATATTTATATTTATATTCATATTTATATAAATTTTGAATCTGTGGTTTTTAGAGGCGGTGTGCGAGTATGGGTTTATCGCGTGATGTGCACTAACGAAGAGACGAAAGAACAACGCTCAAATATGTAATCACTTCAATTTCTTATCGCTATGTTCATTCACTATGATTGTTCACTAGTTCAACTTTATCAACTAAATACGTGATAAAATTTTCTTCTCGATTTTCGAAAATATGATAAAATATGATAAATAATCGAAAATATGAGTGATGCACTGATTTTGCTAAAAAAAAAAATAAATAAAAATGAAAAAACCTATATGTCTATTTAAAAACCTATGTCTAGAAAAAAAAAACCTATATGTCTAGAAAAGTCATAAAAATTGGAATAATCTGAACACCGTAAATTACTGAAAGAAGATGGAGTATTCCGGTTGCTATACAGTCTCATATACCGTATATGGTATTCGTCTTTAAACTCCTTCCGGTTTAGTTTCGAAATAACAGCAAAATATTTTCAGCGCTGATGGACGATCATATGCTTTCGAGAAACGACGACAATATCTACTGAAGTGAATTTGTGCTTTTTTCAATATAAACAAATATTTTCGGCTTTTTTTTTTCGACGATATTTAAACAACTTATGGAGAGTTATATGCAAATATCACCGCTTCATAAAGGATCCAAATCACTTATTTAGAAGATTTTCGTTGATTTATTTGTGGCAAAGATGATTTATTTATTTAGATTTATTTAATANTTTTTTTAATTTCAAGCTCAAGTTCCAAATTTTTAAAACTTTTTACGCAAATTAATTTCAAATGCATATGCAACTACTTTGCGTTTATAATTATCATTTAGTGCACTAAAGTAGCGTCGATAGCCTAAAACAGTGAACAATTTTTCAACTTTTTTTCGAATCATCTTATCAAAAATCTTATCAGTTAAACGTAAAAGTTCAATTCGTTAACGATTCTAATTTACAATTATCTACACAGAAATAATCATAGAGTTCTTTCAAGTGTTAGCTATAATAAAGAAAAAAAAAATCCGTTTATTACTGCTAAAAAAATGGCTCTTTTTTATGCTGAAATGGTATGCGATATTTTTTCTAGTATTTTAAATTTTTTAATATTCTATGAAATAGACAAATAGATCAAAGAAGAAAATATTTCAATCAGAAGCAAGTTATGAATTTATTCTTGCTAAGCTTAAATATCAAATATTGATTGCATCAAATAAATTTTAAAAAAATTTCAAATATGAAATACAGAATAAAATACAAATTTGCATATTAAAAAAATACAAATTTGCATATTAAAAAAATACAAATTTGCATATTAAAAATACAAATTTGCATATACAATCGACTGAAATCAATATTATGTGGAGTGTTATTTAGATTAATGCAATAAATTGTGCCTAAAATTGCTTCACGTTCAATATTGATGCGCAACATCAAAACTTGTCTTTGTATATGAGCATAGGTTGGAAGATGAACCTTTTTTTCAAAACTACCGACCGGTATCCAACTTGTGACCTTCAATTTCCCAACCGTGCTCTAACCAACTTAACCAAGTGACCTTCGAAAGTTCGCTCATTAGTTTCTTCTTGATAAAGTTCACTAGTTAA
The DNA here is from genome assembly GCA_006503575.1 of Baylisascaris schroederi. Taxonomy (NCBI): domain Eukaryota; kingdom Metazoa; phylum Nematoda; class Chromadorea; order Rhabditida; family Ascarididae; genus Baylisascaris; species Baylisascaris schroederi. The sequence goes on along the minus strand of QEWY01000855.1, from coordinate 118,895 downwards.
TTTCTTCACCATTTCTTTCTTCGTTTCAAATTTACCAATCATAAATAATGCACTATTTTCTCAAGTAATTCGGCTATTGGGTGGTCCATGTATCTGAGACTAATTAGAAAAAAATTGTTGGATTTCAGGCTCCGGAGCAAGTTACCCCTGCAGAGAGCAAACCAAGAAACCCTCTTCAATATCGACCAACCAATTATCGACGTCATCCTGCAACTACATCTGCTCATAATCCAACTGGACGATTGCTATAAAATTCAAAAAAAATTTATTCGCAATTTTCCAAGATCTTTCATCATGCGATATGTTCCAATGCTCAAGAGAACAACAACAACAACAACAAAAAAAAACATAACATTGAAATTTCAAATGCTTTGAAAAATTTTTATAGTTTACAAGTATCATTATTTTTAAAATTGTAGAAAGGTGACCAATTACGGTTTAAAAAAAAAATGAATGCTCATCTATCTAATCGATTTTACCAATTTAAGGTGCCAGTGACTTCCGGTTTTTTGATTGCCTCAGAAATAAACAAAAAAAAAAACGAGAAATCGAATTTTACCTATGATAAGGATTAAATAAAAAGAAAAAAAAAGAGATAATAATTCGATATGCTTATCAATTGATTCCAATCGATTTAATGCTCTCTAAAATATCATTGCTCGCATGAATTGTATATCAATACTTAATAATAAATTTGAAAAAAAAAATTTGTACTATACAATTGCTACATCATTTATCTTTCATAAATATATAGATATAAAAAGAAAGTTGCATCACCTATCGTCCTCACCTATAAACATTGAGCATTTCCCATTCAAGTATTTAGCTGATATTAAAAAAATTTGCATGAATTCCTACTGGTGTTGAAGGTAAGCTAATGACGAAAGGAAGGGGGGGAGGGGGGGGAGGAGGGAGAAGCCGATAGACGGGTAAATTTTCTCCCTTTATAGGCCGATTTTGGATTTGGTTTTAACATACAGTGCAATGATTTTGCTATTTTACCCATTCGGGTAAGTTACTATTCGAAGTTTCCTTTGCAGCTGCAATTTCCCATTTTATGTGCTTTTCGATCAATTATTACAAAAAGCGCGTTGCGCGCAATGTCATTGTTGTATGCATGGATTTAAATTTTTATTTAATTTTAGCGATCGGTTGGCATCTTAAATTTGATTGTAAAAATATATGTCATATCAGTCTTTATTCAGTCTTTATTACGCTTGTCGACCGACCGGTCTTATACATTAAAATGAAATAATAAATACATGGAACCAACAAGATAGTGTATTCATATCTGAATTAATACGACCGTTCACATAAATTATTCATAAAATATTCGGGTTTTTTTTCATGGTTTAATTGGTGTGAGGTTAAAAAACCGATCAATGGGAAATAACCTTTCCCCTATACTGAGATTTACGAAAACCCCTCAAAATTGGTGGACAAGCACGAAAGATGGTAAACCGATTTATCTCACGGTTTATATTATACCCAACAAATTTCCCAATTCCAGCGATCATCGAATCGAAATTATCTAGCCATTCAAATTTCACACGCAAATATACATCGTACAACTATGACGTCATGATAAAAGCGAATCTTACCAATGAAAAGATGACGTCATATTGCCTTTAGGCATTTCTTTTACACCTGCAATTATTACCCGTGGGTATTTATGCTCTGGGAGGAATTTGAATGAGCGCGTTTCCTCGTGAATACTCGTCGACAAGTGATCGAAATATTGCGAAATTGTTTTTTTGCATCGACAAAGTTTCTCGCCAATAGGTGACGTGCAGGTAAAGGTTTCGATAATGGTGATGTTGATGGGTTTGTAAGTTTTATCACTGTTTACATAGCATTGATGAGCGTAATGATGATTCATCACTCTTGAATATAAATGATTTGCAGTTAATCATTGTTGAATATTGTTGTGTTATTGTGTGGTTGGATTTTATTGTCGTAGTAGTTTAGTTATTGGAATAATTTTTGTGCATTTTTAATTATTTATTAATTTGCATAATTTATTTATGCAAAAATTTGTAATTTTTAATAAAAATCATCTATGATTTATCTTCTAAGGAAGGAGAGGAATGCGAGAGAGAAAGGAGGAGAGAGGGAGGGAGAGAGAAAGAAAGAAGTAATATTCGTTGTTTCATATTTGCATACTTGTATGATATTGCAACATTCCGTCCGGAAATGATGGAAGCAATATTATGTGAACATAATGCAGAATCCCTCCTCGAATTTAATGAATTTCTATGGTTTTATATCAGTTTATCAAATTTTTGTGTTATATTCCGGTTTGAGATTTACGGAAACTCTTCAAATTCCGGATGGCTATTAACGAACTCAGGTTATGCGAGAGTATTCTAAGCCTCTTAAGTGCCACGCATCAACTTCCATCAAACTATACTAGAATGCAACACCGGTGGACTTCATAGATGATATTTGAAAGTGCAGAAATTTGAGTTCGGTGATGGAATGCAGTAATTGCAACGATATTCTTGACTATTGGCATTGAGGTTATTTTAAGAAACTCCTACAGCCTAGAAGATTTATTCAAGGTAGAAGAAAGAGATACCTGGTCCTCTACGGAGATGATGCTAGATTTTGTGCTAAGTTCGTTCGGAACAATAGTCTAGAGAGAGAGAGAGAGGGGAGCAACTAAAGTGCTGCTCTTTTATCGACTCTAGAGGGCAACCATAAAGAGCGTCGAATTCATCGTTCACTTTCGTAGGTATCGTTGTTACTTGCATATAATTTGAGGGGAATTTCGTTAATTATTAATCCATAGTGGTTTAATTAAATTTACAAAACAATTCCTACGGATTGTATATGAGTAATAACACTGTTGTTTCGCAGACGCATGATCGATAGATGTAACAGTTTTTTCGGTTATGACCATGTAATGCGTCGAGTGCAGATGGAATAATCATTTATGCTGACGTTTCGGCTCCTTGAGCCATAATCATAGCACACCAAGCTGTAAATCATCAAATAAAATACACTTTTACGTTTCATAGAGTTGAACGGGGTTTCAAAGCGAGGAGTATGAATGCTGGTGCAAGAGAAGGTAAAAGTTTAATTTTGCATATATATATATATATATACAGAAATGAGAAATGAAGGAGCGAAGGGGAGAAAAAAAAAAAAAATAAAATAATAATAATAAGATAGAAATCAGAGCTCGCGAGAGAGAAGATTGGTGAGGTTGGATAATTCGACACAGCTATTAATCTGTGGCTTTAGAGAGTTTATGAGGTGGGCTTCCCTTATCTTGCGGATTAGTGTGCCTTTGCCACGAGCAAGTATTTCGACCACAATGTTAGTAGCCTCAAGGTTGTGGACCTCGGCAACATGCTTGGCCATTGGGCATGCAGCATATGATCGAGATAGTGGTGATGACATGCTTAACACGTGTTCCCTAATGCGCTCGTGCAGGAAGCGGCCCGTTTCACCAATATAGAAAGATTCGCATGCACAACAACGAATGGAATAGACGACATCTTTCATGCGACAGTCACCTGGATTGTTAGTGGGACATATAACGCACTTAGATGGGTTGTAGCATAGACGATCATATAGTCGATTGCGGACGAGAAGTTGTCGGAGTGTGGGAGGGGGGCTAACGTTTAGTTTAAGAAGGAGTCGGTGCTTATTGAGGACGAGGGAAAATTCGTCAGTAAAACTGTCACATATGTAAGGAATGGAAACGGAAACTTGAGCATTACGCTCGTGTTGAGTACGACGTCTCCGATATCCAAGAGAGGGGTTGTCTAGGTGTTGTTGTTTGTGGTTGGATGAGAAGTTAAGACGGTAACCATTGGTGGCAAGAATGGATTGGGCGCGGTGAAGAGAAGTTTCCATGCTGCCGTGGTCCATATTAAGGCTGACAGCATGGACTGTTTTTATGAAATGGGAGACGACGTTGCGTTTGATGTTGGGTGGATGAGCTGAGCGTGCGTTAACCAGAATATTAGAAGAGGAAGGTTTCGTGTACCAAATAGAGCAGAATTTGCCTTTAGAAAGGGTAACACGAGTGTTGAGGAAGGGGAGGCCTTCTGCAGATGGGTTTTCGATTGTTAGGGAGATGAAAGAATCAGCATTGTTAAGAGTGTCGAATATTTGTTGTAGGTGATGAGGGGAATTAGCAATGACGAACATGTCGTCGATATAACGAACACACAATACGGGATTCATGTGTAATGAGCGGCGCTCAAGAACTGCCATGAAAAGGATGGCTAGTATCGGTGCTAATCTGTTGCCCATGGCCAGACCCCTAATTTGTTCGTAATAGAGCCCACACCAGGTGAAACAAGAGAAGCTGAGACAGGCTTCAGCTAATAGCAGAAGGCTAGCCTTTGTGATGCCGTAGGTGCAAATTTTATCGATATGTTCATCAAGAAAGTTGGAAAGATGAGTTAGGGCACTATCCCGGGAAACATTAGTGTAGAGGTTGGTAACATCAAAACTTGCGAAAGAAACATTGTTGTCGGTGGTTGCGGGGTGTTGGTTAGNCCCCCCCGGTTCCCAATAAACCTTTTTTTCTCTTTTTTCAATCAGGAAACCGAAAATCTGAAAATTTATTTTCCACTGTTGTGTTCTTTTGCTAGTTTCTTTAAAAACAATCTTGCTAAAAATATCTCCTTAATATAAGCTCCCCTTTAAAAATTTTCTATTCGAACGCGCTAGGAGATCTATTTCGTGCAATACGGTGTGAAGTTCTTAAAAATCCATTAAGAATCATCATCACTATGTGTAAGAGAAACCCTATGATTAAATGCAGCATGTGAGTTCATTAGAGATAAATGCATGAATAAATTAGACGCACATCATTGAAGCAATAACAAATATAACAACCACAACTTTTTTTTCTTGCGTACTTGACGCGAAAGTGAACATTTTTTTAGGGCAGAGAGATATTAGGGGAAAATTTGTAATGAGACGAAAGAAAAGTTCTAAATTTCTCACTATTTATAGAGAGTTGCAAATATTTTTTGAATAGAGGAAATATTGCTCAAGGATTTTTTTTTTCATTTCTACGACTAATTATAAATGATGATAATACTGTACATTTCAATATCTAATGATACAATTTTCCGACAAAAAAAACTTTTCAAGAGTCGAATCATTAAGAGAATAAAGTAAAAAATGAAGATAAAGACTTAGAAATAACGAAAAATTCGAAAGTTATTTATAAAAACCTAATACGACAGAAATAATTGCTCGGTTATTGTTCCATTCGAAAAGAATTTGTTCAGCAAAACAATTATTGACAATTTAAAATATACCGGAAGTAATTGTGCAACAATTTTCCGAAAATATTGGACACAATTTTCAGCGATAGGACTTGACTCTGCAAAACCAATTGCAGTACGCCTATATAAAGGAGTGAAGAGCATTCGACTCCGATTCCACTCCGATTTGACTCCAAAATGACACCGATTTCAATCCAATCTGACTACGGTTTGACTCCGATTCAACTCTGATTCAACAATAATCGACTTCGGTTCGACTCTTATTTGACTGAGATTTGACTCAGAATTGACTCCAATCTGGCTCCGATTCGACTCCGAGTATGCCTAGATTTCGCTCCGATTCGACTTCGATACGACTCCGACTTGTCTACGATTTGACTACGATTTGACTCAGGATCGGAGTCAAAGTCGGAGTCGGGGTCGGAGCCGGAATCGGAGTTGGTACCTGAGCCGTGGCTGGACTGGATCGCACCGACATCGAATCGATCGAGTCGACATCAAAACGATCGAGTTGACGCCGAGTCAATCGAACCAACAGCGAATCGGCACCGAATCGAACGAATCGGCTTCGGGTCGATCGAAACGCCGTCGGATCGGTCGAGTCGACATCTGCCCGATAGAACCAACATCGAATCGACCAAATCGATGCGAAATTGATCGAATCGACATTGAATTGATCGAATCATCATCGAATCGACATCGAGTTGATCAGTTCGGTATCGAATGAGGCGGATAGACATGGGATCGATAGAATTGATATCCAATCTACCTCCAGCCCACATCCAATCGATCGATTCGTCGCCAAGTCGACGTCGTATCGATCGAGTTGACATTGAATCGATCGAGTCGACACCGAATCGATCGAGCTGATGCCAGATCCATCGAATCACCATCGAATCGATTGAATCAACGTCACATCGATCGTGTCGAGATCGGATTGACGTCGAATGGACATAGGATCGATTGTATCGACATCGAATCGGCATAGGATTGATCGAATCCACATGTAATCGATCGAACCGCCATCGGATGGATTCGGTCAACATCGGGTATGTCGAATCGACATCAACAGAGTCGGATCAAATTCCAGTCGACTTGTAACCGATCGAATGAGCATCGGACCGATATCGAACCGACTTCGAGCCGACCGAATCCACATCGATTCGATTGATTCAAACTCGAGTCGACATCGAACCGATGGAGTCGACATAGAGTACACAGAATTGCATGGAGTCGGCCCAATCGACATGGAGTCGACGACATCATATCGATCGAATCGACATTGAATCGACTTCGACCCGGTCGAATCTATATCGGTTCGATCAAATCGGCATCGAATCGACCGAGTCGACATCGAGCGGACAACAAATCGACCAAATCGGCACCGAATCGAACGAATCGACTTCGAGTCGATCGAATCGTCGCCAAATCGATCGAATCGACATCGAATCAACTAAACTGACTTAAAATTGATCGAGCCAACATCGAATCGATCAAATCAGCATCGTGTCGACATCGAATTGTTCGAATCGACATTCGGTGGACCGAGTCGACATGAAATCGATAGACCTGACATCGAATCGACTTCGATTCGACTTCTATTCGATCGATTCGACGCCAAATCCACGTCGTATCAACCGAGTCGATGTCGGGCCAGTCGAATCGTCATCAAATCGAGATCGATTGAATCGAACCGACATCGAATCAATCTAATCGGCACCAAGTGGATCGAATCGATGACGAATCGATCGAATCGACATCGAATCGACATCGGATCGATTAAGAAGACACCGAATAGACACAGAATTGACTGAATCGGCAGGTAATCGATCGAACCGACATCGTGTAGAGGCGGTCCACATCGGGCAGACCGAATGGATATGAAACCGATCGATTCGAACTCGAGTCGACATCGGATCGATGGTATCGATATCAAGAACACCAAATCGACATCGAGTCCGCCCAACCGGCATCAATCGACGATATCACATCGACCGAATCGACGTCGAATCGATCCAGTCCACATCCAATGGATCGAACCGAATCCAAACCGATCGAATCAAATTCCAATCGAATTGCAACCGATCGATTCGGCATCGGATCGACCGCATCGATCGAACCGAACTCAAATCGGCATCGAGTCGACACCAAATCGACATCGAATCGATCGAACCCACATCGAGTCGATTTAATAGACATCGAGAAGATCGAACCGGCATCGAATCGGTCGAACCGACATCGCTTCGGTCGGGCCTGTATTGAGTGGACCGAATCCAGGCCGGATCGATCGAATCCACGACAAATCCACATCGGGGGTCGATAGAATCGATGTCGAATTGACATCGTATCTACATCGAGTCGATCAATTCGACACCGATTGAACCGAATCGAGATCGATTGAATCGAATCAGCATGGAGTCAATCTAATCGACACCAAGTGGATCGAATCTATGTCGAATCGATTGAATCGACATCGAGTCGACATCCAGTCGATCGATTCGACGCCAAACCAGCGTAGGACCGACCGAGTCGATGTCAAATCGGTCGAATCGTCATCGAATTGACCGAGTCGATCGAACCGACATCGACTCGACGTAGAGTCGTCTTCGAATCGACGTGTAAACGATCGTTTCGAGATAGAATCGACATTGAGTCGATCGAATCGATCGAATCGATATCGAATCGGTCGAGCCGATCGACTCGACGTCGAATCGGCTCCGTGTCAGCCGATTCGGCGTCCATTTGATCGAATCCACATGGTGTCGTCATCATATCGGTCCAGCCCGTATCGAATCGATCGGACCGACATCAAGCGAAATGAACCGGCATCGAATCGATCGAATCGATATCGATTGAATCGTATCAACATCGTATCAACCTGAGCGACATAGGCTGGATCGAGTCGATATCGAATCACTCGAAGCAACATCGAATCGTCATCGTATCGACATCGAGTCGATCAATTCGGCATTCAGTCCATCGAATCCACACCGATCGATATCAAATCGATCCAGTCCATATCGAATTGATCGAATCGGCATCGAGTGAGCCGTATCGATATCGGATCGAATCGGCATCGAATCGACATCGCATCAACATCGAGCCGATCGATCCGACATCGAGCGAGTTGAATCGGCGTCGAATCGATCGAATCGACATCGATTGAATCGAATCAACATCGGATCAGTCTGAGCGACATCGAGTGGATCGAATCGATATGGAATCCGTCGAACAGACATCGAATCGACATCGCATCGACATCGAATCCACCGTCATCAAATCGACCGAATCGATCGCACTGTCGTCGGAGCGATAGAATCGATGTCTAGTCGATGGAACCGACATCGAGTGGACCAAATCGACGCAAAGTTGATCAAACCGACATCGAGTCGATCGAATCAACGTCCAAGCGACATCGAATAGATTGAGTCGACTCCGAATCGATCAAATCGACATCGGATGAATAGAGTAGACATCGAATCAATGGAACCGATATCGAATCGGACGAGTCATCATCGCATCGATCGAATCGAGATTGAGTCTACCGAGTCGGCGTCGGGTCGATCGAACCGAAGTCGAGTCGACATCAGATCGATTCACTCCATATCGAATCGTTCGAACAGGAATCGTATCGACAACGAGCCGATCGAATCAACGATGAATCGGTCGAACCGACATCGAATCCTTCGGATCGGCATTGAGTGGACCGAATCCATACTGAGTCGATCGAATCTATGTCGGATCGATCGAATCGACATGGAATCGACATCGAATCGACATCAAATCCATCCTGTCCGTATCGAACGGATCGAATCGATCGAACCGACACCAAACTGATCGAATGAGCATGGACTCGAACAAGTCAGTGTCGAGTCGATCGAATCAACATCGATTCGACCAGATCAAATTCGGTCCACGTGTAATCGATCGAAACGGCATCGGATCGACGGTTAATCGTCCGAATCGGCATCGAACCGATCGAACCAACGATGAATCGACATCAAATTGATCGAATTGACACCGAATCGATCCAATCGACATCGAGTCGATCGCATCGGCAACGAATCGACAGAAGTCGATATCAAAACGATCTAGCCGACGTCGGACCGATTGGATCGATATTGAGTCGGCACCGGATCGACCGAATAAACATCGAATGGATCGAGTCGATCGAACCGACATCGAATCGATATCAAATCGATCGAATCGAGCTCGGATCGACATCGAATCAATCGGGCCGACGTCGAGTCGACATCCAGTCTATCGAATCGATCGAATCGATATCGAATCGATCGTTCCCAACTCGAATCGACATCCAGTGGATCGAGTCGGCATCGAGTCGATTTGCCGACATCAATACGATCGAACGAAATTCAATCGAGTTGCGATCGGTCGAATCAACATCCAATCGGCACCGAGTCGATCCAATCCACATCCAATCTGTCGAACCGACGTCGAATGTGTACTGTCCTACGTCGGATCCGCCGAATCGATCGAATAGACATCGAATCGACGCAGAACCGATCCAATTGACATCGATTCATCCGAAGAGTCATCAAGTCGATCGAATCGATGTCGGATCTATGAAGCCGACGTCAGACCTATCAATTCTACGTAGGATCTATCGAACCGACGCCGAATCGATCAAATTGACGTCGGGTCGATCGAATCGACGTCGGATATATCGAAGCGATGTAGGGTTTATCGACTCTGCACCGGATCTATCGAATCGACGCCGAATCGGTCGAGTTGACGTCGGATCAATGGAATCGACGCCGAATCGATCGAGTCGACGTCGGATCTATTGAATTGACGCCGAATCGGTGGAATCGACGTTGGATCTATTGAACCGACGGCGAATTGGTCGAATCGAAGTCTAATCTATTAAATCGCGCCGATTCGGTTGAATCGAGCTCGGATGTTTCGAGTCGACGACGTATCGATCGAGTCTATGTTGGATCTATTGAATCGACGGCGAAATGGTCGAATCGACGTCGATACTACCGATTCTACGCCGAATCTATCGAATAGACGTCGTATCTATCGAGTCGACGCCGAATCTATCGAATCGACGTCGGATCTATCGGATCGACGCCGAATCGATCGAGTCGATGTCGGATATGTTGAGCCGACGCCGAATCGGTCCAATCGAGGTAGGATCTACTGAAATGACGCCGAATGGGTGGAATCGACGTCGGACCTATCAAATCTATGCCGAATTGATCAAACCGACGTCTGATCTATTGATTGGTCACCGAACCGATCGAGCCGACGTCGGATTCGACGCCGAATCGATCGAGTCGACGTCGGATCTATCGAACTGACATCTTGCCTATCGATTCTACGTCCGACTCGTCGAGTCGGCGCTGAATCGACCGAACAGACATCAAACCGATCGAATTAACGTCTGATCTATGGACCCGGCATTGCATCGATCGAATAGACGTCGGATCTGTTGAAGCGACCTCGGATCTATCGGTTCTTTGTCGGATTTATCGAATCGACGCCGAATCGATCGGGGAAACATCGTTTCGACGTCGATTCTATTGGGCCGTCGTCGGATCTATCGAACCGACGTCGGACTTGTCGAGTCGGCAGCGGTCCGATCGGATTGACGCGGATTCGATCGAATCGACGCAGATTGGATCGACTCGCTGTCGATTCTATGTCTGTTCGGTCGAATCTGCGTCGCCCCTAGAAAGCCGACATCGAATCGGTCGAACCGATGTCGAATCGATCGAATGGACATTGAGCCGATAGAATCTGCATTGAATTGACCATCGAGTCGCTCAGATCGAGAACGGGACGATCAAACCCGCATTGAAGAGACCCAACCGACTTCGGGCCCATTGAATCGACATCGAAGCGGCATCGAATTGGTCAAATCGAATTCAAATCTAAATCGGATCGATCGAATTGACGTCAGATCGACCGAATCGGCATCGATTCGATCGAATTGATGCCGAATTGATCCAATCGGCATCGAATCGACATCGAACGGACCTCGAATCCACATTGAATCGACACCGAATCGATCGCATGGGCAGCGAATCGATCGAATCGATATTAAAACGATCCAGCCGACGTCGAATCGATTCGATCGAGACTGAATCGGCACCGGATCGACCAAATCGACATCGAATCGATCGATTCGATCAAATCGACGTCGAGTCGACATCGAACCGATCGGATCGAGTTCAGTCGGGATGTAGTCGATCGAATCGGCATCGAATCGATCGAATGGATCGAATCCACGTCGAATCAATCCAATCGACATCGAAGGGACATCAAATCGATCGAATTTTTGTGTCCCTGTGTCTATGTGTCTGCCCGCCCGCGTCCGTACGTGCTTCTGTGCATCCGCGTGTGCCTTTTTGTATCTGTGTGCGTCTGTGTGTGCCTGTGTGCGTCTTTCTGTCGGTAGGTCTGTCTGTGTGTGTCTCTGTGTCTGCGCGTGTCTGCGTTTGCCCATGTGTGCCTGTGTGTCTGTGTCGGTCTGTGCGCCTGTGTGTGTTTGCCTGTGTGCGTGTCTGCGTTTCTTTTTGTGTCTGTATATCTGTGCGTGTCTCTGTGTCTGTGCCTGCGCGTCCGTGTGCGTTTCTGTGTCTGTGTGCGTATGTTTATTTTTGTGCCTCTGCGTGTCCGTGTGTGTCTGTGTGTGTGTGTCTGTTTGTCTGCCTATGTGTGTCTGTGTGTCTGTGTGCCTGCGTGTGTCTGTGTGTCTGTGTATGTCTGTGTGTGCTAGTTTGTGTCTGTATGTGGGTGTCTGTGAGTCTGTGCGTGTGCATGTGTCGGCTTATGTGTCCGTCTGTGTTGGCTTATGTGTGTCTCTGCGTGTCTGTATGTGCCTGTGTTTTTGTGTGTGTGTCTGTTTGTCCGTGAGAATAGCTGAAGAATCCAAAAAATGCGAAAAAAATGCATTAATAAGAATTTAGGAGCAGTAGGTTTTAGCAAGGATTATCCATAGACCGATCTTTTTCCTGGTTTTGTTTTCCAGCGCCAAACTTTCCTCCGATTTTCCTTCCCTCGAGGTCTAATTTTTCTTTCTTTTGATTTATTATCATTAGAGCCAAACTTTCTCCGTGTTTTAAACTTCCCATATGAACTCAAAACATCCGAAACTTTAAATATGGTGATTTTGGAGAACAGGTTAGGTATGAGAATTTCGGCTGAGTTTATAAAAGCAGTGCACTCTTCCGTAAAGTTATTACGACGGCTTGTTTCGTTTGTTTGAAAATTTGTGCGGTCGATTGCGCGGGCAGAAGAACTATAAGGAGTGCATATAATTGCAGCTTTTCTACAATTATTCTTGTCTTTAGAGGCATTTGAAAGCAAGTAAGACGATATAATTGTTGCATATATTGTTTCAACGAATGAAACGATTTATGATTGCTTTAATATCATAGACGATTTATACAAATAAAATCTTGTAGTCACAAATTGTGATAATTAGTCATGTGGATCATTTCCGGTGGCAAATATTGCATAGATGGATGTGCACCGTAGGCAAAATTGATTCCCGGAGCAAATTGATTCGGATATGGCATCGGTTCTTGATGAATGCCGATCGGTTGTGTAACGATGAGCTGTGGTTTCGCCTCACATAAGCCATCGTCACTTGATATATCCGATTCCTCTCTGCGTTCGCCGTTTGCATTACTTAAAAATGTGAAAACCATAGTTACATTCGAACTGAGGGATAATTTTCGAGCTTTTATTGAATATTCCCATGGAAGAATGCCTAGGAATATTACGATTAAACGATAGAAATGCAGTTTCGGGAAGCATTTTTCAGCAACAATAGCGTTGCGTTGCGTTGTCTTACAAAATCTAAGCTGAAGCTAAAAACTTTAACCAATATATCAGTCAACCGGCAACTATGAATATAATAATATTACAGCAGTTGATGAAGCTGCTGCAAAATAAGTTGGCAATCTTCGAGCTTTAAACCGAGTTGTTCAGTTACTACAATCAACTTACTGAGGAAAAAATGGACCATTCTAAAGATGATGCTCAGATAACGCGTCAGCAGTTTCTAAAAAAAGATGTAACGGATCAGATAGGCTGGGAAGCTATGCAAATTTTCTTGTTGCGACAAAAAAAGCTAATGCGATTACGTTGCGCCTATAACCCCTAGTAACATACTATTCTACAGAATCGTTTGCCAAGGCATCTCAATCTCATACTCGCTAACATTCGGATGGTTCGAAAATTTGCGTATACAAGTTTGAGAATATTTTGAGCACCTGTTGCTCAAGAATAAGATATTCAATCAGTCAGAAGGAGATTCTAGGCTATGAAACAGGAAAGAAAAATAATGCCTTTAAGCTTCAACAGCCAACGCCATGATGTTTACCGACAGCTCGTCATTAAAATTAAACTGGGAGCAACAGACTTAAATATATGATAGTGCAACGATGAAGAGAATTCACGGAATATTGAAATGCACTGAAATTCTAAAACAGCTATATAGAAGAAGAAATAAGTTCAGGTAAGTCCCACATCGCAGGAAAAGAAGGTGGCTTCTGCTTAGTGCCGACATCTGTCGCGAAGATACGCGAGCGAGTTCCTTAGCTGCTGCAGACAGTAAATCAAACTATGTTTCAATGCGGTGACTTATAGACGATCCAAGTTGACCTCCGGCTATAGCGACTATACTGTCTTACTCAAGCGCCGCTGCGGTCGTCTGTAAGCGTAGAGGGTTTGCGTTACTTAGCCCGGCAGAGAAGTCGGTGAACACAAAGAGAAAAACATCGACAGCGCGCGAAAACAAATTGCGGTGAACAACAGCCAACCACACGAGTTAGGCTGAGCTACATTGATAACCTAATAGCCTGGTGTCGGCACGAAAGCAATCGTCCGACACCTCGGGTCCCGTGGGGTTTGTGTTGCGCTTCATTGTATCAGGTCCTACCACAATTGGCAAAAGGGGCCACATTCTAAAGTTGTATCCCGCTCTTAGCGTGTACTATACCGCTCAAGTCGCCCAGCCTGCCCCAAATCAAGGTTGTTGCTTTTGATTGTCCTTGTGTCACTTATCGTTTTTTTACTGCCAGTTTTGTGACAGGCCTGCGCAGCTTGTTAGTTTAACTCCACGTGCATCGTGACCTTAACTCTGTTAATCTCTTTTCTAATAAACCGTCGATCGTTCCATTCTCTTTTCTGTCGTCTGCATACGACCGTCAACCTCGTTTGTTCACGACAACATTTTTGGCTGTATCTGCCCGAGAATTCCAACTTGGCCACACAGAAGATGGAGTTACATAATTTGCTTGATAGAATACACACCATAGCTAACCATCAACACCGTATTCCGCGTTGATTCATTGAGTCAAAACATTCAAAAGTACCACCAAATCTGAATTTTTGTCAACGCCAGGTCATAGAACAGCAATTTCAGCGGAATATGTGTGCGAGTGATTAGATTAGGAAAAATTCTAAGGTATTCATCTGCGTAAATACTTTAGTCGGTGTCACTCGTTGTGTGGGGGAAAGAGGTGTAAAAGCGCGTTTCGTGCCAAGCTTCCTGGCCTGTCGCTTCCCTACTTGTTTACTGAACAGAATCGTTGTAGTACAAAAGCAATTTTTCAAATCTTTGGTATAAACAACAGTTTGTGTTTGTTTAAAAAAAGCAGCATTATTAGAGGATTGGCTAATATCTTTCTGATTCAAGCTCAAACTCTTCTTGTGATCAGACGTGCTCTTCTACCATCTCAGTTAGCATGTGAACTGGTCCTTATGTAATGTGGGGATGGAAGAGGTTTAATTAAGTGACAAAACCGTCCTTTCTAATTTCTTTTTCCACCAATGAGGAGAGGATACGGGGGTGCTTTGTATAGCTCGATCAAGAAGACGTTCGTTAAAACGACAGTTCTTTGCTGTTTGCAGTTGTTTTCATTTGCTCACTAAGAGACGAATGCAAGAAGAAAACGATGTGTGAGGAACGTGAAGACGATAAAGAGAAGGGAGGAGTAAAAACAAGGGTCAGCTTGATGAAAGGGAGAAGTAGAGGAGGGGGAGAAGATGTCAACCTAATTGTGAGCCCTGCAAACGTAAAGGAAACGCTTTCGTCATCGTAGAAAAGCAAACTTTCGGTCTCAAATTTTCACCGAAGCTTGTTGAAGAGTGTTCAGAGGTTGGTGAATTGAAGTGTCGTGTTTATTGCTGGCCACCACAATATGCAGAACTCCTATCGCCCCAATTACTATCCATAGGTTTCTATACGTTTCGACCTCAGATCGTCATCCAGAATTGTTTAGAGGAGCTTTTTTGATACTATGGGCATGAAAACAGAAGTCACTAAGCACGAGAATATGAAAGTTTAAACTTGGAGGATGTGTTGGTGACCTTAAAGAGAACTACCGAATTTATGTTAGGGAAATGTGCGAGTGCTCTGAAGAAGGGCATAGGTTCGGGTAAGTAGAGTTCAAAGAGAAATCGAAAAAATTAGCTCCAAAATTTGTTCTCCTATGTTCGCCAAGTCTTGGGCTCTTAAGATCCCTCCAGTTAGTTGCAAGTGATCACCTAATGAATGACACTTCAAAGTAAGGATCATGCGGAAATTAAGTATGCGTTGGTATTTACCACGTCCAAAAACCGCTCTAAGAAATTTTTTGGGGAATTTTATAGCCCCATGAGCTCTGTCAAAAACAGATCCTTAAATGGTCATCCAGAAATTAAGCCAGTGGCGATCCTCAGCATCTTTCAAAACCTTACAAAATAAATTCTTTGAAAACCTGAGACTGAAAATTTGATTCCTTGGGCTTCGAAATGTGTTCTTTTACTAATACTGTCTTATTTGTTGATAAGTTCTGGCATATGTTTTGCGAAGTTCTGGCATTACAGCTTCTACGTTTAACTTCTTTATAGTATGCTGCGCGTACGATTGGAACAGGGATTGCATTGTGTCTCTGGAATTCAGTGTGGGTTAAATCCATTCCCGGTCGAGATCGAAACCAGGTCCAAAATATGGCCAGATACGGAATCTAGTTTGGGTTGAAAGAGTGGGATGGATTCAAAGTAGAAGTTAAGCTTCAACCAACGCTAATTTAAACCCTTTTTCAAACGGATCACGGATCAAATGCGGTTGGAGCACAAGCTGAGATCGTGATCACGATACTTACGACCCAAGCGTCATATCACTCATGTCCACGTAAACACAGAGCTTCGTATTTGAGCTCCTTCGTTATCGGTGAAAGATGCTGCGCAGCACCACAGTATGGGGTTGGCGAACAGGGAGCTTGTTTAGAGATGCATAGAGAAACGGAAGTGCGTGCGTTGTTGAGTAAAAGCGTGTAATTTTTTGTAGCAATAGTTCATTGATGACGCTTCGAGATGTGGTTCTAGTCAATCAAAATTGATGGATTATGTGAAGACAGCTGGCAGAAAGTGTTCTGCAAAATTTGAGGATAAGACATCGAATACTGGGATATGCTGATCGAGTATGCATCTCACTGACAGCAATTACTTTCGCACTGAGGGAGAAGAAACGTCGGTGCAGATTAAATTGCTCCTCGTTACTTCTTCGATCATTTTCAAAAAAAAAGTTTCTTAGAAGGTACTAAGTTGTACATGTGAGAATCACATCTGCCTTCTACGGACGATACAAATAATACAATGTGTACAAATGCTATATTGTAAGGATGATTTTCATGTATGGCTGAAGAAGCGAATGAGAGTCAAATATTCAATGAATATTATAAATCATATACTAGTCTTTTTGGAGTTGACATGAACATAATCCCCGGAATTAAACTGCATGCAAAAACACTTTTACTCGTTTTCTTTCTTTTCCAGCAATCCCTGACTCTTAGTAATATCTGTTGGAAAGCAACAGCAGATAAAAATAACACGTGGACAGGGCAGGCAGGTAGAAAGCTTTGCATTATACGAATCATGCTTAATAAGAATTTCAAGAGGATCCTTTTCACATTAAGTCCTTCATATACGCTTCAATAAGGAAAGGATTTTAGTTAATTGCTGATTTCAAATTTATCTGTTCATTGCAAAAACTTTATGATCAGTTTATTAGCAAAGAAAAATTCAGATAATATTCAAGCACTGAAAGCATGATACTCAGAAAAGTTTTTGTCGTCTCAGACGATCACTTATTGAGAGTTTTCACTGAAGATTATTATCTATCTCTTCCATAAATTACTAATCTTAATCATCTACGCCTCTAGTTAATTCCTTTTTCCGCAGTGAATACAAGACAGACGATATTCGAAGTTGTTGTATATTACAACATTGCTACAACAGGTTGTGCTACAATCTAACTGCGCTAAAATTTGGTGTAGAAATTAATTCATAATTTTGTTAGGCAGCAAGAAGGTATAGCTATGGGGTTACGTAATGCAATAATGTAGTTGTCGTTGTAATTCGTAATGATTAGGCATAGGTATGTTCGCAGACATGTCAAATCATCGGATGCATCACCTGCTGACAATGTCAATCTTCCTACCAGTCGTAGTCAGTCTCTTCCAACAGATGCGCACCTATCGTCTGTCTTTGTTTTGTTTTTTTTTTCAGCATCCGACAGACGAGCTTTACCTACGAAACACTCGTTTGTTTTTTGGCCTATGATTCCCACTTGCCAAATTGCAAATATTGATTACGATCAACTTGAGCGACGAAAAAATTCAGAGTAAAAAAATCCGCGGCATTCTTATGGTTCTAAGCAATCGTCTAATTTTCAATAATCAGTATTCCCACTGGAATTCGAAAGAGCACTGTAATAATAGAGCGTTACAGTAATGGAAACAGTGGGAGGAGGTGGGTCGTGGAGGATAGAGAAGGGAATTTTTCGAAATTCTGTTTCTGTTCTGATCTCATCATGCGCTACTTGAATCAAATGCAGTCTTCACAACCTCTACGCCGATTTCGCATGCTAATCTTAAGTATGTCACCTATTCATTCGCATTTTCTGCGCTTTTGTGCATCAACGCCATTGGTTCGCCGTTTTTCCTATACGTGCATGTGTGGTCTGCTTGCCAGCTAATTTCACTTGGTAGATATAGCTCTCCAAACCCACCTACGTTCCTTTTGCTAGCCATCCTTATGAATTATAGATAATGAAATGAGCAAGAAATTTGTATATGCAACTTTCTGCACAGCAAGATAGACGTAATCAAGTAAAGACTTCCGGCAATGAATTTGAGCTACTGGTGAGTTTGATAGGATAGCCTGTTTTTAGAGCCATATCGTTATTTTTGAATGATTACGTAGTCTCTTAGTGATAGAGCTGAAAAAGCTTGTGTCTGAGCAATCGACATTGGGAGATTGCTCTGTTACTTAGCATACTTTTCTTTGGACCCCACCGAAATGCAACCCGAATTTGTCTTTCCACATTCGGCTGTCAATTGTCGTGTCCTTGAGCGACGCATACCTCTTCTCCCAACCATTCCCTTCCATTCCCTTATTTCTCTCAAATCGCGGCTTTTAAGACAACAAGATCCAACAAGATCTTAATTTATGGGAAGCTCTAGCATCGAATAGAACTCTTATATACTAGATTAATCATTGATCTCGTTTATACCTATGGATGGAAAAAAGAGCGGAAGTATTTACACAGGAAGGGCGGGAAACGCGAATGATATGCAAATACGGTGGTGTGGTGGTGGTGTGCCTGTCAAGTGGGCAGGTCAGCGTGAAAATAAACACACCAGACGCAATAATACACTCCACCTTTAACAGCACACATCACCTAACCCCGTGACGTCTGTTTACCATACTACTTCTAGTACTGGTATAAGCTCGTTATCTTTAATAGCCAATAATTTAAGGCACAATCTACCACATATTCAAGGAAAAAACAAGTGCCATTCGTTTTTCCCTTTTGCAAATAAAAAAAATATATAACTGTCCACTTGTCGGAAGAGACCGTTTCATATGTTTTATACGCGTTTAATTAAGGCGCCGTAGTCGATTAGCTAATAAAGTATAATTGAACACATTTTTAGTTCTAATTTCTATATGGTTTTTATGAGTGACTTATGTTATTCAGAAAACGTTACGGTTAAGAAAGTTAAAGTTATAACAGATAAGCTTATCGCTTATGTTTTAACTACAGTATTTTTGACTACCTATGTGAAAACTTCAGAATTGTGTTTAAAGATAATAAGTATTATCAGTAATTGTTATGTAAAAATCATAAATGAGCTTGAGAAGATTTTCATCAAAGCTGAATACGATGGAGATAAATCGATGAGTGAAGTTGTTGACTTTTTTGTTACGAAAATATATGTATAATAAAAAGCTCAGAATAGTTATAATAGTTGCAGGTGGTTGGATTCTGTGAAGTAATAAGACGCAACAATTTCATCTCAAGAAATCTAAAGAAAGTTCAGATATTTTGCTTCATCAAGTGTAATGGCGACCAACTGTGATTGCATTTGCATTGGTGGTGATAACACAGATAATCTGACAAGCAATATGGAAGATAAGATGATCGACAAGACAACCGAATGAACAAAGGAATGTTCTGGACATACAATTTTATTTTTTCATGAGATTATTGTTCGCAATGAGTAAGCCAAATTTTTTCTAAGCAACAAGAGGAAATCTATGGTACTTTACATCCTGGCAATGGAAAATTTGACATTTTGAAATTATTACCTGTTATAAATCATATCTTCATAAAAATATAAAGTAAGCGTACCTTTCTTTATTTTCGGCAGCTCGATCCCTTTGCCGTCTATTTTTGAACCAATTCGATACTTGTGTTACCGTTAGATGCGTCTCTTCGGCTAACTCTTTTTTCTCTTTTGGTGATGGGTATGGATTCTTTGAGTACCAATTTTTTAACGTATATCTGGATTTCTCCTGAAATCAATAAAACTATTTTTGTCATATATCAGCATCAATATGTAAGTGAATTTAAATGAATAAACATGAAAAATTCTGAGGAGTCCTATTTGCCTCACGATATAGCATTATTAATATTAATATTATTATTACCAACATTATTATTTCTATTATTGCTAGCATTACTATTATTGTCGTTGTTGTTGTCATTGTTATTACATTTATAAGCAATTTCAAAGAACACACCCTGAAACAATAGCTCGTCTCTTCACCATCCCAAATTGTCCTTGGCAATGGGAACTTTCTTCGGATACGGTACTTGCCGACCGCACCCAATTCACGGCCACGTATTTTCTCGGCCTGAAAAAATTGTACATTTTACCTTACTGTTCTCGATGAAATTATTTCTCTCTTCAAATTTCGTTAAAATCCTCGCTGAATGAAACAATTCTTTACTGCTTAGCAAAACATTCACCTCTGTAGGGGTCGAATTTCATTGCACTCTTGTTGGTTGAGACAGGTAAAAACTCTTTCATAAACAAAAATGCACGACAGCTGTATGGCGACTAAAAAGGCGGTGAATGTGCAGCTTCTTTAATGTATACCTTTAATTCTTTCAATTCTGATCAAGTCTCTAATTCTTTGTTTCCTAATATTAGCACGTTTCGAGTCTATCACTCACACAAAAGTATTTTTAAAAATTGGGTAGAAATTGAATATGGCATGTTTCAGGAACGTTCTTAATACACAGAATTGAAAAGTGCGATATTTCACCGCAATTTTTAATAGCTTCTCCGATGCTATCGCATCAAGTCCGAAAAGTTCCGTCAATTTCTCAACGACCAAAATGATGTTATTTCTTGAATAGAAGAGACCACAAAATTTCTTCACCTTCGCCAAAATCCAACTCTTCCGCCATTTTGTGCTATTTATCAGAATACTAGAGTAGAGCAATAATTATGAATATTGACCTCAGTGTAATGTGCCTTGAGCCATAAATCTTGAAGTTCGGCATGATTTTCTGGTGAGAATTGATTATTTTCTAATATACGATAGAGCTCTTTGAAATTTTGTCGATGAAAGCAAATGAACGCTTGTGCTTTTAGTACACTTTCATTTCGTCGAAAATCTTCACGATTTGGAATTGCCCATATGAATTTTGCCTGAAAATTTTGATCAATTCCAATATGACGCTTATTTCAATGAAGAAAAAATTAAAGAGATATTTTTCAAAGAGTTTTTTTTTTCTTAATGATAGATTTTGCTGGTTGTTTGTTTTTGTTTTTAGTGGATCGGCTTGAAAATCCTAAAAAATTTGGCAATCACTTGATTGCAAGATATGTAGATTTATCAAATCCACGCTTTAGCTATGTCTAATTGAATTTTCTCTCCTAAATGTAGAAAAAAATCTTCAAATCCTGCTATCTATGATAAGATTTGTTTGTTGATTTCAAACAATGGAATTATTGCTGTACAAAATGGAGAATTGCAGTCTCTAGCGATGTAGAAGTAATAAATTGAGTTGATTTTCTAGTATTAAGGCGAAATTACTCCTCGGAGGAAGTGGCGGAAAATTGAGAATGGCTATGGCAGTTATTTGCAAAAGAACGTGTTACGGAGAAAGAAGGCTAGACAAATATGTTAGTTCTAATCCATACTAATATAGCTATAGATGAAAACCGCCGGCCTATTATCACAAGAAGTTTTTTCATGATGATGAGAGAAGAATGGTGATGATGATAAACGGAAACAGTACGAGGCGTTCGATGTCACCGGACTGATGGAGCACCTCACATACGCACGCAACTTGATCACAGTCGAAGGTGGGCTCTCTGAAATGGATCTATGTGTGTGTATATAGAATAAATACGATGCGAAAATGGATACGAGTGAAATGGAGAAGGAAGAAGAAAGAAAACAGCTTTGCGCTGCGCACTTACGCTTCAATTCCCATCGGGTAATGCTGCTGGTCCATAGCTGCTGAACGCGTAACTGAATGCCACCGTCGTGAAACGAGATGCGCCATTGGTAGGCGGGACTCGTTGTGCTATGCGGAAAAGCATCAACGTTGATGAGAATGAGTGACGATGACTTTGTGCTCTCCTCGTTACCTGCTCTTCAATGTCTTGTGGTGAAGCAACGAAAAGCTGTCGCTAACTTCTATAACGATTCACTTCTATAGGTACGTCACTCATCTACATCAACGGCTGCTCGTTATTTCGTTGATCGCAACGGCAAATACAAGCTAGCTGCCAGTCGATTACACCTGTCATCGAAACCACATGTACTGATATGTCATTTACTGATGTAACAACAGCAAAAAAACGTCTGCCAAATGAGCACCTTACGAGCAAATTGCCACTGACTTATGTTAAACGTATTCGCTCTATGTAAAATCCAAGTCTGAATTGTGGAAAATTTCTACCGTATCCTTTGCCGATAGGTGCTCTCCTATAGAGCCAATGCTTTAAGAGTGCTACAGTTCTGAATGATGAAGCGCTAAGCATTAGAGAATATATTTTATATTTGTCCACTCTCCGTTTAGTCTTTATTACGCGTAGTCTGTATTATGCCTATCAATCGGATTAACGATCGCCTGGCGACACATGCAACATGAGAGCCACTTACGCATTAGGCGGTCATTGAGTGTAAACTTCTAGCATAAATCTAGGAAGTGATATTTCCATTGTATGCTGTGCTGCTTGTACTGGTCGTTATTTTAGTTATTTTGGCCATTATGACCGAAAAAGAGTATACTGAACAATTACTCTGAGGATCATAAATACCTGTAGGATCATAAATAAGGAAAATGCACTGTCGAAGTTCGCTAATTTATGTTCCCAGATTTTATAAGCCAAAAATATTTTCTTTCACTAACAGTGTTTGATGTGGTTCACCTGTTAATTGCCATATCCTTTCATGTTGC
This sequence comes from Baylisascaris schroederi, assembly GCA_006503575.1. Taxonomy (NCBI): domain Eukaryota; kingdom Metazoa; phylum Nematoda; class Chromadorea; order Rhabditida; family Ascarididae; genus Baylisascaris; species Baylisascaris schroederi. Next base: position 95,912 of record QEWY01000855.1, on the reverse strand, counting down.
GCTTTCGATTGAGGATATCATTGTTTTATGAGTCTTGGCATTTAATTTCTCTTTGCAACCATGTTATTCTACTAGTGCCCTATGCACATGTATCGCTATTTTTATTTAAATAGATTTCGTTATTACTGTACTGCAACGATTGCCTCCTTTTCTGGCGAAAAAGAGTATACTGAACAATTACTTTGAGAAATGCCTGTAGGATCATAAATAATGAAAATGCACTGTCGAAGTTCGCTCATTTATGTTCCCAATTTTCATAAGCCAAAAATATTTTCTATCACATTTTTTTTCGCAAAATCTTCGAAATATTCTTTTTCTGCAATTGAAGTGATTTGGTGATTTCGCTCTATACTCTTTGAATAGTTTTTTGAGGTTTATGATGATCGTGCCTGAATTATGAGAAGCATTCAACTTATCTGATTTAAAACTTTTCTTTGAGCATATTAATTAACAATACCGACTTATTGGCTAGAGTTAGTAGGCATTCGAAGGGCCTGAGGGAAAATGGGAGAGATAATGAAACAGATTTCGGAAATCTCCTTCAGAAAATCTCTTTTCACGCATTCATTACTGTATCCTTTGAAATTTGTGAGGTGGTTAATTCTCTAAAGTGACATTACCTCTAGGGCGCACTTCGTACTATTTCGCCTTTTCGCTCAATGGCGTATGTGATGAAATTTTTCCTACAGTATCTACAGTGCACAATAACAACTAGGGGCACTTAACGAGGCGACGATATTCATAGAGCTTGCACAACTAAAGTGTTGTAAATGTCGAGAGTCTCGCGGAGTCAATAAAAAAAAAGAGAAAAGAACAAAAAACTGGTCCATACCTGTTTCAATTTGACTGACAAGCTTACTGACGAGATCTCGGATTGATTTGTTGACAGCGATGACCCTACAGATGATTACATCTATAGAAGATGAATGCAATTTCTTAAAGAAACAATTTAGATATATTGTCTTCAAGTGGTAATGTGAGCACCTGATAGCCTGAAAATTCGCATTGGATTTTAAAAATTCTTCTTTCAATGACCCGGAATAATGTTTATGATTTATATTATTCATGCTTATAAGTATTTTCCAGAAATATGCTGTGAACTACCATCTTATACTATGCTCTTTGAGTTCAATAAATGGCTTAATTCGATATTGTTTCAGAGATTTTCCATTAAAATTCCTGCATCGTATAAAAGATGGACGCCTGTACATTTACACTTGTAACATTTTCTGTCCGCCAATTAATTAATTCAGTGGATCGTACAATGGATGGTTGAAAATTAGTCTAGTGGACTGCTGTAGTTCTGAGCTTGAGTGGTAGTTGGGCCTTAAAAGTGAAAAAAGAAAGGTGCTTGGATCAATCATATCTTAAAAAGTACTCAAGAAACGATGGCGTTGAAATTGATGGCAAACCGTGCGCTTTAAATATTTGTGAAGCATGGTACTTTGAAAACATCCAATTTATGTTTCAATTATAATCCAACACTACTTTTTATTTTCTCTTTTTTTCAACTGATTGAGATTCCTTTTATGGAGAAAATTCTTGGCGAATTTCGACTGCTTATTCCACGTTGGAATGCTTATTGAATGTGAGAAAAATTCTTTTCAGCGATTAAATATGAAAAAAGAAAGATTTTTACTTCTTTTATTGTTTTTCAACCTCGCTGGAAAATTCTTCTGGATTATTCATGAAAATTTTCACACTTAAAATTTTATGAAAAATCCAAAATTGAAACTTCAAAAGCAAACGTCTAGAAAAATCCAAATGGAAAGGAAATTATTGGTCCGGTATTGTTAATGGGAGCATTTCTTTACATGCATCACTCCAATGAAGCCTGGGAGTCGCGTCGCTGCCTGGATTACGGTAACGAAGAAGTGCAGCATGCGTGCGCTTTAAAAGACGCTCGTCAAGCATAGCGATTGATGACATCATGCGGTTCTCCATTGGTGCGAATTCTTGAGACTGAAGTCATGAATTTCGGCTCTACTCGGAAGTCTGTTGATCATATGCTGATATAGTTGTAATAAAATATCGGCTACCCTAAGGGTAAATTTAAATTTTTTTGCTCAACTTCTTGCCTATTGTTCACGAAATTGAAAATCATTAACTAAAAACGAAACCAAATGGTTTACATGCTTGATAATTTGCATAAAGAAGGAAATAGCGCACTATGAAAGCAGATGAAGTAGGAGAGATTCTTGCTGAGGAAAGGTGGGAGGATGGAGGAATGGAAATATCGAAGAAATTTTTGACCGAAATCTTGTTGAATAACCCATTAACTTCAATTTCCTGTCAGTTATCTTCAGTCGTCCAAGGAATGTGATGATGGCAGTTTCATGATGTTGCAAAAAGCGCACAGTCAATATGATCACCTGCGCTGAGCTTCTTTTGATTGAAGATGAGATGCGCACAACATTTTGGAAGTTTTTTTTTTTTAATTTTTAATTTTTTGATTAAGACAGAAATCGGTCATAAAAGCGAAAAAGGTTTATGAAAATGCGATTAAACAAATGCAGGCAAAGACGACTGCCGATGAATGCTACGTTTCCACTTGGAGTGAAACAGACGTTTGCCTGGATACAGACAGATGGTCAGTGGTACACCTGTGTAAGTGAGAAGCTGTAAAGCGATTAACCGCTTTGAAGTTAATTGGTCTTTTCATTTGGTTAGCCCTCAAAAACAACACAATAAGCTTCCCTCTTAGAAACTTCAGAATCGTTTACTTTCTTAGTGTCAAATAACTCAATCGGCGAAACAAGCAATCGGTTTCTTAAGGTCTGTGATTTAGAATCTCGTCAACAGGTGATCTATTTAACCGTTCGTTTAAACTTTGCCCTATTCACGCTTTGAGGCGAAAACGACCAGTTGGAATATATGACTTTGTTAGGTATTGAAACTTTCCTTTTGAACCTTCGATATAAAATTCTCGTTTGATTTTGGCTCGTTTTCTCCTTTTCCTCTTTTGACAAGTTCGCAGAACATTGTTTGTTGGCAATGGAAAGAAACCTTACAAAAATATCTATACTTTGTGTCCCACTACAATACATTCGATCATCGCCTTTATTTATTCAGCCATTCAATAGAGTTATTTTAAAAATGCTCGCAGACGACACTTTATATGAAGATACTATCCAGAGAACAATTTGAACTATTTCAACCGATTTCATAGCATTCGAATAATTTTTCACAACATTTTTCGGACTACTTTGCTCTCTTTCATGTGTGGGATGATGTGAAAAATGTGAAAAAAAACAGATTTCCGAAATTATTTATTCAGTTTACAATATAAACAAAAAATTATAAATGAGCACACTTTGAAGCAACCGCAAATTTTTTTTTTCTTTGCGGCTCTTCGATAGAAATCACAGAAGAGCGAAAGGATGGAAAATAAGCAAAGAGTGACTGTGCGCCTCTTTGGCAACCCTCAATGAAATTCAAGCGATCTGTTGTACGATCTCATCCAACACTTGCTTTACAATATCATACTCCTCGACTTTCGATTTGCCTGAAAATGGATCGATTCAGATTAATCCCACATACCCTGACACCATGAATAAACTCATCCACCCCTTCTCTACCCACCTCTCATCCCACTCCTAATCCTGTTCTCTCACTACAGCTTCTTAGCGTTGTAATATTTAAATGAATTACTGAATAAATGAATTAATATTTAAATGAACATTCACTAGTTAATCAGAATGAACCCTCACAATTTAGCGGTGAAATGCTACTTGGAATATCAATTCGCCACTAGCCAAAAAGATATATACGGAGTTGTAAATTAATAGGTGATCTATAAACATAGTACCATCATAAAACTTCATTACAGAAAGGAAACGATGAAATGCGCATGCATGACCTCAAATATTGTTTCATGCCGGATTGGACATCATGTCAATTAAAGACACATTCACGGTCCGCGTCCGATCGAGTAGGCGACACAGCAGCTGAGCTAACATTTATACACGCAAGCTATGAGTCCTTCTGGTACGACTGTTTGCTAAGTGAGCACATCTATTAGCTTATGCTCGAGGCTCGAAAGACAATCACAAATGAGGAACGCAATCTGGCTTATAATCGATCGGCAAGGATTTAAATTAAACTACCTACGAGCAAAAGTCTAACGGATTCTTCATGCAGCTTTTTAAGCATTAATCTTCACCTCGAGTCCTAACGGCATATTTATCTGAGAATTTCTGGACAACCTTAAGTGGTCTGATCTCTACTGAGTTTCGAAACCAAATGGTACTTGCGCATTGCTTCCTCCCTTATCTTATCGCTTACAACACATTTCTGACTTTTTGTCTGTTGGAAATTTGCTGCTGAACTCAGATAATTCTATTCTATAAAGTCAACGACACGGGATATCAGCGTTCGATTATTCAGCACGTTATACGTGATAGCTAACGTTCGATTTGTCACGCATTTGATTTAGTCTTTAGAAGTTCCCCGATGCGGTATTGATGCCTTAATTCGGTGAGTGTCTGTTGCTGTACGTCTGTCGTTTCGAGAGCCCTTTGATTGGCACTATCGATATTCGTAGGCATTAAGCGTTAGTGATACTTGACCAACAACAAAAGCGACGCTTTGCGGCGATCGTTCATTTATCTCAGAGGTGTGGTATATAATTTCAGATGAGCACTTCTTTACAATGACTTGCATACCCACTAACCTCACATACGATTCGCATAACACAGCCGCGCTAAAAGTGAGCACTTTTATAGTGACTTCTTTCCTACCACTAATCACGCGGAAATGACGAACACAATGTCGAATACCAACTTTATTTAAGTAAGTTTTTTTTTTCTTCAAACTTCCGATCGTAACTGCAACGAAATGGAAAACTGAAATGGCACCAGTCGAAAAGCTCCTCAGCCCATGCTCGCAGAGCGAAAAAATTTCTGCTCATTCGTGGACATCAGTGATGTGAAAATCTCGCGGAAGTCTTCGTTTGGAAATGCTACATACGCTAATTAAAAAAAGAGAAAAAACGTGGGTAAGCACGCCACAGCAGGTGGCACGATGCCCGTTTCCTGCATTCCGCTCTCCAGACTAAACATTTTCACTAATCCCCAAGTGTTCGAATTCTAAGTGATTCAGAATAGCCACCCTTTCGGAACAATTTTTTCATTTTTTTGTGAATTTAAAGGATTCGTGGGTTGGTAAAACAATTTTTTTGAGGCAAAATCATATAAACCTGCAAAAAAAGATTGGTTTTCTGCAAACTGATCAACTGAAAAATGCGGGTAAACTTTTGTCACCTTCAATGCTTCTAAAATTCTTACTTAAAATTTGATGAAGCCCGCTCTGTGGTGCGCAATATAATCGCCTATTTCTATCTTCATATTAGTTCCCGACTCGAAACCATCAGAGGTGGTCAAGGAAAACAAACAGACAGGCAAACAGATGGACTAACAGACACTTGCGCATGCGAACATCCATGAATGGTTGCCATTGGCTACTTCCACTTTCAAATTTCGTAGCAATCCCACTGTTACGTAGGAAGCGAAAAGTTTTACTCCTGTGGCAGCAGGTTTACTCTATTAAGGCTATATAGTATTCAGACGACAGCTGAAAATCATCCTGATGTTTAAATGAACTATAATTCTTTGCTGATGAGCTCGAAATTTATGTTCGATTGCATGATCTTGCCAGTGACTTCTCCAAAGTGATTCTGATGCATTTGCAAAATGGTTGAAATTACGGCAGTTAAATTTTTCCCATGAAAAATGTCACATGCTCCATATCAGCTTTCGATATGAATGTTTTCTCAAGCGAAAAGGTGAGGTTCTTTCTACTACAGATGGAGTTCGCGATCTTGCTATTATAATCGACCTTAAACTTAAGTGGAGGTTGCGGTGTTGCACTATTGATGAAAAGTAATCGGAAACTGCAAACCGTATTCCCGCGCTTTACAGGATAGAAGTATTCAGCATTATCGAAAACGCACATTGTCGACCCATTTTGGAATGCTACATATCCGTATAACCTCCTCATATGGTTCCTGATATAAGACTGCTAGAGAATGACCAGAAACGTTTCAGTCGTGCTGTTTTTCACAAAGTTTATCGTTATCTTACCACCCAAATTACATAATTGGAATCGTTGGAATGTCAAAAACTCATGTTTGACTTGACTTTTTTGTCGTAAAATTGTGTTCGGCTTTTCCGATAGCCCGACCTCAGAAACAAATTATCTTGTCGCTATCCGTAATCGATGTGAGCATCAGTTTCAGCCTATCAAAGGAGGTTGCAGCACAAACAATGTTTTGCATAATTTTCAGCTCTTATACGAGCTTCGAGCCTACTTCTGGCAGATATCGTTAATGCACCCACTCCTACAGCTTTCCAACAGTTGCTAAGTCTATTCGGTCTACGCATTATTGTTACTATTATGTGATGAATGCTTATTGCCCAGTCCATGCTCACATACTTCTGTTTTATTTTTTCTCATTTCGGAACTTTGGAACAAAGGAATAAATAGAAATCAGTTTATGTTGATCCTAATTAAGCAAAGAAATGTTTGAAAGGGACCCCCACTATGGGACTGCTGATTACTGGTCACATGCATTCATGTCGCATTCGTGTCGTCCAATGCCTTTTAAATGCTTATAAGCCAAGAGCGAAAAGCACGAAAATGAGCAAACAAAATGACTACGTATTTGCATGATATGCATCTGAGTGAAAGAGAGAGAGAGAGAGAGAAAGAGAGAGAGAGTGGATGGGACTACCGTTTTCAATGGGCGGAGTCCGTCGGCTTGGTCGTTGCTGCTTTCCATTATTGTTAGCCTGAAAAAGAGACAGAAATGGGATACTGTGGTATCGAGTTGCACACAATCGATTCTTCACCATCCTTACGCAAACACATCGACGCTCTCGTCTCGCTGCCTTTCAACATCGTTTATTATGTAACCCCCCGACGATAGCCTTTTGACTACTTCCACAACAAATACTTCATTAGATCCCTGATTCATACACCATCCCCTCCCCCCCCCCCCCCCTCCACCATGGGAGTACCTCATCCTGCGTCCTTCAGAGTAAAAACTTTCGACGACGCTGCATACATCAACGATTCGTTCTCTTCTCTCAACTCCTTTCAATCTATACCAAGAAGCTTAATAAACAAACTTACAATGATAAGCGCATAGAGCTTTACCATGCAGTCCCACCAAAAACAACCATCCAAAAATGAAAGAGTTATCACAGGAAAGATCTCGGATAGCGCATATGAACGCATCCGTTAAAGTTTGCATGGGAACATTTCACACCTACATACGGAAAAGAATTCCAGAGAATTTTCTGATTTTGGAGTTTTTAAGATTTTTGAAATGGAGGCGGCATTGCAATTAATAATAATGAATTTGTATGAACGTAATCAGCGAAATAAAAAATCACCAATGGAAAGACAACAATATAAAGCTTGAACTTAGAAGTTTTGAATTTCTCATAGCAAGAAATATCGGAGTTGCAAAATCAAAAATATTAGCACCCGATCGAGGTCAACGTCTATTTTAAATCGGCAGGAAAAATGCTGGAAGTCGAAGTGTGAATTTCTGTTCGTCGATCGCTACATCTTGATTACATTCAGCCATTCATCACAAGGCTATTAGTTAATAAAATTCATTGTAGAAACAATATCATTCGTAAAGCATTCAATTTTAAAGTATATTTAGCGATAATAGCCGTTTAACTTCGATTACTCTAAAGTGAGCCAGATTTTAGAAAATCAGTCTCTTTTTTAGGATCTCATTTCAGGAGCTCCGCATAGGAGCTCATCATAAATGACCGATGCATATGAAGTCGGTGACAACCGAAATGTTACAACTAGTGACTTATAGGATTAGACTTTAGCGGTGATACATGGCTAACGAAGAGAGCTGTGCACTTCGAAATCAACCTACTACGAGCGATTTTATGAATTTCTCAAGCACAACGTTGCGTTACCTACCTGTTTTGATGTTAGCATTGCACTGCTTATTGCGACAGTATCAAGTTTATCTTGCGTGGCACTTTTCTTTTCGGTGAACCGTTTCGAAGAACCCGTAGTCTTTGAGCTATTATTTTTTGTAGCGGTGACCCGTTCTGTATGCATATCTCTACCCATACGATTCGCACCTATAGCAGCACCTCTTGCTTGACTCCGTCCACTCTTTTCTAATGAATTTTTCATCACTCCATCATTTTTGGGTGTCCGTTTTTCGGCATCCTTTTTGGCTTTTGTGTCCTCTTTACTTGTCTGTTGGCTTTGGGTTGCCGATTTTCTACGATCTGCACTTTGAACACTATATCTCTGATGTTGAATATTATGCGGCTTCTCGGATTGTGGCGTCGATCCTTGTTGCTGTTTCTTTTCAGTCGCCTTATTCTTTTGCGCCTAAAACATGAACAAATGAAAATTTTCACTAAAAATTTTTCCGAAGCATATTACAAAATAAATAAAGCAAAAGTTTCGTTACCGAAGCTGTGAAAAATAAAAAGCAAATAAACGAAATGCAGTGAAATGAATGGATAGTAATTCAATATGAGAGTCCCTAATTCAAGTCAAACCTATGAACAGTCCAAACAAGGAACAACGTTTATCCATATATGCGGTGTAATAGAATACGCTATACCCAATCAACTTTCCCATTAAAACTATTTCTCATTTTGTCATGCGTTAGGAATAATTATAGATAACTTCAAGAGAGGGTCCAATTGGGTTCTTTTGCAGTTAAATACATTCATCATAGCGAAGAACTATTGTATTCAAATTTTCTGCTCACTATTGAACCAATGAATACAATCATCAGAAGTGATCTCTGCAACAGCGATACTCTACGAATGGTTGTAAACAATTTGCACACTAGACGAATCGAACATTTTTTGCACTCAGTTCGATTTATTATAAGAAAATTTATGAAATTTCAGTTGAACATTTTATTGGTGAACATATCTTGCACGGACTTAACAAATCAGATTATATGGAGGTACTGAACAAATGACTGGATCAAACGAGAAAAAACGACTATTCAAAAAAATGCGTGTTATCTTGAGTATGAGAGAGAAATGATATGCCCTACAAGAAATTACGCTGTATACATAAACTTCGATGTTATATATAAGATCTATAAGCGTAAAAGTTTTCTCCGGTTCACTGTATATAAAGTTAGGGAGCATGCTGCACGTGGTGCTACCATATGGTTTGCATCCCGCTAATCCAATCTATGCTTATAAATGTTCTACAAAAAATTTCATCTCTAGTCTGAGCTATGCAAAATAGTAATTCGATGTGTGAAAATTTTTTTAAAATCTTTCAATGCCTTTGCAAGCAAACTAGCAAGAGTGGAGGCAACCAGTAAAAGTGCATAATAACTGCGGCATGTTTCTCTGTATCTATCGGTCAATTATGTGAAGAATGAATTAGCAGTTAGTTAGTTCATCGAGTCGTTGTTTTAATTATCGCAGTGAACACAAGCTTCCAAACGAATTCTTTTGTGCACCTCATTCTGATGCATTTGAGTTTCAGTATTGCACATTCTGCAGTTTAACTTTTACAAATCTGCCTGAATATACCACTCGTACCTCTTTCGATTCCCCTTATTTTTGACAATTCTTCATTGCTGCTACTATAGAATTGCAGGAATTATGCGAGACAATATTCAACTACATTATAAAAATAAGTCCTTAGAATGATCAGAGTGTTCAGATTTGCGGTACATTTTAGCTTGGGCTTTGACATTATTTAATGCAATCATCACTTACCCACACTTCAACAAGATAAAATGGCAGGATGATAGAAAGCATTTTTCTTTTTGAGATGAGGCATCGGCCGACTTTAAAAAAACACACCGTATCGCTTGCAATAGAGACCTTGATATGTGACGCATCGGTTGGTGTTATATGACGTTCAGGTTTGCTCTTCGGTTCACTACGATCATCGTGAAGGGCGAATTCACTACGTGGTGTACCACGTCCACGACCCCTTCCCCTGCCACGTTGTTGGGAACTCCATAATGAATGCCCACCATATCCACCTCTTAAACTTCGACCCATTTCAGGCACATTCTCCTTCCACGTATCTGCACTGCAAATGAAAATCAGTTCACAGACTTACAAATGCCAAAAAATGTCTTTATCATTAGTGTTTCGACGCATTATATAAGCTCGATTTGATGAACACCCTTGACGAACGATGGGAAAAAAAAGTGCTTCAGCGAAGATTGAAAACAAGGCCAATAACCTGAAAATTAACGTGTCGTTTTCGTGTTGTGCAGTGAAATGTTTTTTTTTTTGACAGAAAGAGATCGATAGCTTGTATAAAGACCGTTATCGATGACGTCATTAGTAAAAAGAGTCAAAGTAGATGAAGACGAAAGATTTTAGAAAGATCAGCAACACCGCTACTGGCATAAAATACATTTTAATTCCAGCTCATTGGAACAAACACTTTCGTAAACTGCCAATAAAAAAATGAAAGATTTGCAGTAATACATTCAGATTTTTTAATTTAGCCGATTGCTCGTATAAATCTCTCCAAAAACTTATTTTCATATGTTCTTATATTATAAAGCAGATCATGGCATTGTTGTGCTTGTGTGTATATATGCGTATCTATCGGTCTATTCTGTAGTTGCAACTCGCGAACGATTGCTTCCAGGACCACAAAAATTGGTAAATGCAATATGAACAATAGCTGGCCTTTCGAGTTGATCAATCAGCTTCGAAAAAAATAGAGGTATTTAAAGATGCGCTGAACACCGTGCACAAATTGCAGCTGACTGGCTCCATTTTTCGCTCGTCGGATCGCATAAAAAACCAATAATTGATCAAAAATTTTTAGGAGAGATGGAACCACTCGAAAGATTTCTACTATAGAATATACTTCGTTATTTGTTAGCAATCGATAACGAAGGTTAATTCGAAGACCACAACTACAGAAAATCGTCATGAACCAAGCACCTTGGCCCGCTTTTGCACCCTTTATAGCTCACCGCATGACCCGACCGGTATCAAATGCAGCATGATCGGATGCATCATGCAGATTTCAACTCTTTTCAAATCTCTGTAACGTTAAATGGTTCAGTGGTTCTCGAGGTGAAAGTAAGCGGCAAAAAGGCAAACAAAAACATAAATACGAAATCCTATAAGTGGGGGTTCGATAAAAAAATGGCTAATCGAGGAGGTTGCCGAAATAAAAATTTCGACTTTTTCGAGGACTAGCCCTTCGCAAAAGCATCACCTGGTTTTACCGGCATCCCATTCTCGATCCCATTCTTTTCCTTTCGAGTTCTTTGTTGGTGCTGGCTTATCGCTTCCAGTCTGAAAAAAAAGAATGTTTCGTAATTATTTGCAATGATGCCTCTAAATTAAATAAAATTATGCTGTCGTGAACACTTTCTTATCGAAAGACAAATAAATAAATAAATGAAAATAAAGCACATGCTTTCAAATATTGATCCAGCTATCTCTATATTCGTATGCAACATCCAAGTATCACAATCTCTAGTAATTACAGTATTCAAGTTACAGAACGTTTGATGTACATTTTTAGCAAAACGATTTGATAGTTCGGCAAATTCAGCAAATTTGATTAGAATATTGCAGCGACAATCGTACGTCGAATACATCGACAATCAGGGCGCTGATAGGCTCCAAATATCGATTAAAGAGATATTGAATTTTACTTTCATCCTTATGGATTTATCGAAAATTTCCCACAAATGTTAGTCCTATTGCCGAATCCTCGAAAGAATGACGCGAAACTTATAGCTGGCTAGCCATCCATCGCAAGAACAAAAAAGTAGAAAAGCACGCCAGAACAGCTGAGAAAATATGCTCTTTTTTGCAGTGCTCATCAGACTGCTAGTTTCATAATTCAACAAAAAAGTAATAAAAAATACTCATTGATGAAACATTCACATTTCACTTCAACCAATATTTCATATAATTCGCTTGTAAAAGATTTTCTTCTAATCTGAGTGGTTATATACAATCCTTGCAGCTATTAAATAGACGCAAATTTATGGATCTATTTAAGTGCCAATAGCTCTTTAAGAAGTCGAACTTATCGTACACTGTGGATTTTACCAACAGATTTAGCTCCAGGTAAGCGCAGACGCTTTTCTTCAGAGTGAGCTTTTTAAACGCAGTTTTTGCAAGCTCTCGTGACAGTATACTGCACACCAAAGGATCGATATATGGTCATACCTTCTGAGGTTCTTTCGGAGGTGACTGCAACAATTCCCCAGTTTCACTGGCAAATGTTTCTCGGTCTTTATCAACCTCCTACAAAAAAAGGTAACTACACTGTTCGAATGCTTGTAGTGACAATGCATCAAAGTAACAATAATCAAGTGAAAATGACTAAAAGTATAAAAGCTAAGTAATTCATAACAATCATAAGACTCTCTTCGCACATAGGGATTAAAGAATGGAGAAAACGAAAAAGCTTCACTTTCACAGAATTCCTGGACACCATATTCCTCCATAATACAGTCAATTTTTATATAAATGTGCTTTGAATCAATATTGCTTAGCGCATTTCCTCTTTATACTTCTCCTTCTTGCAAAGATTTCAATCGAGCTGAACGTATTGCTCCAGACTTGAAACGTTAAATAGTCACGCTCGTTGGCAATATTTGCCATTTATTCAACAAAAACATCGAACGCAACAAACCTCTTTTCTCCGTGCAATCAATTCATTTTTCTTCCTGATTTCCGCTATTTTCCTATCAAGAGCTTCTTCATCTTCTTTCGATCTTACTTTCTCACCCTTTTCGTTCATTAGTGTCCAGTTTTCGTTGGATACTCTGAAATGAAGCGTTTTCGATGCATTCATACAAGAAATGAAATATTGCGACATTTCATATATTTTATTGTTCGATATATTCACTGTTAGAAGTTGCACATGAATTTCCTCCATGCTACAATGAGCGTATAGGTTTGCGATGAAATCTACATAATCTCACAAACACAGATTTATATTCCGTAGAAAAAAAAAACAGCAAAACATATACTGTCGCGTATAAACGTCGTACAGCATATACTGTAGAGCAGGAAACTTGTACAGTATATACTGTGGAGCAAAGGAATTGTATGGCGCATACTTTAGGCTACATGCATTGTTTCCTATATACTGGAAAGTAAGGAAATTAGAAGGCTTACACCGTAGAATGGTAATACTATTTACCAGAGAAGAATTAACATACGCAGTCATCATATAAGCATGAAACATATTATGAAAGAAAAACTCACTAAAATGTTTTTCAGAAATCACCACTGATAACATATTCAAACGCGAACGAGTTATTTAACTTTATATGACGAACGTTCTCATTCCCCTCGCCTAAATTAATCTCCACCCTCTTTGCTGACTTAATTCCATCCAATGATGGAAGAGAAATAGAGAAAAAGCGTTACTTAGCACAATTGTTTTTCTCCTATTGATAACAATTAAACATTTGTATGTGCAAAATGAAGCGAACATGGATGAAAATAGTTACCTCAAAAAAAAACAAATTTTAAGAATGTTTTAAATCTTATTTAGTAATTGCGAAAAAAACAGTTTAGGTTACAAATTTTAATTTCCGAATATATTCCTTTTTTTGCAAAATGATTTCATTAGTTCATCGCTTCACTAGATTGCCAATAATTACTTAGAGGAAAATACAACAAACATTTGTAGTAGATCAGAAGAAAATCGAACACAGAGCGAATGCCGATTATGTATTCTGCAGTAGTTCTATAAATGCACTAATTCGGTCGAAATCAGTATCGCAAGAAGAGATCAGAAACACATCAAAACTTGATGTACGATATATCAACCGTCTGTTACTATACTACGAGAGAGTAATATTTATCGTTCGAATAACGAAGTTAATAAAGTAGTAGGCAAAGAGAACTGGACAAAGAGGAGGTGCTGCTGCTTCAGACAACAATCGGGTTTCTTGGATATGTCTAACAACAAGAAGAGCAATTTCATCAAAGACCGTCAGCTTATTGCGCATAAAAGCACAATGAAGCAACAGATCTTGGAGATTAGGGAACATTCGTAATGGTCAAGATTATAAGGTCTTTTTATTCTACAAGTTAACTATCGTAGAAAAGAAATTGCCCATGAATCTTGTGCGGATAGCAGATCACGGAATGAGAGCATACGTAAATCCACACGAGCAAATACTTCCTCTAATGGGATGAAATTTCTTTAAAAAAAGCCCTTAACATTACAGCTATCAAAAAATTCAGTAAACTGACTGAAGCTTGCTGCTCCAGATTGAGTCTATATCAAAATCAGAATCAAAAAAATACCAAATTTGCGTTCAAAGAAAGACAATTGTAGAAATATTGATAGTATCATCTTGAATAGGAAGCATATCAAAGATAGCAGGTTCGATGAAAGGATTCCACTTCTATAGGTGAGAAACGATGAACTCTCTAGTTGGGGAATAGTTGTTTCGTGAAGTGCAAATATGTGCTACTGTCAACAGAGCTGATGAGAGGATTATTTGCGAAAAGGAAGCAATGGTACATCATCACAACTGACTCGTGTGTAAATATAATGAACGCTCTTCACCATACCTAGAATGTTGCGCAATCTCGAATAACGATGAATGATTGCATAAGAATGACATTTTTCATTTCAGTATTTTTAATGTATTCTCATTTCATCAAATAGTCCAACTTAATTGGTCGATATGATATTTAAAACCTCTTCAAAACAAGCTCGACGCATAGGCTAAATGAACTCATCACTAAATCCATAGTCGATCGAAATGACCATCGAAATGACCTATAAATATTGATAAAATAGCCTTCTCAACTTTTTTCAACTTTGAGGCGGAGAAAAAAATAATTTGGCTTTTTCCTAGACAGAATATATATTTATCAAGGGAAAGCAATTTCTGAACGGCACAGTTGACTTGAAATATTCAGGTCACATCAGGTGGCTAGAAATTTATGGACTCCTAGTTATGCCATCTGTGAAGGAAAAAATTGCCCTAAAAATCAATATTTCTTTTGTGAAAATGTTTTAAATGTTGCAAAAAATTCGCCATCGAAGCAGCTTTTTTTGCGTTCGAAAACGAAACACACGAACATTTTTCTTCCTCTGAAAAACAACCCATAATTTCACAAAGTGTTGGAGTGTTCACTTCGAGCATTTTCTCATTAAACTGGTTTATAGGCGTTGTCTTTTTAACGCCAATACAATTTTCTACCAATGAAATGGAAAATGGAAATTTTGAAAGGAGAAATAAATTGGAAAAATATGAATAGAACAGCGAAAACGTCCGCGGTAGCTCAGCGGCAAAGCACTCGCCCGGCAAGCGAGAGGTCGCGAGTTCGTCCACGTCTCCGGACAAGTTTTCATTGGTCATCAAAAACACCCCATTATCATTCGCAGTCTGAGCCTCGTTGTGTGGCTGAGATTTCGCCCTTTTTACTGCAAAAAAAGATGCATCATAATTTAGTTCTTGCTTATTCGAGCAAATTCACATCTAGCAAATCGCTTAAAATCACCACAAGTTACATTAAATTACCTTAAAAATTACCTAGAATAAATCAATAACCAGCAAACAACTAATAACAACTCACTCAACTCTTACAAATAATCATTCAATTAATTTGCTGATGTAAGGAGGTGACGGAACACGAAATGAGGCCATTTAGTATTCGATGCGTAAGAACCACTTTCGTAAGCATTGAAAGCGGTATGGCAATCGCCATATGTTTATTACCAGTGGAAAACAGCATCGATGCACTAGCTAAGAGTATGTGCATTGGTTGCTGTGACGCACCGATGATTTATGATGTGCATTTTTTTATAATATATATCACACAATGAAAGAGAGAGATTTAAAAATATCACCACTAAAAACAATACTTCAACGAACATAACATTCCTTCTGAAATCCAAGTGGAAAAAATTCATGAATATCCTAAAAAAAAGTTTTGACTAAAAAATTTTAATTACGTCGAGAATTGCGATAATCGATTATATGCTCATTTAGTATTTCAGCTCGTGAACAAATAAAATGCAGGTGAAACCAATCACCGTATCTTTCATTTATAACCACCCCTCCAACCCCTCCCCTTTTTTACTGCAAAAAAAGATGCATCATAATTTAGTTCTTGCTTATTCGAGCAAATTCACATCTAGCAAATCGCTTAAAATCACCACAAGTTACATTAAATTACCTTAAAAATTACCTAGAATAAATCAATAACCAGCAAACAACTAATAACAACTCACTCAACTCTTACAAATAATCATTCAATTAATTTGCTGATGTAAGGAGGTGACGGAACACGAAATGAGGCCATTTAGTATTCGATGCGTAAGAACCACTTTCGTAAGCATTGAAAGCGGTATGGCAATCGCCATATGTTTATTACCAGTGGAAAACAGCATCGATGCACTAGCTAAGATCCCCCCCCCCACTCCCCATAAGCCTAGCACTAAATATGTTGATTTTCAAAAGTCACACTGCGGTAGCCGCAACCGTCCATAGGTTTTTCATCGACTCCTTCCTACCTATTGCATAATGGATTACTCCTCACTTTCCTCGCGCAGAGCTGAGGGATTTAAAATTTTGCAATATGCCACGGTCTCTTCCTCTTCTCTCATTAAGATATCGATGCGGAAGGGTTAAGAAAGCGATAACCGACGACGCAAACAAACAGGAAATTACGCCTGTTTGCGACAAACTTTCTTAAACTTCAACTTTGTTTTGAAGCCATTAACGATGAAAAGCAGTCGCCATTATTGTGCTTGCAAGTTACTATTTACAGGACTATTGGAAGTTTTCGAAACCTAGCTTTTCATAGATGCTAACTGAAGCCACCCTAAATTAATCTTGAACATCAATCGAATTAAATGAGAATCAATGAGGAATAAGAATGAAGACAAAGCAAGTAATTAATATTTAGGTTAAAAAAGAATATTTGAAATAATTGCAGCAATAATAGAACGCTACCGATGTATTTATTCTACGATACATATGAAGTCATTGAACAAATTCAAACAGTGACGAGTGAAAAGAATATCATTTTTGCTATATAATTCGTAAAAGATTTGTTTTTGTTCAAATTAGAATTGTAGTTGAACCTGGAAGAAAAAAATTGCATCGAAGGAGTTGCAATTGCAGTTTACTGATATAAAAACAACGGAGACTTAATGAGTATCAACAAGATGCCATACAAAAGAAATGAATGAGTGGGAAGTCCAAGTAAGCCATAGATGGGCCATCATTACAGTACCAAAGTAATGCGCATAGAAACACAATAACAGTAACGATTATACAACGGTAATGAGCACTAATATCTACTGGATGGCTCAGCAATATGCTAAATAGGCTCATTAATGTAAATAGTTTTCGACAGAATAGACCGTAGAGATATGCCTATAACGCACTGTTGTTTATCACTTTTGTTATCAACGTTTTCTTGTACTAGTAATCTCATCTCATATCAACGAATATTGACGCCAACCTTGAGAAATATATGACGCTAATCGCATTTTCACTAAAACAGGAGTGAATAGACGATCCTAGAGGAGAACATTAAAAAAAACGATGTATATCAACACTGATATTTGCATAATAATAGTGATAATAATAAGGGGAGAGAGTATGAGAGAGATTTTCTACGTTCATAAACCTAATATTGATTTCAAAACCGATAGAAAAGCGATGGATGAAAAATGAGCAAAGCATGGCATTATTAGTTGAATAAGTGCAAGCCGATAAAGCCGTCAAAGAGGTCTTTCGAATAAAAAATATATGAAATTGACAATCAAGAGTACCATGAATGTGTTGTTGAAGTAAATTATGCCAAATTAGTAGCCTAGCGCCAATATGAGTGTAAATAAATAGCCAAGAGTGAAGTTACTCGCACTCGAACAAATATACCTTTACTTGTTTAGAAACCACTTATCGTTAAGTCGAAAAATGGTATATTGGTACCTATAGCTAGAACGATAAGGGGACCTAATGCAGCAGCCAACAAATTATGGAAGGATTTTCGCAAAACCAGCAAAAGCTATGCAACCACCGCTTTTTCGAGATTAATTCACAGTGCGATAGAAGTTTTCAATATTGAACATTAAACAACATTGGAATGAATAAAAATTTCAAAGCAAGAGGTGTCGTAATAATTGACATATTACCGTAGCTGCATTGCAACCGGATTCTAGCAATATCGGACGACTAATATGAAGTGGAATAACATAACGCTTGGCTATAAAAATATTCCATCCCCTCTTTATTAAATAAAAGTAAACTAATTATTCACCAAAAATGTGTAACGTTTGAAAAGCAAGTAAGTTAGGAGAGATAACAACAAAAATTACTCACTTTAAATGGAACAACGAAAATAACTCACTTTAAATGGTGAATAATTAGAAATGGAAAATATATTCAATCATCCATACAGCTGATAAGACGAAATAGTGTGTGAAAAGAGGACGATGAAACGATTAGTGAACGAATCAATACAACCCATCGATCGCCAATATATTTGAATGTAGGCGGATTAGTGCGGCATCGGTATAGAGATTTTCATTATCCATATCGATTTACATTCATAAACAAATTTAGTTAATGTTTTTTCGTCTTTTTTTAAATTGAACTTTTATAGAATATTCAATAAATAATATTGCATAATGATTATCGGTAATAAAAAGTTACATTTTAGCTAAAAGATTTTTGCGGGAATTTTATGCAACGGAATCCAAGCATTAACTACATTTGACGGGAATATAAATTCTCTGATTCTTTATCATCATTATTAGTTCTCTCTCCGGTCTTCCCTCGCCGAACAAATAGATGGATATTTAGTTTTTACACACTCAATATGCCGGGTGATCTTAATGAAAACCCTATTCATTTCTCTCATCTCTGCTTTCTTCATCAAGCAAATCGTCGCTCTTATAAATTTCTATTTTGAACCAATTCTTCCTTTAGAATTACGGAATGTAAGCTCCTTTAACCCACTTTTCCTCCATTCCCAACCCTCAGTTCCCCGCAAGAATCGCGATGTCTGTATCGCTCTCAAAATCTTCATGGAACATATATTCATTCTTCAAAAATTCGTAGCACAATTTTCGCAGATATAACCTTCGTTTGTATGTCGCGTGTACACTAACCTCATCCACTGCCCATATACAACAACCGATAAACCAATAAAACAGGTTTTTGATACATTCTCAAACAATTGAAAATATTACTCTAGCTTTCCAAACTCTGCAAATCAAACTTTCCGATGAGACTGATCAACTGAACATATAGCTGACGCTTCTAAAATCAACGAAAGTTGGAAATTTCAGCCGGCCAAATACGCGAAACTTTAAAGGTACCTCGTTTGGTAGCACCTTTTATCGATCGTTGAAGACCAACGAACCAGTTCAGTGGAATCAATCTGTGAGTAATGAATGCACACTGGCAAGATAAAAAAAATCTATCGATGGATGGTTGATCACTAAGCAGTCAATATTGAAAAGAAAGCAATGGAAATGAAGTGATTGCAATGCGATCGAGGAAAATTAGCCCGAATGCCTTGCCAAGCAATGATTGCAGTGAGCTCGTGAGAAGATAATAACGCCATTGATAGATTCGACGAAAATTCGATGTTTTCTTTTCTATGCATGTCCTCAAATCCTTTTGAAAAGTGAAGGCCACCTGTGGTGATTTTTCATAAAATTTCTGTGTTCCCTCTTAATAATTGCGTGTTTGTGCGCTCTCTACTTTCTGTGGTAATCGCTGATTCTACTTTTCTCTCCCTCTCTCCTTTCTCAATTCCATCCTCTAAAAACCCTTCCTCTCCTAAATCTCTTTGTCGCTTGACTGTGCGATTTTTCTTCCTTATGGTCATAACCGAAAAAACTGTTACAACTCGTATAATAATTCTGTCAAGTTGACAAGTGCATAACATGAAGATTGCAGGGAAAACGAACATGTGCGGGAGGAACTGCGATGGAAACCAATTGTTTACGATGGTACTACATCAGATGACTAAATCATGACTGCTGGACGGGATTGGGGGTGGGGAAGGGTGGACGTTGGTTATATTTGCCTGTTTCCAGCAACCTCTCCCTCTTCTAAATAGAGCTGGACAATAACAGCAAGACGTATACAAAAGTTCGCATGAGATCCTCCGAAATTCAACAGTTTTAGTATCTGCACAGTTTTTACTGGAGACTCGTCGATGCGTTAATTTGTTCTAATTGATATTCCAAGACTAGATGGGGTTTTTTATTTTTCATTGGGTTTTTTTTTTGATTGATGGCCCGTTAATCGACTTCTCCAAGCACGGTTACATTTACCATCAAAAGTCACGTGAATGATAGCTGACGAATTTCATCAGTCGATGCATGGGAAAGGGAATGCACCCTTTGGATGATCCTCCTTGGATGACTGACTCCGAAGATCTTTTCGTATTCTGATTTGTAAAAAACCAGCAGCAAAATAAAGAATGACATTTAAAGCAATAATTCATTGTTTCAGCATAACGAACATAAAAGGCACATTGCGAGAAAAAAAATGCTGACTCATTTGAATGCAATGAATAAATAATGTGATAAAAATTTGAATAATTTTCAGGGAATGAAACAAAAAATTCAAAGGTTTCCCTAAAAAAAGTTGACGATTTTGATAGAAGAAATTTGAAAAAATAGAAATTTTATAAATATATAAATATAAGTCTTGTATAAACTTTCCTAAATACTACTAAGATGTAAATAATTTGCGGCAGCCGCATATGTGAGCACTGAAAACGAACACTGCGAGTAGTATGTATTCAACTAGTCAGTCAGTCAGTCAGGCAATTCGTCTCGCTACAGTTGAACGGAACAAAAATTTTCATCACTCTTTTGCTAGCGTCTGGCATTGCGAAACGCTATGTGTGCACAAACAATGTGGGCGTTATATGTCAGAGCGACCCGTCGACCTACCAGCCGGCTGCCTCCAAAATTTAAAATTAGGTACATGTGCTCATTGTCTATTACTTCCTTATCCACTCTCTTCAAAACCTCCATTTTTTTCAGATAAAGTTTCCTCTAATGGTTAAACTCTAATGGTTGCTAGAATGAAGGGTCCCTTGCATTATTTAACTTATCGCTTTAACTAGTTGTTTCATTTGAATTACTTTTCTAAACATATGTTGTTTCCTAGTTACTGTAATTCATTTTAGTTTATATAATAATAATTCATATAACAACAAACATAATATCATAGGACACAATAAAAAAAGTAAATCACATTAGAAGACAAGTAGACATTTTATATAACAATAGGTTCATCGATAGTGAGCGAGAACTGTCCATCCATCGAGATTGGAATCGCTCTGATGCCAAGCTTATTCGTGGCATTATAACC
This sequence comes from Baylisascaris schroederi, assembly GCA_006503575.1. Lineage (NCBI taxonomy): Eukaryota > Metazoa > Nematoda > Chromadorea > Rhabditida > Ascarididae > Baylisascaris > Baylisascaris schroederi. The sequence goes on along the minus strand of QEWY01000855.1, from coordinate 74,566 downwards.
GATTGCACTATTTTTGTGATACGATAGTATTTGGAGTTTATGCAAATATTTAGCTGCCTAGATACGGAAAACAGATGACGATTGTTTTGACCATATTCAGCGCAGAATAGATGAAGTTTAAATTTGTGCATACTTATTGGATTTAAAATTTTTGAACATATTGCTTTTAAAGTAACGCGGCAATTGAATTTCCTGTACCTGTACATAGCTCTATGAAATTTAAAGTATCAAAAATATGCGCCAGTTAGGCTGGTAATATCTACACATTTTGTGGCATCATCCGTTGAACAAGCGGACTCTTAAAATATGCAGAAAACAGTGAAGTGCATAGTGGAAATCCCTGCTATCTAGCTGCCTATTAAATTTCGTCACCTTAGCTTAAATGATTCATCAAATGAAGCTTCTTGACAAGCAGATGTCCACTTTAATTCGTCTGAGCAAGCAGATACCCGAGTCTAGCTCATCTGGGCAAGTAGACACCTAGTTTACCTTATGTCCTTGGGAATATGGGTCCTGATTCTGGCGTCGATCGGGAGCAGATCTAACTGAGATTATGGACATGCACACGTATATGACGTCGCCATACTATATTCCATGCAAAAATGCAAAGGAGGCAATAATACATCTGTTGCAAACGAGTGGCTCCGTGGCAAAGCACTTGCGTGTGGGATGTAAATGTCATGATCGACCTCGTTCATGATGAGGCACCGAAGGAGGATTTTGCAGCGGGATGACAAAACCTGAAAAGATAATATGTAAATGTAATTGGGATGACAACATATATGAGAATAAAAATGTTTTGATGCTTAGAGCTATTTTTCTCTTCAGCGCGCATAGAAGACTTTAATTTTTTGAAGGCTAAGACCTTGACTGAATTTTGGAGAGTGGAAATTTTCCACTAAAATTATTGACTCTCTAGCAAAGAACGTTTCCGCTCTTTTATGCATTCACAAGTTTATTTGCACTTCAATAATTCTTATGTGTTTATCTTGCAACAAATATTTGCATACTAAATAGTTAGTAGTCGGCTGATCGGTTTCCCTCACTTCATTTCCACATCAGTGAAATTTGCACATTAGATAGTACTCCATTTGAGTAATTGCCTAAATCGGCCAGTCCAATGCGTAATTTCATTGCTTGAATCTATCGAAGCATGAACATTTCTGCAATTTTTCTATATGCATTTAACTGCGATTCAGCACTTTCCTTTAAACCGAAATCGTAAAAGACCTAATATGTAATTGGGGCTTTTATTAAAATAACACGGTATGTTTGATAGGCCCCATAGTGAACAGTAGACGTCGTGATATAGGTGGTAACATTTCAGAAATCGAAGCTTGCACATAGGAGAACCAACCGAATGAACTAGGCATAGATATTTAACGGTCACGCAGAAAACTCGCAAAAAGACATAACAACGCTAAAACTTTGCAAGAAAAATATACGAAAGCAACTGTGAAATGCTTTCTTCAAAGATAAAATGATATATGCAAATTAGGCCCATGCTATTGAGTAATAATAACAATAATTTTTATTCATATAATGAAGAAAGCATGGAATTACATGTAGAATACATGTACAGACAAACAGAATATATGTAATACCAGCATTGCACATAACCATGCGTTTGAAAATCTGAAAAGATAGTTAGTGAGAACAAATATTGGTGTTCATTTGAAAAGGTAATATGTATGTGACGAATAACACATATGTATATGATGATTAGTCATAACTGATATGAGGCGCATATGGTCGGCAGAGGTTATATTTAGCGGCTATACTTTTCCGATCTTTTCGCTAATCGAGTAAACTTTACAACTGCACAAAATATTGAAAAATAAACTTTAAAGCTGCAAAGGTTTGGTTGTAAGCTTCAAAAGAAAAGTAAAGCTTCAAGCTGCAGACGGAACTCCTGAATGGAAAACTTTCCTTTGGTCGTTCATCGTTTGGTGTCTCTTTTTGCTAATCGCATTGGAAACTTTCTCAACGGTTTTATATGCCTGCATAATTTTTGCGCCTTCGGTCTTTTAGGCATGTATATTTGTTACAAATCCATAGTTGTTCATGGGAGGGCTGTAAGCTATGCTGCAATGCGAATCCTCTAACTTTAGTTGTCCTGTATTTTTATAAAGTTTGCACTGTTTTAGTTGTTCTATATATATTTTTTTCTACAAACTTTGCACTGCGCTCGAGGCTTCACCCTCTTCAAATCGAAAGGAAATCAACTAATTGAACTGATGTGCTCAACTCTTTTGCTTATCGTGTTGTTCCCATCTGGAACTGTTTGCCATATGATGTGGTAATGGCTGGTAATTTGTCATGCTTAAAGAGACGTTTGAAGCAGTGTGATCTGTCGACCATATGCGCCTCATATCAATTATGACTAATCACCATATACATATATATTACTCGTAGCGTTTATATTACCTTTTCAACTGAACTCCAATATTTCTTCTCACCAACTATCTTTTTGGGTTTTTAAACGCCTGGTTGTGTGCGATGCTCGCATTACATATGTTCTGTTTTTCTGTATATATAATATTGTACATGTAATTCCATGCTTTCTTCATTATATGAATAAAAATTATTATTGTTATTAAAGCGCACTTTGCTATAATAGATCTGCCCGGCTAAGTTTTAAAAAAATGAAAGCACTCAAGGACGGGTGGTCTTTGCTTCGAAATATTCAAAAAAAAGAAAACCCACTAGCCCTTTCACATGGTTTGTTTTTCTGCTTTCGTTATTTCGAACAACCTCTCTAAGTGAGCGTAAGCTGTTCGCTGATAATGAAAAATCTGTCGATCTTTACGAAACCCTCCTATCGATTTCCTGCCCTCCAAATCGATCTCGTTGAATTTACTCAACAGTCGACGTTCTGGCAGCTAAACGTAGATTATGGAAAATGTTGTCTCTTTTATGTAAATTTCAAGCATAAATGCTTTTTAAAGATTATATGGGTCTATTTTACAATCGGAGACTGACGGGATTCGTGACCTTGATATAGAAATCTGGTACCATATAACGTATATAGTCCACTCTCAACCTATATTACAATACTGTATGCAAATATGGTCATCAGGTCTCGTCTTGGTCATTAGGACAGTCGAAAATTTGCAATAGAAAAAAATATTTCGATTAAGTAGTAATTCTTTCATTCTAATTAGTTTCTTGTCTTAGTCTACTCATTTATTATCTGGTAACGCAACCTGAAGTGAAGCGAAGTGTTCGAAGAAGTGACTCACAAAGATGGCCAATTTCGAGCCGATGCCATTCAGAAGGAAATTTGGAGCCGATCCGGCAGTTGATATAAATCCTGAATCGACATCAGCTCGTATTGAGGGATCACCATTTGTCGGTAATGCTTTTCATGTTTTTCTTCCTCACAACTTTTGCGTCTGCCGGCCATTTTGATATATATAAGTCGATAAATTCAAGGGTAACTTGTGGTCGAAATCCTATATTAATAGGTCACTGGAAGTGAACGCAGAAAAACTGGGCAGGTATTGAATTCAGTGATTACCTTCTCATGTGGTATCCTAATTCTGTTGCATTATCCCTTTTCGTAACTAGATTGCACTATTTTACTTTAAGCATCAATGTTGCTTTACATGACATAGGAAAGATTTCCATCATGGAAATTATGTGAGTTGAAATTTTAAGAATAAATGATCATCATATCGAGGATGTAGGTATGAGGCTTCTTTACGACCCTTTTACATGCAGTGGTATTGTAGACGTATCCGGTGTGACAATGATGCGTACCGCGGTGACGGGTGCATGCAGGAAGTGTGGCTATGCGGGTCATTTAGCATTCCAGTGTCGTAATTTTCTACAACCAAAAGATTCCAAAGATGCTTTTCTCGATATATCGTCGACGAGCTCTGAATCCGACTACGAAACTCCACTAACGTCGAAAGGTGATTTTAGAACTTCATATGCGAACAGTAATTTTCCTATTATAAAGAAACATACTTCAACAGCCAAAAAGCAAAGGACTCATTCTTCGATTACCAAAAGTTAAAGTTAGCCAAGTGTTCGACTCAGTTATGGCTGGTGTATTCTTGTATCTGATCACAACAGGAAATATCTCGATAGTTGAGTTTCGTACTCCAATCGATTCATGGTGTAATTGAAGTGATGCCTATTAAACTGGTAGGGGCCACTCTTGACCTCAGGTCACTAGTCGGCTTCCATGAAGCTGGCCAGTTTTAATGATCTCTGCCAGTGCTGTTTCTTCTACTGTTTATATTAGCCATTGTTTCGAGTCTGATATCAGTCTATGGTTATGCCTTCACTCTAAGTTTGATGTTTTGTCTTGAACTCATGAGACGCTGCAGATCAAAAATCACCATGGGGACTCCTTTTAGAGAGGAATTAAAGAACGGGAAACTTTGCTGAATTAACCTCTTTGTTTAATTCTTTTATTATTGCTAAGTTAAATCTTTTTCGTTTCAGAAGAGGAGANATTTCGAACAACCTCTCTAAGTGAGCGTAAGCTGTTCGCTGATAATGAAAAATCTGTCGATCTTTACGAAACCCTCCTATCGATTTCCTGCCCTCCAAATCGATCTCGTTGAATTTACTCAACAGTCGACGTTCTGGCAGCTAAACGTAGATTATGGAAAATGTTGTCTCTTTTATGTAAATTCCAAGCATAAATGCTTTTTAAAGATTATATGGGTCTATTTTACAATCGGAGACTGACGGGATTCGTGACCTTGATATAGAAATCTGGTACCATATAACGTATATAGTCCACTCTCAACCTATATTACAATACTGTATGCAAATATGGTCATCAGGTCTCGTCTTGGTCATTAGGACAGTCGAAAATTTGCAATAGAAAAAAATATTTCGATTAAGTAGTAATTCTTTCATTCTAATTAGTTTCTTGTCTTAGTCTACTCATTTATTATCTGGTAACGCAACCTGAAGTGAAGCGAAGTGTTCGAAGAAGTGACTCACAAAGATGGCCAATTTCGAGCCGATGCCATTCAGAAGGAAATTTGGAGCCGATCCGGCAGTTGATATAAATCCTGAATCGACATCAGCTCGTATTGAGGGATCACCATTTGTCGGTAATGCTTTTCATGTTTTTCTTCCTCACAACTTTTGCGTCTGCCGGCCATTTTGATATATATAAGTCGATAAATTCAAGGGTAACTTGTGGTCGAAATCCTATATTAATAGGTCACTGGAAGTGAACGCAGAAAAACTGGGCAGGTATTGAATTCAGTGATTACCTTCTCATGTGGTATCCTAATTCTGTTGCATTATCCCTTTTCGTAACTAGATTGCACTATTTTACTTTAAGCATCAATGTTGCTTTACATGACATAGGAAAGATTTCCATCATGGAAATTATGTGAGTTGAAATTTTAAGAATAAATGATCATCATATCGAGGATGTAGGTATGAGGCTTCTTTACGACCCTTTTACATGCAGTGGTATTGTAGACGTATCCGGTGTGACAATGATGCGTACCGCGGTGACGGGTGCATGCAGGAAGTGTGGCTATGCGGGTCATTTAGCATTCCAGTGTCGTAATTTTCTACAACCAAAAGATTCCAAAGATGCTTTTCTCGATATATCGTCGACGAGCTCTGAATCCGACTACGAAACTCCACTAACGTCGAAAGGTGATTTTAGAACTTCATATGCGAACAGTAATTTTCCTATTATAAAGAAACATACTTCAACAGCCAAAAAGCAAAGGACTCATTCTTCGATTACCAAAAGTTAAAGTTAGCCAAGTGTTCGACTCAGTTATGGCTGGTGTATTCTTGTATCTGATCACAACAGGAAATATCTCGATAGTTGAGTTTCGTACTCCAATCGATTCATGGTGTAATTGAAGTGATGCCTATTAAACTGGTAGGGGCCACTCTTGACCTCAGGTCACTAGTCGGCTTCCATGAAGCTGGCCAGTTTTAATGATCTCTGCCAGTGCTGTTTCTTCTACTGTTTATATTAGCCATTGTTTCGAGTCTGATATCAGTCTATGGTTATGCCTTCACTCTAAGTTTGATGTTTTGTCTTGAACTCATGAGACGCTGCAGATCAAAAATCACCATGGGGACTCCTTTTAGAGAGGAATTAAAGAACGGGAAACTTTGCTGAATTAACCTCTTTGTTTAATTCTTTTATTATTGCTAAGTTAAATCTTTTTCGTTTCAGAAGAGGAGAAGAGGAAGAGGAAGAAGAAAGAACACAAGAAGAGAAAGGAGAAAAAACAGAAGAGCAAAAAGAAAAAAGAACATAAACACAAGAGGAAAAGAAAACATAGCTCAAGCTCAGGCTCCGAATGCGATAGGAAAAAGAAAAAGTAGTCGACTTTACCTCTGTATCTGTATAAACATTCTGGACTAAAAGAATTGATCAAATTTGACGCAAGGTATTGTCCAGGAACAATAAGACAATGAGCAAATAGATCAACAACTAGATCTTACCATCGACCACATATGGGAACGGCAGAGAAAGGGGAAGGAGGTAATGAAGGAACATTGTTACCCAGAGAGAAACAGAAATGTTTTTTTTTTCGCGATAAAAAAAATAACTCGGCTGGAAAACAGAAGTTATGAACCAGCATGAACTTGGCCTATAAATTTCAATATGACGTCATTCTTCCTCTGGAGTGTTGTAGATGTTGGCAGCAGTGGCAACAACCGATGCCTACTACCACCTCATTCATTACAAAACTTTGAAGCGTTTATGCAAAAATTTCGCCTCCGACAAATGCTTGGTTAGGGTGAGCAGGCACCAATATTATAGTACGCAAATGTTAACAGTGTTAACTAATTTTGAAATGTTATGTGCAGTGTTAAGCTGAGTTTAAACTTACGATGGATAGTCACCAACAGCAGATTCAAACGGGCGCAGTTGTCATTAGCACTCTACGTGGGAGGCACAGGATCTCACACAACTCTATCAACATTCGAAATGACATGACTCGCAAATGGAGACGACACTTTTTCCAGATTTTTTAATTCTTTGTTTTTTAATTAGCAAAAACGGTTGTTACTGAAATTAATTTAACTATGCTCGTAATAATTTCGCAAGAGTGCCCAAAAATACCTCAAACAAAAAGTGTAGACCTTTAAACCTACAGATAGCAATTTAGAGCACAAGAGCTGTTTTTGCTGTGTTTGATAAGAAGCAATATATCGAATGTATATGTTTATCAGAAAAAAATGAAACAATAAATTAGAAAACGGCACTATACACATCGCAACCTTTCTTCTAAAACGAGCGATTTTCACATGAACCAGTGGTGCTTTTATCATAAGAAAATAATGGATTCGGCTTCTGAATGAAGATCCTCCTACCTCCGAGAAAGTACCATAAATCCTCCCCTTCTCTAAAATCCTTTCTTCCTCTTTTGTCAACTTTTCGTGTCTCATTTTGATTTCCAAAGCACTACTCCTAAAATACGAACGATGAAAGAAACATACGTCATGAAACATATAGAAATCACTAAGGTCATGTAACTAAAGTAAAACGTCAAATATTTTTGCATGATGAAGCTAGTAGTGGTGCTGTCTTTTAATACCCTCAATTCTGTGGCTCACAATAAAATCATGGACATCAGAGACGGATCCACTTAAACACCTCAAAGAAAAATAAACATTTCAGGTAAATTTGGGGAATACGAATAGATCGATCTTCATAGTCGGCTATATATCATATCCTGCTCATCATCCACAGTTGAAAGTCTTGAAAAAAATCAGGGAAGCGAAACTGTTATACACTTTCTCTACCTTTGCAATTGTCTTCAATAGAGATCGATAGTCGTAGAACTGTCAATAGACCTATTAAAGTTGCGGGTACGTATGTCATCGGTTTGAAACATTTTGCCTATGTCGTAGAACTGCTAATTATAGAGTAACATCTTCATGTTAAGATGCAATTTTATTAGCCCCTCAATTCCCATCAGTATTTCCTCCCTTTGCATGCTATTATATATTTCGCCTCAAGTCTATTCGGGAGAACCGAACAGATTTTCATGATACGTTAAATAAACACCAAATTTACATCAATTCGATCAGATCCGACATCACAATTGACTTATCGTTCGCAATGCTAAGCAAATACACTTTTGCCTCATTCATCGTCGTTTTCTTCGAATGGAACTTCTAGAAAACAATAAAAATTCTTTATAAAAACGCATCGATATTGCAATCGTTCAAATTCAACCAATAAGAGCTTCTTCAGGCACTGAATAGTTGCAGTGAACAGTTTCATGAAATTGGAAACAAAATTACACATGAAAATTTTATTCACTTCGTCTACTTTTATTTACTGTGTTTACCACACCTTTTTTCCCTT